>JAAIXI010000232.1:11310965-11910965 GCA_013403645.1 Heliconius nattereri
ATTAATTATAAGCAGCAAGTAATTACATAAAAAATAATATTAATTCGAAAATATATAAAAAATTACAAAATCAACAAAGTCCCGTTCGCGTCGGTCATACTCACACTATGCCGCCCGTAGGCTAGGTCATTTGGAATCAGTGACATCTCCTTAATTATTTATTAGAATGTTATACAGTAAACTATAATTTCAATCTAGATAAAATGCTAAAAGTGACTATTATATTTATTTTCATAAGGATGAATATCAAATTATAGAAATCATCTAATTTTTGTTAATGTATACAAATCCTTATCTTTAGTATATATCAAAGCGGACTTTTTTAAATAATATTTAAGGGACAATAATTTTGTAGAATATTGTTTTTGTGTCTCATAAGGTTGAGTCGGCGCGCGCTATGTACGCGTTAAACTCATTTGTGGTGACGTTTTTTAACAGCAATCTTTGCAAGCCGTTGCTTAGCAACGGTCGCATAGCGACGGTAGTTATTAACATGGAATAAATTGCATGTCAAATTAAAAAGTATTTTAATATATTAATATATATCGACAATATTACAAATATAAGAAAAAAAGTATCCTTTGTTCATCCCGAGACCCTCAAGTATCTCTATATGAGTTTTTTTTATCACAATTAAATTAGCGGTTTGGGCCTGATTGCGTAAAAGACAGTCAGGCAGACAGACTTTCGAATTTATAATATAGGTATGGATACCATTATCGTAAACATCTACTACTACAAAAATACTGCATAAGCATTGCCGATCTGCCACTTTTCATTCTCAAAAAACATACCAGAACGAGAAGGGATATTCCTTTCACTATTCTTTATCACGTCTGCTGTAGTGGATAGTCTTTTATTTTTCAGCTTCACGCTGTATCCCGCACACAGGAGGGTAGGCAGAGGGAACCGAGTGTTAAGACACTCCGTTCCCCGCTTTCTGCCCAATTTTGGAGGCATTGCGTATTGAGTGGCAGAACTCAACGCCCCCGCTTGCCTCGACGCCAGAGTGAAGAAGTGGAAATATAAACGTAAATAAATATTTCACTTCCTTGAGTGGGGATTGGGGACCCACAACCGTCGAGTTACAGTCCCACACTTGAGCCACGGCCTCTAGTGTAGTGGATAGTAATTTGAAATATTTTGCAGATGTTTCAAGCATAGGACAGTTCACATCACTTTATCAAGCCACTAATTAATTATAATATCATAAGGAAACTATTTTGGTGGAAAGTTATATATTTCAACTAATATTTCCTTAAACTAGATTAAAACTAACGCAAACATTGGTTGATTGTATTCTCCGTGCAACCAAAACCGTCAATATTAGAATGTATCTACCTAATTAAAAAAAATCCTATAACTATGTAGAAAAGTGGTTTTGCTACAATTAATTTTGTGTGAAAATATTTTTATGTGATTTCAAGTGTTTGAAATTTACGTGGAATCGACCCTTTTTTTCGTATATTAGAGCTTCGTTAGAGGGCTAAATTTTTCTTGTAGTCGTTCACTATAAAGCAACTTTTAAAAATTACCCACGATTTCTATCTAAAAAGATGAAAATCGACCCATCCTATATATTTTATTATGACTGTTAAAAAAAGCATGTATATTTTTTATTCCCAGTGGACATGACGTATTCTTACATATAATAGAAATAATCATCATCACTGTCCATACTGTTGTCCGAGTCCTTGGTTTTTTCTCTTCCTTTTCTGCTTCCTGTATTCTCTGGATTATCAAAATTTGTTGTGTTTTCTTCTTTCCTGGTGCTTCCTGTACCCTCATAATCATTATCATTGGTTGTCCTGGTGCTTTCTGTAGCGTCATTGGTTGTTTTTCCTTTTTTCTTGGTGTTCTCTGTATTATTCAATGTATATTCCATATTAATGTTAATGTTAATATTAATGTTTGGGTCGTTAGTTATTTTTATTTCTTTAGTAGTGGTTCGTATAGTCTTTGATATCTTAGTGGTTCTTTTAGTCTTTGATAACCTAGTGGTTCTTATAGTCTTTGGTTTCCTAGTTGTTCTTATAGTCTTTAGTGTTCTAGAGGTTCTTATAGTCTTTCGTTTTCTAGTGGTTCTAATAGTCTTTGGTTTCATACTGGTTCTTGGTTTAGTTGGTTTTGGTGGCTTATGCTTTGGCGGCTTCAGCTTTGGTGGCTTCCGCTTTGGTTTCGGTTTATGACTCGTTCCAAACAAACTATCTAAACCCGCCCATTTCATTACATTCTCGTACCATCTCTTTTGAATAACATTGTCTACATCACTCACTGCTTGAACATGCGGCTGAAGATCTTCTGTATCGTAATCTGTCACATTTTTTATTTTTATTATTTCCCCTCCTCTTACATTACAGTAATCTTCTTTATGTTCATCTGGTGGTTTTTCAGTGTTTATTAGTTTTCCTTCTTCCTCTTTTTCATATTCGATCGTATGATGCACTAAGATCGCTGCCGTGAAGAAAATATTCATTAGTGATTCATTAAATTTTTTAGCTTTACGCTGTGTATCCCATATGTAACAGAGTATGTAGCACATAGTAAACATTAGAATATAGATTTACGTTTATATTTCCATTTCTTCGCTCTGGTGTCGAGGCAAAGCGCGGCGTTGAGTTCTGCCACTCAACACGCAATGCCTCCAGAATTACGCAAAAAGTGGGGAACAGAGTATCTTATTACTAAGTTCCCTCTGCCTACCCTACTGTTCGCGGGATACAGCGTGAAGCTGATTTAATTTAATTTTAGTTTTCTTTAAAACTAATGGATGCGGCGAAAGCTAAAAATGTCATACATTTGAGCCAATTTCAAGGCCATAGTTGCTTAATGGGACAGCGAAAGAAATGCACTATTTTATAAAACTAATAAAAACTACTCACTCAATAACAATAATAAGAAACTCTTCATGGTTGTATTATTTAAGTTCAAGTATTTAAAATCTTTTATGTATTGAATTTCAACTGAAGGCTTGAAGTCAAAGTGTTTTAAAATTATACGAATTTTAATTAGTATTACAAATTATAAATTAACTTTTCTTGTTGTTTTAATTACACTTAAGAACTAATTGTCACGATAATACGCGTTGCCATAGCAACGTATATGTATATTACTTTAAACTATAATTTATGTTTTTTTTTTAAATATTTACATTCTACACTTCTTATCTGTAAAAATTCAAACTTTCTACCCCTTATTTGCACCCTTAGGGGGAGAATTCTAGAAAACGTTGAAACACGTGTTCAATTAAATACTTTTAAAAATCTAAATTTAAAATTTTATAAAAATCGGTGCCGATTTATTTTTTTTTCCATACAAATTTTCAACCCCTTTTTCACACCTTTAGGGTTAAAATTTTTCAAAATTCCTTCTTAGTAGATGTCCAGATTACGATAGTAAGCATCTGTCCAATTTTCACGTTTCTACGCACAGCGGTTACAGCTGTACGCGCTTCTTACCTCAGTCAGTGAGGACAAGTCCTTTTATATATATAGATTACTTTGAAATTACAAATGCTTCTCCTGTAAAAATATAATAATGAAAAAAGTTTCATCAAGTAAGTAAGCAAACAATGGACAGATGAATATAATAAATATATATAGTTGAATCTTTTACTTATATAAAGGCTGCTAAAAGTATTTTTGTTTTGTGTAATTCAATATACAAAACTGACACTGTTAAATGTTTTGTTATATTTATAAAAAATACACTAATGAATTTTTATTCTGAACAACATTTTTATTCTGTATGTCCTGTATGTACCTCTGTCTTCACCAAGGTAATCTAGATACACGTAAACAAACACAAACTTACAGGCAAATTAAAACACTAAACACTCATTAGAAAATGATCATTAAAATACGATGGATAATGACAGCATGTCACTTTCAACATGTCTAGACAAGTTTTTTTCTAAGTAAATCAATACATTATATTATATCAACAATAGAAACACAAAAAAACAAATATATACTTTCTATTCTACGTTGTAGACACTATGAATATTATAAATAAATATCTTTTTAAATTTTGTTTGTACTTTTATATATAATAAAAATCATTATCATCATCATCATAATCGTCAATGCTGTTATCTGTATCTTTGGTTATTTTCCTTCCTTTCCTAATGCTTCTTGTACCTTTTAATTTCCGGGTGGTTTCTGTACTCTCGTATTCATCATAATCAATTGTTGTGCTTTCTGTACCAACTGTACTCGTATATTCACTGTTGTCGGTGGTTGTTTTAGTTGTTCTTCTTTTTCTCTTAGTGGTTCTTCTAGATTTTCGTTTCCCAGTGGTTCCTTTAGTCTTTGGTTTTCCAGTCTTTCCTGTAACTTTCTGTTTACTTGGTTTAGTTGGTTTTTGAGGCTTTTGTGGTTTTTGTGGTTTTTGTGGCTTTGGTGGTTTTTGTGGCTTTGGTGGTTTTGGTAGCTTTGGTGGCTTAGGTAGCCTTGGTGGCTTTGGTATTGGTAGCTTTGGTAGTGCTGGTGCTGGCTTTATTAGCTTTGGGATTACCTTTGCACCTTGCAACAAAAAACGACCCATTATTCCTAGAAAAGGAAAAAATCTCTTTTGAATACCTATTTCTTTATCTGTTAATGGATAATAATTTTGAGTTATTTTTGTATTATTCATCTCAGAATACGATACACATTATTATAACCATAATGTGTCAAATTTATTAAAAAATTTATTTCCTCCTCTGTTAAATTAAAATAATTGTCTATGTGTTTTTCTGGTCCTTGTGGTTTTTCAGTGTTCATAAGTTTTACTTCTTCCACTTTTTCATATTCGATCGTATGGTGCACTAAGATCGCTACTGTGAAGAAAAGATTTGCACATTTAGCTGGGTGTGGGCATAGAGAATATTGGAGACGTTGCGTGTTGAGTAGCAGCACGCAGCGCCGTGTTTACTAGTTTCAAATAAATTTCATTTAACTAACTAAACTAAAACTGGTAATGGAGACCGGTAGTGGCGCAGGGGCACAGACTGTGACTGATAAAACTGACTGGTTGTAGGGTCGATCCCCACTTGAGGAAATGAAATATTTATTTAAATTTATATTTTCATTTCTTCGCTCTGGTGTCGAGGTAAAGTGCGGCGTTGAGTTCTGCACTTCAACACGCCATGCTTTCAGATTTCGACAGAAATTGGGAAACGGAGTGTCTTAACACTAGGTTCCCTCTGCCTACCCTGCCGTGTACGGGATACAGCATCTAGCTGATTTTTTAAAATTTTAAAACTGGTAATCGCGGTGAAAGTCAAAAAAAATGTTATCTTTCCATTTTCTTCGCTCTGGTGTGAATTCGGCGTACGGACTCATAAAAATACTCACTGAACAATATTAATAAGGAACTCTTCATGGTGTCATAACCTAACTTCAAGTAATGTAAACTATGGTGGTGTTTAATGTTTTGCAATTAAAGTTGAATTGTTTGAAAATTATACAAATCTTAACTAGCACTGCAAATTATAAATTAACTTTTCATGTTGTTTTAATTAAACTAGGGAACGAATAGTCCCATTGTTGCCGTAGCAACGCCTATATCAGTGTATGCAAAAGTGCATATTCTTAAGCAAATGGTAGTGTATGTTATATGTATTTTGATAATTTAATATATTTTTATACATTAAAAGAAAGGAATCAGTGTATTAATAAGTCTAGCAAAAACTTAACGCCTACGGAGAAAATGAAACTGACAGTTAGTTAGTTAGTTTATATAGAGAAGAACTGCAGAATACCAATATTTTTTAAAAGTATATTAAATTGTTAAAATAAATTTGACACACACTATCATATGCTTAACGATATACAATTTTACATAAAGTGACATACGCGTTTCTATTGTCTAAAGCTTTGCAATATACTTATAAAACACCAGCAACTCTGGACTTATATACACTATACGAGGAATTATTTTACTAGGAAAAAAGCTACAACTTAGAAACGATTGCGCTCTTTATTTATTTTATTTTTTTAACTTTACTTTAAATTTACGGTAAATAATAGTGTTCAACTTTTTTTTGAACGTTAATTTCAAATTGTGTAATGTATGAACATTTTTGACATCGTTACAAACTTTTTTGGTTTTTTAGGTGTTATATTAAATTGTTAAATGATAATAAATAAATAAATAATGGTCTTAATACTATGGTGAAAGTCTGTAGGTATATGTAGTTTTAACGAAACTTATTTTTAAGAAAATACACGATAGAAGAATAGATTACACCGGGGATATATTTTGCCGCAATAATCTTTAATTAAATTTATGGTAATTAGTTTTTGCTGAAAGAAAATCGCATATGGAATGTTAAAAAAATGTTTGCCACCTCTTAGTCAGCTTTCTTGCGCCCGTTCTTCTCAGGTCTGAGGTAGTAACTTTGGTGAACCAGTTGTACATTATTTGGCCATTCATAAAATGATGCTTGTACCAGAATAATTTGAATGAAATGAATTAATTTTACTCTGACTTTATTTACTCTGTCATGTCTTTAGTAAAGATTGCAATGTTAAGATGAATCGATGGACCTATAAACAAACATACATAGATTAATAAACACGTTACCCTTCCTTGCTCTGCGCAGTCGGGTAGTAAGAAATTTTTAGGTTTAATTCTTAACTTCAAGTATTTAATACAGTTTTGTTTAATAATCTGGAAAAGTAGCCTTGAAATCAAATTGTTTTCAAATTATGCGAACCTTAATTAGAACTGAAAATTATAAATTAACTTTTCTCGTTTTTTTGATTAGACTAAAGAATCAATTGTCACGTGTAATACGCGTTGCCATAGCAACGTATGTATATGTTATTTTACAATTAATTTAATATCTAATTTTATGCATTGTCTTAGGTATTATTTGTATACACTAACTATTCCAAATGTTATAATCCCAAGTAGTACACGTAATTTTTGTAAAAAGATAGTAAACATTTTTTTCAGCTTTAGTAAATCTGAGAACTTAATGTTAAGACACTTCCACACTTTCTGCCGATCCTAGAATTTATAGTAACGAAGTTCCATACAAACTTTCCACCCCCAAAAACAACTCCTTGGGAGTTGAATATTGCAAATTTCAGATTCCTAGCACATGTAGTTTCTGAAATTTCGTGATGAGTGGGTGACCTTTCGATTTTATATATATAGATATATTAATGAATTTAAAAAAATCACAAAAAATGTATTCTGTGGAGTAGCGAGCTTAACTCGCGCCCGGGGTAAAAAAATAACTTTTTCATTTTGGACAAAATCTCTTTTATTTTTAATGTATTAGGCTTTTATAAAGTAGTTAAAATTGTGATTTCATTTAAAGTGGTGGTGACAAAAACGCTATATAACAAATTTATAATAAATAACCATTTTTAATACTATGGTTTCTTTATTAATTCATGTAATGTTTGAGCTCTGGTAGACGGCTAAAAGCTAAAAGATTATATTTTGCGCAAGTTTTTATAACCGCACACTTAAAATCTAACATAAATTGAAAAAAAAGAAACCAAAATCGACCAACTCCAATTTACATAGTTTTTTTTTAATTTGTTTTTATAGTTTGTGTTTATAGTTGTATAAAGTTGTTTTCCTTCTTTTCCTAATGTTTCTTTTTCTCATTGCTTCCTGTACTCTCGTAATCATCATAATTGGTTGTACTTTCAGCATATTCATCATAATCGATCGTTGTGTTTTCTGTTACATCCACTGTGTATTCAGTATTGGTTGAGTCAGTTGTTCTTCTTTTTTTCTTAATGTTTCTACTAGATTTTGATTTCTTAGTGGTTCTTATATTCCTTGGTTTTCTAGTCGTAGGTTTTTGAGGTAGTTTTACTATGCTTGGTAGAAAATCTGGTATTATATCTGGCATTATCATTGGTACTAGTATACTTGCACCCTGCAATAATAATCCTAGCAAAGGTAAAAATCTCTTTTGGATAACTATTTTTCTATCTGTTAAAGGAGTAGAATTCTGAGTTACTTTTGTATGATTCAATTCAGAATGTGGCTTAAGATCTCCTGTATCGTAATATGTCGAATTTGTTGAATATTTTATTTCCCCCTCTGTTGCATTAAAATAATTTTCGATATGTTTTTCTGGTTCTGGTGGTTTTTCTGTGTTCATTAGTTTTACTTCTTCCCCTTTTTCATATTCGATTGTATGGTGCACTAGGATTGCTGTTGTGAAGAAAGTATTTTAATTTTTTTAAATATTTTTGCCTTCACGTTACACTGTCTCACATATTGCCGGGTGGGCATAGAGAATATTGGAGACGTAGCGTGTTGAGTGGCAGGACTAACAGAGTGGGATACGTATTGTCTCAAGAATCCGGCGAAAAATGTATTAACACTAGATTCCCTCTGCCTACCCTTCTGTGTGCGGTGTACAACATGACGTTAAAGAAGAATAATGTCGTGGCTAGAGAGGATATAGGAAAGAACTACTAAAAATACTCACTAAACAATATTAATAAGGAACTCTTCATGGTGTCATAACTTAACTTCAAGTAATGTAAACTATGGTGTTTAATGTTTTGCAATTAAAGTCGAATTGTTTTAAAATTATACAAATCTTAACTAGCACTGCAAATTATAAATTAACTTTTCATGTTGTTGTAATTAGATTAGGGAACGAATTGTCGCATTGTTGCCGTAGCAACGTCAGTATATTAATACTTAATGTAAATATTACTTTGGATAATTTTCTCGGGTTCGCCCGCTTGAATTACACTATTTTTTACTTTCTTGTCTTTCTATCTCTTTATTACTTTTGTGTTCTAATAATATCATCTTTAAGTTGTCTTAGATTTTTAGAAAGTAATCTAAAGTTTACGTGACCTTTCTCAAATAACGTTGGTTTTATGTTATCGAAAGTCAATCGAGGTCTCTTCATACCTCTCTTACCGCTCATTTTTCCGTCATAAATCTTTTTGCCATTCTTTCATCACTCATTCGTTCGACATGCCCAAACCAGCTGAGCACGTTCTTCTTCATTTTCACCGTGACATCATCGCTAGTATCTGCCATTTCGTGTATCTCTTCATTGCGGATTTGATTAGCTAAGCTGACTTCTCATATTCTGCGAAGAGATCCCATCTCCACAGCATTCATCATTCTTCATTCATTCTTCCGTATAACAGCGTTGGTACCAACACTGCATTGTGTACGGCCAAACGTGTAGCTGTGCTGACCTTTCGCTGTCTCATAAATGCAGCTAAGACACCGACACCGACAGAATGAATGTTTATACCTTTAAAACAATTAATGTAGACTCAATTAAGACCAACAAATAATATACGTTAGTTAGTTAGATTTTTTAATTTCGTCCTATATTCAAATTGTAATTGAAATTCAAAATATTGTTTATTCAAATTGAATGTAGGGGTATTGCACATGTCTTATTATATTCTTTATAAACACGCTATATCAGCGCCCTGAATTTATTCACTGCAAATGCAATTGTGAAATTATGTTCCACTATTGTTTTGTCGCGTATAAATAACCAAATTAAATATACAATAAAGGAGTTGAATATTAAGTCTCGTCTAATTAACATCATCGTAATCCTGTAGCCCACAAGACTATTGTAAGAAAATTTGAATTCGATTGAATATTAAAAAAATGCACTTTAATACTACATATATTTAAAACATTTATTTTGTAATTGTTATACCGGAATTTTTTACAATAGAGATTTGACACGAGAATATTTCCAAATATTTTCATTCAATTCTTTTTATTCCGTTGTTACTTTTGTTTTTTTATAAAGTTTGTTATTTTACTAAGGTTTATTTTGGCTATTTAGGCTAGATTAAGACCGAGCAGCGATTGCACTTTCTCCGCCAAATTCAAATTCAATGCGGACAAGTGGCTGTTGTTAACGTGTTCTAAAATGTAAAATGTGATATTATCAAAAAAGGTTTGAGGAAACTTTTGTTTGTTTACATTAAGTATTAAGCCCAAATGTAGTCGTAGTTTGTATTATTGTTTGTATTTGTTGTATTTTTATTTTATTTTTTAATCTCGCGTGTAGCAGGGTAGGCAGATGGGTACCTAGTGCCCAATAGTAGAATAGTTGAACAAGTGCAATTTTTGTGCGTAAATTCAAATTCAATTTATTTTTTAGGAACATGCGTCTTTGTTTAACCTAAGTAGGAATCAAATCTATATTAACATTTTCAGTCATATGTTGTCCGACTGCACCAACACGGCCCCATATTTATTATTAATCGATTTACCGCTTATCATCTTATAATTTTAAACACTCTATACAATATCTATAAAGAAAAGTCGAAGTGAATGGACATCTTTTTTTAATATTCAATAGGCTTGCGTTCAAGCCTGGTGAACGTTGATGCGATCTACGGTAGGAATTTCCACCATGTAAGGATGGCGTGAAGCTGTATTCCTGGAAGTTCTATGGTAGAAAGGGGTTGGGGGAATTAAGTTATGCAAATCTAAGGGCACACTTTTCGAAATGTATGCGGTAAATCACACAACGATGCAACCCTACGCCGGTGGCTAAGGCTCTGCAGTTGACATTCTAGAAAATACTTAATATTGATATAACTTTATTAATTTAATTTCAAATAAAAAAAACACTAAATAGGGACGTAGTAGGTATGTCTGTCACAATACAATAATGAAAACTGCACTTACATCTGTCAAATCGTTTCTGAGATTAGCTTGTACAAACGCACAGACAGACAAAAGAATTTTATATTGTTACATTGTCTTATGTTCTATTTATTACGTATTACGTTGACGACGTTGAAGCTAGCCGTGGTGGGCCAGCGTTGTGGGGCACAAGGGTGCAACTGTAAACGTGAAACGTGGGTTCGAATACCACTCAAGGAAATCAAAAATGTTTTCATTTCCTCGCTCTAGTACTGAGAAATAGTACGGCGTTAAGTTCTGCCACTCAACACGCAATGCCTCAAAATGGGGACTGGAAGTTGGAACCCAGTCTTAACACTAAGTTACCTCTGCCTTCCCTGCTGCTAGCTAAAAAGGTATCGTAATATACGACACTGAAGGGACTATAAAATTAAAAAAAAACGTATTATAATTATCTTATATATTTTATGTATAATATATTTTATGTATGATGAATATCATGGGTACATCAATTTTTCTATTCTCTCTTTTATAATTTTGCAAAATTTGTTCTTCATCACTATATTTTTTATTAAAAGTCATTTCAAACGATTCAGGTATATTATCATCGATATCTATGATCCAGTCCTGCCTAGTTTTTTTAGGTTTTGGATTCCTCGTTTCTCTTGAGCCTCTTGGCTGTCTAGTGCTTCTCATACTCCTTGGTCTTGGACGCGATGGTTTATCTTTTACAGTCTTTCCGAACAACTGATTCACCATATTAATTATTTTGTGCATATCTAACCATCTCCTCGCGCCCACCTTTTCTCCGTCTCTCAATTCTCGATAATTATGTTGGTAATGTTCAGAATACGGCTCAAGATCTATTTTAACGGAATCTTTCATATTTGTTAAATTTCTTATGTCTCCTTTACTCAAATTATGGGACTGTTCTTCATGTTTTTCTAGCGGTTTTTCAATGTTTATTAGTTTTACTTCTTTTGTTTTTTTCATATTGGATGGTATGGTGCATTGTAATTGCTGCGGTTAGGAAATATTTGTTACTTAATTAGAAATGTACTTTGTGTTTTTTTAAACTTGTTTTAATATATTTTTTCATCATAGATTTTTTAGATGTATCGTATTGTAAAACATTTATGTGCGGCCGTTATGGTACAGTGGCATAACGTCTGACGGTAAGCAAGACAGTTGTGGGTTCGATTCTCACTCGTGGGACAAATAAATTTTTCTTTTCATGCTTCTGGGAATAAAAGCACAGGGTTGAGTTCCGCTACTCAACACACCATGTCTCGACTAAGACGAGAAAATAACTTATTAGAGCCTATGTCGAAGCCTAGAATTAATAAAAACTACTCACCCAACAATAGTAATAAGAAACTCTTCGTGGTTTCATAGTTGAACTTCGAGTATTTAAACTTTTCTGTTTATAGCCTTAAAGTAAAAGTTTTTTTAATTACATGAATTTTAATTAAAATTATAAATTAGATTTTCCTGTTGTTTTAATTGATTATTGTTCATCTTTTATAGCTTCACGCTGTACACTATACCATATATTCCTGTAATGGTTTAGACAGAAGGAACCCAGTATTAAGACTCCCTAGTGATTTGATTTGTATACAAATATTGTGTGTATTATTTTTGCGTTCCTAAAAAATCTACTAAAAACATATCTATTATTTAAATAATTATATTCAAGGTCAAATTTATTTTATTTTGAATTTGAATATGAGTCCACAAGTATAAACCTCTTTGTATAAGAATTATGTATAACATTTTTGTTTTCGCCAAACCTATAAAATCTGTAAAGGAGTCTTTAAAAAACTATTTTTTTGGTCAAGTGTATCATATAACATAGCTTCTTCTAAAGTCATTAAGTGTGTGTACAGCTCCTCTACTGTGTTGGTGAAAGAAGTTATAAGTACCAAAAAAAGAAGAAAACAAAAAAGACAACGTCCTATGTTATGGAAGAAAATGAAAGTTTTATATTTAAGATTTACTTCACATAAATAAAAAAAGATATGTATATACGTAAAATACTTTTTATTCCCTTAAAGGCACAAAGATTATCATGGGCACGTCAACTTTCTTGTGCTTTGGGGTATACTCCAGTAAAACTTGCTCTTCTTCCGTATTACCGTTGTACTCAATTGTAATTTCCACTGATCCGCTGATAGTTATCTGTTTGCCTCCATGTGGTTTATTTGTGGTTCGGAATGGTTTCGGTCTATATGGTGGTCTGGTTGGTTTTGTGTGATTTGGACGATTATGTCCCCTCCCCCTTCCCCTTCCTCGCATCGCTATCATATCTTTTACCCAGTTTTTTATTTCTGAGGCACTTCTCAGTCCTGTCAATGGGCGCACTATTTCTCTATCTAACTCATGTTCTTCTGGTGAATTTTCATTGTGTAATAGCTGTCTTTCTTCTGCTTTTTCATATTGGATCGTATGGTGCACTAAAATCGCTGCTGTCACAAAAAAATATATATATTAAACATTTTATTGGTTGTTAAAAAAAATTATCTATAGCAGCTAGTTCATGGACGCATGCACACTGATGCAAACTAATGCCACGTTGTGGTATAACAAGGAAACGAAAATATTTTATATCCTAATCTAAACAACTATAGCTTGTAAACGCGGCGCTGAGATCCGTCACTTAATACGTGTACACTGTAATTTAGTCGGAGAGCGGAGAATGGAATGTTCTGACACTAAGGGTACTCTCGAATATTTACAATTTTAAAAAATTGTAAAAGATACTCACTCAAAATTGTAAATAAGAAAGTCTTCATGGTTGTAGAGACTTTAACGTCAAGTACTTTAGACTATTCTGATTAATGCTCTTCAACTATAGCCTTGAAGCCAATTGGTTTGACAATTATAGAGCTTGATTGTTACTACACATTATAAATTATTTTTTCATCTAGATTTAAGTGGATTTTATCGTATAATAATCAGTATACTCAGATATTCGTAGATTAATGTATTAAATAAAATGAAATGAATTGAAAACGATTGACTAACAAAATATCCATTAAAATGTAACACTCTTTTATTTATAAATCAACGCGCTCCCCTATATGAAGGATACATATATGGTAGGGGTACACTACAAGATATAATGTTTCTCCCTTAAAGTACGTGGATAGTCTACTAAAAATATCATATCACAAATGACGCTATCGATTAATAAATAAATTAAATTAAACTCACAGCCGGAATTACGCAGAGTAGAAAAAAATAGTTTGGCATGTAGGGAAACGTGTAAGGAACCTTGGGAAATGTAGAACCCTTAGGGAGACGTTACGTTCTTACGGATAACGTCTGACGCTAAGCAGGACAGGGGGGGTTGTGACTTCGATTCTCACTCGAGGGACAAATAAAATTTTCATTTCCTGGTTCTGGGAACAAGACAAAGCAAAGCGAACACGACTTCCGCTACTCAACTCACCATGTCTCGACAATGGGGCAGTGCGTATAGGATTACGTGGCTAAACGTTGAGTTGATTCTGTCTTCCCTACTAGCGTAAAGATAAAAAAAATAACTTATTTTAGGCTCTAGCCCATGTCGAAGCCTAGAATTAATTCTACTCACTCAAGAATAGTAATAAGAAACTCTTCATGGTTTCATAGTTCAACTTCGAGTATTTAAAACATTTCTGTTTATAGCCTTAAAGTAAAACTTTTTTTAAATTAGATGAATTTTAATTAAACCTTTAAATTGTAAATTACATTTTCATGTTGTTTTAATTAATTATTGTTCGTCTTTTATAGCTTCACGCTATATACTATACCACATATTCCTGTAGTAGGTTAGACAGAGGGAACCTAGTATTGAGACTCCCTAGTGATCGCTTTCGCCCAATTCACATTGCGTATTGAGTGGTGGAACTCAACGCCGCGATTGGTCTTGTTACCAGAGCAAGGTGTTAAATATAGTTAGTACCCCATTGGCATCGGTGCAATGGAATCCACAACAATGGCGTGCCGCTGTCATTCAGGCTTATTATTTATTTGGTACCTCAAATGAAAAAAAAGGAATCTTTATACGATGATAGATTACTTTGTTGTCCGTAAGTCAAGACTTCCTTATTTCGAAATCGCGTGGAGGTATCAAGCTGAAATTTATATCATATATTCAGGTCTACGTTTCATTGGAGCACAGAAGAAATAGCGCCACAATCAAAAGATAAGACCATTTTCGGATTGTTTTACTACATTTTATATGAAAATCGCCGCGTTAACAAAACATGTAGATTACCTCCCGTGGACTTATAGGCATACCTAAATTAAAATATACGTAAAGAAAAGCATCCGAGAATTAAAAATATATACTACAGATAAAAACTATTATAAAAATATAGCTCATTTCATACAAACACAATGCAATACGCCCGCAAACTAAAGTTTGTCAACTTTAATAAGTTGTACTACAATCGTGTGTGGACGAGTCCGACTTGCATTTGACCTGTTTATTATATCAATACTCGTAATAAATTGTAACCGCTATATAGCTATCTGTTGATGGAAGATATGCATATAAGAGAAATCTATTATTGGATGGATTGTATCTATCGATGTCACCTGTGATTAAATAAATGCAGTTTGAGGCCGTCGTGGCGAAGCGGCACAAGGGTGTGACTGTAACGCGACGGATGTGGATTCGATCCCCACTCTAAGAAGTGAAATATTTATTTACATTTATATTTCCATTTCTGCGCTCTGGTACCAAGGCAAAGCGTGGCGTTGAGTTCTGCCACTCAGCGCCCAATACCTCCAGAGTTCGGAGGGAAGTGGGGAAAGGAGTGAGAACGGTGAAGGTCATTATTAGATAAAAAATATATTTAAATTGTACCATTGTCTTTTGAAAGAGACTTCTACTCACTAGGTACACCAATTATAAACCTTTACTCTTTAAATCGCTTTATTATGAACACTTTCTACTTAGCACTGACACTTAAACTATAACTTAATAACGTTTGCTTAGAGCTTGCAGCCAGTATTACAACGTCGGGAAGACTGTCCTCAATTCTGTTTTTGGGGTGTTTTTATAGATACAATTTCCCTCCAAAACTAAGCTTACTTCTTCCTCCTGGCATTAATCCCGGCTATTGCCAGGGTCTGCCCTCCTACTCAACCTACTCCACTTTGCACGGTCTTTTGCTTCCTCGGTGGTTAGACCATTGGCTCTCATGTCCTGCTTCACGACATCCAGCCAGCGCTTCCTTGGGCGTCCAGGAGGTCTCACTCCAGGAACTGATATAGCAAGGCACTTGCATCCGACATAGTTCTTAGGCCGGCGCGNCTTTTTGCTTCTATGTTCATTCGACGATTCAAAAGTGCTTGTAACAGTCTATTTGAATAAAGAATATTATAAATATTAAGAATATAATTTGAATTTGAATACAAACATTGCGTTATTTTTACGTTCCTGAAAAGTCTACTAAAAAGAAAAAAATATATTGGTTATTATTTTAATAAACATATTCAAGGTCAAATTTAATTTTTTTTGAATTTGAATATGAGTCCACAAGTATAAACCACTTTGTATAAGAATTATGTATAACATTTTTGTATTCGCCAAACCTATAAAGTCAATAAAGGGATGGTTAAAAAACTATTTTTTTTGTTAAGTCTATCATATAACATAGCATACATATATATATCATATAACATAACATATTCTTCTAAAGTCATTAAGTGTGTGTAAAGCTCCTCTACTGTGTTGGTGAAAGAAGTTATAAGTACCAAAAAAAGAAGAAAACAAAAAAGACAACGTCCTATGTTATGGAAGAAAATGAAAGTTTAATATTTAAGATTTACTTCACATAAATAAAAAAATGTATGTATATACGTAAAATACTTTTTATTCCCTTAAAGGCACAAAGATTATCATGGGCACGTCAACTTTCTTGTGCTTTGGGGTATACTCCAGTAAAATTTGCTCTTCTTCCATATTATCAAATAGATTTCCCCCTGAAAAATCTTTTTCTTTGTTTTTATATGGTTTTGTGGTTGGTTTCGGTTTCGGTCTATATGGTGGTCTGGGTCGTGGTTTTGGATAATATCCCCACCTCCCCCTTCGTCGCATCGCTATCATATCTTTTACCCAGTTCTTTATTTCCGAGGCACTTCTCAGTCCTGTCAATGGGCGCACTATTTCTCTATCTTTTAATTCTCGATAGTGGGTTTGATAGTTTTCAGAATACGGCTGAAGATCTTCTGTATCTTTAAAATTTGTTAAATCTTTTATATCCCCCCTTCTCAAATTATGTGAATCTTCTTCATGTTCTTCTGGTGAATTTTCAGTGTGTAATAGCTGTCTTTCTTCTGCGTCTTCATATTGGATCGTATGGCGCACTAAAATCGCTGCTGTCACAAAAAAAAATACATTAAAGATTTTATTGGTTTTTATAAAATGTTATCTATAACATCTAGTTTATGCACGTAATAGCCCTATGGAGTTAATGATATATGTTAACTCCATAGGGCTTATCATAAATAGGAGTTATCATAAATAATGTTTTGTAATTGACATTTGACACTTGTCATTAATTTGGCGTTTAAAATATCCGTCCATAATTTGGTGGCTAAGTAATGGATTACTATAGAATTATGATTATATTTAATAGATTTTGAAAGTTAATGGTAATTAAATAAAAAATAATACATATATGATTATTACAATAAATAATATTTTATAATTGATATTTGACACTTGTCTAGGATTTGTAGTTTGAAACATCTGTCTATGATTTGCTGGCTGGTGATAGAAAACAATGGAATTACGATAATATTTGACTTATAGTATAATTGAAAATGTATTATACTCGTATATCCTCGGCTATCTTAATTATAAATGTTAATAGATTTATCATTATTATAATGTTAAGTTAATCAATTATTATTGTAATTGCAAATGTGGTTATGACCTATTTGTAATTATACTGGGCTGGAGCAGTGAAAGGCGATTGTTAGTACTGTAAAGGGTTCCCTTAAGCCTACAGATGTGGTAACAAGTCCACGGCACTGCCCCAAGCTTCACATCATTTATCATTTTTGTAACACACGCATGCACACCGATGCAACCTAATGCCACGTTGTAGTATATCGAGGAAACGAAAATATTTTATATCTTTATCTAAACAACTATAGCTTGTAAACGCGGCGCTGACGTCCGCCACTTAACACGTGTACAATGTATTGAGAAGCGTGAGCGTAATGGAGAGCGGAGGATGGAATGTTCTGACACTAAGGGTACTACCGAATATTTACAATTTTTCAAAATTGTAAAAGATACTCACTCAAAATTGTAAATAAGAAAGTCTTCATGGTTGTAGACTTTAACGTCAAGTACTTTAGAATATTCTGATTAATGCTTTTCAACTATAGCCTTGAAGCCAATTAGTTTGACAATTATATAGCTTGATTGTTACTACACATTATAAATTAATTTTTCATGTATGTTTAAGTGGATATTATTGTATAATAATCAGTATACTCAGATATTCGTAGATTAATGTATTAAATAAAATAAAATGAATTGAAATCGGTTGACTAACAAAAATATCCATTAAAATGTAACACTCTTTTATAATATAATGTTATATAATGACAAGATATAATGTTTCTCCCTTACAGTACGTGGATAGTCTAATAAAAAAAATTAATATCATTTCACAAATGACAAAATTTAATTAAATAAAAAAATTAAATTAAACTCACAGCCGGAATTACGCAGAACCTTGGGCAATGTAGAACTCATAGGGAGAATGTCCCGAAATTCTCTCGGGAACGGGAAAGACGAGATTTTACATCTTGTATCGACGGCAGTCCCTACAAATCTAAACTTCAGCTTTTTATGCATTGACATGGACATACGTAGTACGTACGTACCCCCAATATTTATGTATTTAACACTTTTTTTGTATCAATCTGTATCCTGCATAAAAAAGGATAAGGTAACGGAAGCCTAATGTGAAGACACTCCACTGCCCACTTCCCGCCGATATCTGGCGTGTTGTCTGGCGGAAATCAACGCCAAGCTTTACTTCGACACCAGAGCGAAGAAATAAAAATTAAATAACTCTTTCTCTCGCTTGTGAATCGAACCCACAACCTGTCGCGTTCACAGACACACGGTTGTGCCCCGGCTTTCAAAAAAGTTTTTTTTATATAAAACGCAACAGCTCAACACGTAATTTTTCAATGGAATTACGTGTTGAGTGGTGCACGAAAGAATCTATCAAAATATTCTCTCCTATTTGCTTGACGACACAAACGAACGCCGCACTTTGTCTAACCATATTGTGTCATCGTCTTGACCGATATCTACAGACACTCTACATTCTTTGGAAGTATTACTAAATATTTTGAACGTTATTTTAACAGAGCAAAATGACTTACTATTGAAGCAAACGTCTTGTGCAAGGAGATGCGCCAGAATGAAAACGGTGTTATTTGCGGTTTCGATTCCCGTCTAAGTCAAATAACGTCGTAAGGTTACGCCCTCCCCACACTCGATTTAGTCATAAACTGCCTTTCCTCTCTTTTTTTTCGATAGAAAACTGTAGTAGATTTAAATAGATCAATGTTACACAGAAAAGTGAAAGGATTTATTAAGAAGATTAAGAAAAAAAATGGTAGTATATTCATGGGATATATTTAAGAATATCGTTCACGCCTATCAGTATTGGTATTCTAATTAGTGGTCCGAAACCTCTATTGAAGTTAAAAGAGTAATTATTGCGTTCTACTGCGTTGTTCCTACGCGAAAGAAATCCTCGCCTCTGTCTGTTGGATAAAGAACGTGGGTTTTCTTCTAATATATTTTTTTCTTCTTCTGCTCTCACATTATCACCATTTTCTATTTTCTTGTCTCTTGTACTGCAGTCATTTCTTTCTGTCCCTTCCGCTGCGTTCTCAACGCATTGCGTGGCATTTCCATCTATAACTAGATGTATAGCTAACGCTAAACAGTAAAAGTCAATTAGTTATGAATGAATGTTTAGATAAAATTATTTGCTCTCTGAAAGAGATTGACGTTACATACTACTACGGTCGTAACCTCACGCAGAATTGTTCTATTAGGTGATAGAATTCTTATGTTCCTTTGACGATGAACTATAACGATAATTCTACGTCAGGTGTAATTTCTGCGTCAGACAGAAGGGTCTATTTTACTTTACCCAGCTTTATGTCGCGTTTTACCTTGTTACTATAGCGATGAAATGAAAATAATTTAATTTCATTTAAATGGGCATCGAACCCACGATCATCGTTTCATTGTTAACGGCCTTAAAAACTCTGAAATATAATAATAAAAATAATATTTTAAATTTCATTTTAAAATATATAAGAAATAGTATTTTTACTTAGAAATGTAAATGTAGTCCTCTTCATAACCCCGTGTATTATGGTGGTTTAACTCAATAATGTTAAATTAGGTCCACGTTAGTTAGTTCGTTAGTTAGTGTTAGCTCAAGTAACATTTTTTCTAATTTTCTCGACATGTATTTTTAATGTTTACTTAATTAAATTCTTGATATGGATTGGCGTCGTAGCTGGTAGCAAGACAAAGCTTAGCGTTGAGTTCCACCACAGGCGAATACACAGATTTGAACAACTCGACTTGAGTTAAAAACACCAGAAAAATTGTACTAAATTGTACTAACAAAAAAATTGACCCCCAAAATTGCAGAAACAAAAGCAGGAAACGGGAGTGTCTTGGCACTAGTTTTCTCTGCCTATCCCGCTAAGTGTGGCATAAACGTGATAGCTGTTTAGATTTGCCTCTACGAAGCAAACTGTTTTATAATAATAATTTAAGCTGATATTATAGCCAAAATCTTTGCACAAGTCGTAGTCTACGCGTTAATTTGATAGAAAAGCAATGCTTTTGTAAAATTTTATTAAAATCCGTTAAAAAATCATATCTAAATCTGTTAGTTTTTGAGTGAAAACGCACAAACATGCAGGGGTTTTTTATATAATTTTAAATTTTGCGGAATTTGAACTAAAGATCTTTTGGATAAAAAGCCTATTTTATGAAATCGATTGATCGATCGACCGAGCCGTCGTGGCGCAGTGGCACAAGCGTGTAACTATAGACGTGATGGTCCAGGTTTCGATCCCTACTCGGGGGAATGATTTGTTATTTATTATAAAAAAAAATAAAATAAATCAAAGCCTTTTATTCGGATATAGCAGAATATACAATTAACTTATCGTTTCACTACACTTATGCATGTAAATACAAATATAACATAATCTTTATTAAAACTATTCGTATATTTGGTCCTTTTTTATTTTCTGTAAGTCTGTTTGCCAGTTAGGAAAGGCCTCGTCCAACCTACTCCATTCTATTCTATCTTTAACTACTCTGCTCCATGTTATGCCTGCGACCTGCCTAATATCATCTTGTACCTTTGTCTTACTCCTAAAGTTTGCGTTGAGTTGAGTTCCGCCGCTCACTAAACTAGGCTCTATCTGCCTATAGGCGAGATAGAGCGTGAAGCTTGTAAATATTTACATATTTTATGTTGGGTTCCTCTTTAACATAACTTGAATTAGGATTGAATATGATTAAACAATCTATCTTTAATATAGCTACGTGAATATAAGAAACGTACGTGAAAGAAAACAAAAATATAATATTACAATTTTTATTTTAAACAAAGTATTCGATGTCGCAGTAAATTTTCCAAATATTTTATACCTCACTAGGCCTAACGGCGCTGCTGCTGCTTAGAGGAATGTACAGGAATACAGCTTTCGGATCCGTAGGGAATTTCAGAATATGGATCTCTTTGAGCTTGGCCTTTGATGGACGTCCTTTATTTCCTGAAAATATCAAATCCCATAATAGTCTTATTCATTTAAAATAATTTGTTTAGCGTCACGCAATTCCGCGAGTGGGCCTAGTTTTCCACGCATGACTCTATTTTTGAGACGTTGCGTTGAGTAACAGAAATTAACGCCTCGCTTTGTCTTCTTTGTTTGTCGAAATGAAAATAATTTATCTCCCTGTATAAGGCATAGCAAATATGCGATAGTTATCGGCATAAGCATCACAATGATGTTAACTAATATAATTTTAAACGTGACGATTATAGGTTCGATCCTCACTCGGGGCAATGAAATATTTATTATTGTCTTTTCCTCGCTCTAGCAACGAGACAGAGGCGGCTTTGATGCTGAAAAAAAAATGTTTTTGTTACTAAAATTATATTCGTTTAAATTGTTATTCATAATAATAATACCTGCAGGCCGATCGCGTGAGCTTGTTGGTCTCCATAACTTATAACCTTCATGGTAAGGAAAGTCTCTGTCGACATATACATCATCGTCCATACCCAGTTCCACATAATCATGTCTCCCTCTTCCCCGATGACCCTGTCTAAGATTTTCAGTAGTGTCGTCACTTCCAAATTGATTATTTTGGGGATTTTCAGCATCTTTTTCGTTATTTGAACTTTGTGACTGGGAGGATTGTAGAAAAGCGATGCCAATTACTGTAATTAAATTATGTATTATACTATGCCCCGATTATATTGTAGTGTAGGTCACTTTGCCCCTAATTCTCGAGATGAGTGGCGGCACTCAACGCCGCGCTTCCCCCTGTTACCAAAGCGAGAAAAATAAAATGTGAGTTCGTAGTGGTTCAAGCGCAACAGTGGAACGCACGCCTCGACCACTGATGATAAATTTAATTTTTATTTCTTTGATCTGGTGTCCAGGCAAAGTGAGGCGTTGAGTTCCGCCACTCAACACGCAATGCGTCAGGAATTTAGGGTACGGAGGACCTTAACGCTCCCTCTGCCTACCACCCTGCTGTGTGTGACATACAGCGTGAAGCTGGTTTTGATGGAATTAACTCTGGTAAAAGACGTCGAACTCCGCTGCTTAATTATGCCTGTAATTTCACGTATCCTTCATACGTGTACGTTCATACGTGCTCACGTATGTAGAAGTTATTGGCAGTGGGTGTCGAGAAAGAGATCCGCAAAAACACCAGGCGGTTTTAACTCTCTCGCTTAAAGTAAAGCTAAATAAGAAAATCTTACCCAAAAATACCAACTTCATGTTCGCGCAGTTATGTATACTTTTACAATTCTGAAATCTTCCGTGGTAAAAACGAATTATACAGTGGCATTTCGAAGGGTATAAAGTAATTGAACATGACAAAAGTAATTTATACAGAAATTGGTCGTTTAATTAATTATTGTACATAAAAATGAAATTGAGAATAAAATTTTGGTAATAATAAAGGTAATCGCGACTCAGTAGGGTAGAGTCAGACTGTAAAAGCGATAGTTGCGGGTTCAAATCCCCATTTTGAAGAACAAATTATTTCCATATCCCAGTTCTGGTAAGGCAACAAGCATGGTTCCTTTCCAGTACGCAACATGCATTATTTCAAATTCAAACGGGAAAATGGAATATTTAGTACTATGTAGCTAGGCTATACGAGTATATTTATGATATTAGCACATAGCAAAGTAGGCAGTGAGAATTTGGGAGTCTATTATTAAGACACTACGTTTCACATCCATTGCGTCAAGGCGTCACAGGCATTGTGTTGAATGGAACTCAACGCTGCATTATGCCTCGTTGCCAGAGCGAGGAAATAAAAATATTTCATTCCCCCGAGTGAGAATCGAACCCACATCCGTTGCATTTACAGTCGCACGCTTGTATCATTCAATATATCAGTTTAATTGTGAAAACGAGACGGAAGGTTTTTATATTTAAGTATATATGTATCAGAACGCAGTATGGACTTTTTTTTTTGGAAAACATAAGGCAAACGAGGGTACGGATCATCGCCGCCCACGACCCCGTGTAACACCAGAGGAGCGTTGTCGGCTTTTAAGGAAGAGATACAAAGTATGTTCATTCTATTAGGGTTAGGATCTTAATTACACGAGACTTGTTATTTATGAATTAAATAAAAATAATATAAATTAAATTAAAGAAACTGGTTACTTACATTTACACATTTGCGTTTTTACGCCTACACATAATTCCTCTTCTTTAGTTTTATGACACCCGCGTGGCATGACCACAGATGACCCTCTGCTCACCCTTGTTTATGAAAGATATAGTGTGAAGATGTGCGATATTTGGTATATGCATCTCGTTTGTCTCGACTAGAAAATTAACGAAATGGAGTGGGGGGAAAGATAAAGATCGTATATTCTAGTGCTTTTGGTGTTATTCATATGGTATAAATAAATATACGTATTTCACTATGTATTTATTAAAAGAAACATTAGAGACCGCCATGGTCCAGGGGCACAAAGATGCGACTGTAGTCAACGGTAGTCTATACGTAGAGGGACTTAAGTACCTGTTTTAGCGATTTTTAGTGGTTCCGCAGATATTCGGAAATTTGGTAATACAGTCCCACTGTTGGGTCTGCGGTCGTATTTTTTCCTCAAAATAGTCCAGAAATAGGCGTTTTATATCACATAATATACTATAACTATCGGTATATACATTGGAAATAACATCAATATAAAAATAGTTTTTTTTTAAAAAACTAAATTTTTTAAACTAATTTCAGAAATAATTTCAAAAACTATTGATAGATATGTTAAATTAAATAATCTCTGAAAGTTTCATAAGGCTACGCTAATGGCAACTTGTTATAAAATGCACTTGAATGGTGAAACAGTAAATAATTGTTATTCTCATTATGAGACTAATAATTGACTATTTTCAAATAGATTTCTTTAGTAGTTATTTATCGAAGTGATTGCATTTTAACTATAGTCAAACAATGTTTGTAGAGTACAGATATTATGACATTATAAATTTATCCTAGCACAAATGTGAAATTTCAGAGGATGCACAAGAAATATTAGGAGTTGGAAAAAAATCTGTATTTAGGTATTTAAACGTGAAAATAATAAATGTGAAAAGCTGACACCTTTTGATTTTTATGTTATCTGTCTATGTAAATTAATATAATTTTTTAATCTGAAACTATTATTCGTTTCTTAAGTTCTTTTTAATATAAAACAAGGATATACATTTGTATTTTGTATTTATTTCACGATTGTTGTTGATCTACCGAGTTTTGTATTAAAAGTATACAGAGTACTAAGATGGTATAATGAAGTCTATAACTTTGCCAATGCCATGTGCGACAGCTTCTCTGCCAACGAACCAAAATCCACGTACTAAACCTCCTATTAATCCCCTTTTTTCGAAAGCTTGCTGCTTTTTCTTGAAACTCCATTGGTTTTCTTCAAGTTGATTCCTTATTTTTTCGTAACTGTCATATTTAACGGAATTCTTACTTTTTTTATTGGACTTGCGAATACTTTTAAAAAGCTCAACTCCTGACTCGCTATCAGATACGTCTTTTGATTCTGGAAAATTACGAAATCTTTCTTCGTTTTCAAAACTTCTCAACTTTACGCTCTCATCATTATATAATTCATCGTCTTGGCCTTGTAAATTCCAGTCTATGCTTTTCTGCAATCTTTCTGGTGGATTTCGAATATCTTCATTTACACTTTCGTCTTCTGTATTTCGGTAAGCCTTAGGATTAACAAACCGTAAGTTCTCCCCACGTTCTAATGTACTTATAGCTTTTTTATGAAGACAAACGATACCTCTGCTTATATCTAGATGACATTCGGTATTAATAGACAATTGTACTGAATTTTGAGTGACCAAAGCTAGAACTATTATCAACATACACAAATATAATAACATTGTTATGAAATATACTAAAATTATATATATTTTAACTTTTTTTAAGAAGCTGATCTTAGGAAATTTCAAATGAATTTAATACTACTAAATTTTAAAAAGTTTATAAATGCTTATTGATTATGGCTAATTTCATTATAAAGTGTGGAATTGAGCGTGCGTGAAGTTATTAAAAAATGTTGTGTTACTACGAAAGTGATTGATTTTTCGTTAGTTTTTACTTATTGATTATTGATTTGTTGAGATCCAATGGCTGCAAATCAATTATTTAAAACATGAAATGTATTTGTCCGCTAAGCTATCGCTCTCAACGTTAGAAGTCTTTAATGACTTTGGCATGTAAAAAGTAAACAATTGTTATATAATATATTAGAAATATGAAACGTATGATAAAAAATTTATATTCTGTTCTGTTCTTTTTTTATGTTGTTGTGAACATTCCGAAAGATTGGAGCCCAAATCATTTTTTGGTGACACCTACGTCGAACGTAGCGTGAGCTTTATTCGCGTTGCAGAAAGAAATATAAATAAAATTAAAGAAATATATAACACAGTGTTTGTTTCATATATTAAGCTTATGATATAGTAAAACCCATATACCTGAAATATTTAATAATATTGGATTAGATAAGAAAAATATCCGCATTGTACAAAAGAGGCAAAGAAAGGAATTTGATGATATCAACTTTAAGAGGGTCGAAAAATCTATTCCCCCATTCTGGGGCCTTACTCTTGACGGCAATCGCTATTCAAGATTGACGTCTAACATTGGACAATCCAATCCTGCGGCGACGTAGTTTTGGTACTCTTGAAACCAATATTATCAATGTTGGATTACTATTTTGGTTGGATTACACTTTATACCGATAATTCTGCGATACATAATAACCATGCATTCCTCCTTTAAATAATTTATTTACATGCACGTTTCTTCTAAAAACAATAATAATAAATCATATTTATTTTGTTTTACTTAAAAAACAAACGAAATCTTTAAAGTCGTTCTTAAAAATGGATATATTTTATCTGTATGTCTAATGATTTACACTGTTTTATGAAAAAACCATTTGACGTCTTAATATGTTAATGTTTATGTACACAGTTATAATAAATATATTTCTACAATCGATGTGGATTTACGCTATAAATATATTTTTAAAAAGGTTGAAAATGTTTAATTAAGCAAAGTATAACATAGTAACAAGAGTTAAATGCTATTGAAGTTCACGCAAACGAAAACTAAGGGTTGTTTTTATTTGAAAGAAACATACACAAATTTTTATGTTAAAGGCGCGCAAATGTGTATATTTAAAGAAAGATTTATTATTTTGGGCATATTATTAGTCCATTACGTTTATAAAGGGTTATTAAAATAACAGTGTTAATAAAAAAATACTTCACTACGACATGTCTTTTTATTATAAGAATATTTATACCATTATCATATTATGTATAATATCATAAAGCTTAAGGCTATACATTAGTGCCATAAACAAATACAAAAAATGTTGTATACAAAGAACTTTTTCCTTTAACTATATAAAAAAAACATACAAACATCGATTCTATTCTATTAAACACTGACAGACTCATAATTTTGACCATTTTTGTAAAATTTTGATTAATTCAAAATAATTAATTTGAAAAACTAATATAATTTATTTATTATTTAATTTGTTTCATTAAATAAAACAATATAGTACAGTAGAATATAATTTTGTAATAAATACATTAGTACATTTTTACTCGGTAATTCTATCAAGCAATAGTAATTAAATATCAATGTTATTTTATATAAGTTTATAAGTTTATAGTGTTCATTTTTAAACAAACATTGTTAGGCAATATCTTAATATTAAAATAAAAAAATATAAATTTATTTATAAAAAGATTTTTATAACTCCTGGATTAAAATAAACTCATTTTCTGTTCCTTTCCTTCATTTTGCAGCTATTATATGTTTTTACTACAGTCAGTTAGTTGTAATGTTTGAAGTTTTCTACTTCTTCTGCCTCCAAGTCTTCCAATCCATTTCTACGTAATACTATATCACATATGCTGTCACTTGCAATATGTGTTATTTATTTACAATGCCGCATCCCAGTGTTCCCATTCATGAACATTTTTATTTATTTACATTGAGCAAAAATGTGAATTTTGGTGAAATATTCTTCTAAAGTTCCTGCAAGCATCTACATCTAGAGGTCATCCAATATCCACTTTTGAGCATACATACAGTCACCTATAAAATGATAATTACTATTATTACATGTGTAATGATATATACTATGGTAGTTGATAAACTATTAAGTACCAATGATATATTAGTACTTATTAAATATGTCTTTTTACAAAGCAAATATATTTTTTCTGTGATAGTATTTCAATGAGGTAAATAATATTTAATTAGGTGCTCATTCTAATTGAAATTCCTTCAAAAGATAAGTCCATTTTCTATCTATTTTCAATATACTTAAATCTCTATTACACATATGAAAAATAAAGACTCAGTGATTTTGCTTAGCACTTTAATTAGCAGTTACTATTTATTATATATGGATTAATACTTTTTTATATATATAATTAATACTTTACTTACCTAGTATTTTTAAGATTCAGTCGTTAATTTCTCTTTAGATTTTTGGGCTTTATGTGACAAAATTCTCCATAACATTTTTAGACATTCAATAGTTTTAACTTTCCTTTAAACTTCGCGAATCGACGCGTATTTCGTTATTGTTTAAGGTCTAATTTATATATGTTTTCCTCAGAACACAGCACAAAACCATTTTATTGCCGTTTTCACGAGAAAAATAACAAATCAATATCTTACAAGTTACTCTATAGCTATTGACTAAATTCACAATCCCATTTCAATTTTAGCTCTCATTATAGCTGTCAAAATCGCGTTAAGAGTACCAAATATCACAAAATTGACAATCCTAACGAATTTTTCCAACGATTTTTAGTTAAGGCAATTAACAGGCAGATGGCGCTACTGGACTTGCTTTCAAGAGTACCAAATGATATTTATTCTTGATTGATAGTTGGATATTGCCGTCAAGAGTAGGGCCCCTGTTTATAATCTGCTGCCTCATGACCAAGACTTTCGAAGATTTGAACGCAGAGATCGTTAATTAAGTTAACGAAAACAGTCTTGAGAGTAAAGCTTTAGGTTTAGTAGCAAATATTTCAAAAAGTATTGGCATATGAAAATAAATTCTTAGTAAATCTCTCGAACTTTTGTTTCATCCCTCCGTTAGATGTATGCAGTTTTACCCCAAACCACTTTATTCCTCAAAATCATACTGCACCATTTTGTAGCATGTCATAAAATATTAAAATATTTTATAATTACTTAGTCAGGCCATAAATACTGTTTCAATTAAAAATTAGCAAAATATTACTTTCGATCATCAAATCAGCAATCATCAGTATTCGCTGCACGATCTTCCGAATGCTTTAACAACACAGTCTAAAGAACTCATAGATTCAAGTCAAGTTTTAAGTTTAAGTGCCTTTCGTATGTTACATATGGTGAATTTATGATTTTTTTTTAATATTATACATAAATTTTTGTTTTTCATTCTTATTTTATAAGACATTTTTTAGTGAAAGTACATAGAAATTCTTTTTTCTCCACAAGGACTCTTTTACTCCCTGCCTTGATATTGTTTATGTTATTGCTTAAACAATTTAAGCGTTTAAATTATTACCTTCATTAAAAAATTCTATACTAATAAATTATTGAATAAAACACGCTTGTGTCTAATGTGTCTAACTAATTAAGAGAATCCAACGTAGAAATGAACATGTTCTTTAAATTAAATATATCGTAACTTTGCAGTTGCAAAATAATTATAAGTAAATAATTATAAGAAAATAATTATAGCAAAATAATTATAAGAATACTGTCTTCTAAATTTAAGTAACATTTTTGTATGGGAGGATAGGATAGATAAATATATACATTCCTTATTTTGTAATTATCGTGATATATTTGTAGTAATATCAAATAGGTAATTTAGTTTTTATCTATAAGTTTGCCAATGCCAGCCTTTAATGCTGTTCTACCAACAACGTTTAATATATCTTCTTCAAATTTGTTTCTTTTATTAGGTTTCATAAAATTCCATTGATTCTTCTCAAGTCGGCTCCTTACATTTTCATAACTCTCGTATTTAACTGAGTCTTTATTTTTTGTGTGGATATCGCGAAGATATTTAAAAGGCTGAAATTCTGATTCCCTATCAGAGATATCTGTTGATTCGGGAAAATTACGTTGGCTTCCAGGACTTTTATCGCTTACGTCTTCATTGTCAGATTTATCCACTGCGAATGGCACATCCCTTCGGTTTTCGGAACTTTTTAATCTAACGCTCTTGTGATTATGAAATTTATCGTCTAGGTCTTGAAAAGTGCGAAAATATTTAGCTCTTAATTCGTCTAAGGTCTTAAAATTATTATTTTTTTCTGGTACATTCCGATTACTTTCACTTCCGTTTTCTGTACTTAAAGAATCATGCGTCTTTTCTGGAAAATTTCGAATAGCCTCAGTACTACCAAAATGTATATTCTCCCCACTTTCAGATATTCCTTTAGTTTTTTTGTAGTCGGTATTGACAAATTGTTGTGACTTTTGAACGGCCAGGGTTAGAGCTATTAACAAAATACATAAATATAAATGTTTATAAATTGTTAAATCTACAGAACTGATACACATTTTGTCATATCATGTAAGAGGCAGATCCGTGAAAAGAATTCAACATTTAATTTTTGGGCTAAATATCAGGATGACCGGCCAAAATCGGCACATCTGGAAACGCCGCTCCAGACCCTACGCTATCACCATACAAAAATCCATTTTCTGTCCTGTTTGCCGTGTAGTGTTTGCGTGATAGAGAATAAATCAATATTGTTTTGTTATCTTTCATGTACAAAATTGACATGTCTATCCTTTTATTCCATACAGAGGGTAGATTTTTTTATTTAATATATGTCGTAAGTACATCATAACTCTGAATAATTGAATTGTTTAAAACTATTTGTTGTAATATTAAATAGGAAATTATATACTTAAGCACTCACCGACTATTGTTAAAAATATAACCATTTTTGTTTTTAATTAATGTGCGTGTCGATTTTTAAGAACTATTCATTTTCTGAATTACTAAAAGAGTTCTCAGCATAAAATTAGTTAAATTTTAAATTAGCTAATCCGAGTGTTACTAAGAATTAATTACTAGAAACATGGTGAAATACATACTCGCGATAGGAACTATAAAATACAAGGAAGTAACTGCATAAACTTATAAGATTTATACTTTTTATAAAACTTATCTTAAACTTAATAAAGCTTCATGCATTGTTTTGTATTGTATTGTATGCTGTATCCCTAGCGAGATAGTCAGAAACTACGGTGCTCTAAAATGCGTTGATACTGCGTTTTCGAAGATTAACTGAGGTCTCCCCCTATCTCTTTTATCGTTCATTTTTCCATCATACATCTTTTTAGTCATTCTTTCATCGCTCATTCGTTCCACGTGCCCAAACCAGCTGATCACGTTCTTTCTCATTCTCACCGTGACATCCTCGATGGCAGATACTAGATCTGCCATTCTCTGTATCTTTCGATCAGCTAAACTGACTCTGCGTATCCTACAGCATATCACGCCTCCACTGCATTCATCTTTCTTTTAGTGTTCTGTAATACCTTCGTTTCGCTGCCGTATAACAGAACCAATACTGCATTGTGTTCAGCCAAAGATACTTCTATACTGACGTTTCGCCGTCTTGTCAATGCAGCTAAGGCGCCGTTAACCCTGTTACCAGCAGTAATACGCTTTTCTGCAACCAGCTCGTATCTTCCAACTCTACTGAACATACTTCCCAAATATACCACGTCATTCACTTGTTTTAATATCTTACCATTTAGACTGATCTTGCATTCCGTTTTTTCTTTATTTCTTTCAAATACCAGAACTTTTACCTTATTAGCATTCAGGCTTAGACCATTATTTTTACATCCTACTTTCATAGTGGTAACTAATAACTGCAACTCACCATCTAATTATCCTGCGACTCGCACTCTGATGATATTGATTGTTTTGAGGTTTTGAGAAAACAATAAAATATATTTAAGTCTTTGGAAAATTATTATTTTTATTTCTAAACAGCTCATTAATCGGCCATTCGCTTAATATAAAAAATAAACGATATTGCAGAAAATATAGAAGGTTAAGTTTTAACTTTAAGGGACTGCTGCTTTAAAAAGAAAATTCATAATTCTAGCATAACATTAACGTCTTGAAACTAATTGTTTATCGCGTCACAGCTCTAGGGAATATTTTCAATCAAATTTACAGCTTATACGAGATACGAAAGGATTTATTGAAATCAGCTTTAGTTGCATTTCCCAAAAGTAAAAACATACGAAATTACGGAAGAATAAAATGTGGTAAACTTTGTGACACGCAATTCGACTTTAGAACCGAACTTGGCACGAGGTAAGAGACAACAAGACGTTTCTCTTTGTATGGTACAAATACAAATGCATGATGATTTTTTTACGCTTTCATTCAAATTTCGCTGCTACAATGATTTCAGTGGAATTGAACGAATGCGGCGCCACGAACAAAATTTAGAAAAAGCATTTCAATTCCAATAGCACAAATATACTAAATACAACACAATAAATTTGGAGTTGAAAAAGAATTAAATATATACATCATTTATTTTTTATTTATTGTATTAGTTTTGTAGTAGTATCAAATTAGATAATTAGTTAAAAATGTTGTCTATAAGCTTGCCAACGCCAAGTTCAATTGCTATCCGGCCAACACCCTTTTTTTAGGACGTTTACCTCCTAAAAGCCTTTTATCTGTTTTAAGTAGCATCATATGCCATTTGCTTTTGTCAAGTTGGTCCCTTATATGTTCATAACTGTCATATTTAACTGAGTTTCTATTTTTATTGAGGGAATTTCGAAGAATATATGAAGCCTCAGATTTTGATTTGCTGTCAGATGTATCTGAAAAATCGGAAAAATTACTGAGGCTTTCAGGACTTTTATAGCTTTCGTCTTCTTCATTCTCGGATTTAGCAAGCTCCACTGAAATCCTTCGTTTTTCCGAACTATCTAACTCGCTCCCGTCACTATAAAGTTCATAATTTTGATCTTGAAAATTCCGAAGATACGAGATTCTTACTTCTCCAATAACTTGCGAATTATCAATTTTTTCTGGAAAATTTTGAATACCTTCATAATTGGCAATGACATCTTCTGTACTTGAAGATTCATGCGTCCTTTCTGGATTATTTAAAAAAGCTTTACGATTACTAAAACGTAAATTATCCCTGATCTCAGATTTGTCCATAGCTTCTTTAGGAGGACAAATGATACCTCTACTGATATCTGGATGACATTCCGGATTAACAGACTCTTGTAGTGAATTTTGAGTGACCAAAACTAAAACTGTCGGCAAATAAAATATTAGTGTTATAAAATCTACTGAAATTGTACAGCATATTATACGAGGGGTATTCAAAAAGTAAGTTTCGCTGGTCTGGTATTTTTAATGAGTACTATCTAGCGCGCTCACACTGAACATAGTTTCAGTTTTGGGTCTGCTGGTAAGGCCAGCACCGATATTGATGACCGAAAATAGTTTTTTTAGCAGTCTAAGCTTGACAACAATGGAGGTACCATTAGAAAACGTGTTCAATGTTGAATTGCGTGCAGTTATTCGATTTTTTACATTTTTTATATGTGGAAACTTACTTTTTAAATGCCCCTCGTATATTTATCTACACTGACGCTTTTATTAAGATCAGCATCTTTTATAATGCGTCAAAGTAGATTAATATAATTTAAGCCCCATTTTTTGACTTTAACGTTTTATGTACATTGCATGGTATTTACATGTACATTGCATGAAGGAATTATATTTTTGTGTTAAATAACCTTTATATAATTAAAACAAAAGTTACATATTGAAATGCTTACCGATTCCTATTGATATATGATCCATTTTTATGAGGATTTAGTTTATGTTCCTTAGTATTTTTAATTAATATGTAAAAGTAGTGAGGAATTATTCGAATAATTTACTGAAATGTTCAATTATAATTGATTCATTGCCTATATGTCAAATTAACTTTTCCAAGCGATATCACAAAATTCATTAATTAAAACATTTCAACAAACATAAGTATGTACATATAACAGAAAAGAGAAAAAAAAGTGTTTATAAGATCAGATTATAAGGCATAAAAGATTTTAAAAAAAGTATTAAATATTTTTTTCAATCTAATTACCTTCTTAGTATTTTAATAACCATTTTATTTACATATATTTGTGAGATATTTCATTGGAAAATCTATAAAAGGTAGTAGGATTCGAACTCACGCTTTTTGGAAACCATCCAAGCATTACTACTAGGCCATACGTGCTCATCAAGCTGCATCGACATTTTTATACGGATGTTACAACATATTTATGTTGTTGTGTGTATCTCTATCTCACTTTAAAAACGTAAAAAATATATTTATGAAGCTTAGAATTTTAGTTGATGTAAGTAATCTAGTTTTCTCAATCTCTCTATTATCTCTATTTATTTATAGCTATTGAGAAAACGTATTAAAATATTTCCTAATTGAAGAATAACATTTTACAAATGATAAAATACAAATAGCTGGTTTTAAGTATTTATTTATTTTTTTCCTATTGAATGTCATGAAGGACAGTTCCTTCAAATTTTATATTATTCTAATTCATTTGTTACCACGCCACATCGAGATAATAGTCCATTTGGTATACTTATGTAGGCAAGGTGCATTTCTAGTAAAAAATTTTGAATCGCACACAGTAACTTTATTTAAAAATAATTATAATTAAATGTACCTATATAAATAAATCAAATCAGCTTCACGCTGTATCCCGCAAGCAGGGTAGGCAGAGGGAACCTAGTGTTAAAACACTCTGTTCCCCACTTTCTGCCGAATTCTGGAGGCATTGCGTGTTGTGTGGCAGAACTCAACACCGCGCTTTGCCTCGACGCCAGAGCGGAGAAATGGAAATATAAACGTAAATAAATATTTAATTTCCTCGAGTGGGGATCGAACCCACAACCGTCGCGTTACAGTCACACCCTTGTGCTGCTGCGCCACGACGGCCTTAAATGTACCTGTATGTATATATTATTTTATTATTTATGTAAAGTATATTATTTATATACAAAAATAGGAATATATTTTTTTATTTTGTTTTATTTTCATAGTAATATGAATTTCAAAAATGTACTAAAGCAAAACACTGAAAAAGCAACCGATATCGCCTACCTAACCTAGCTTTAGAAGCTCGCCGACACCATAGCTGATAACATTACTGCCAATAAACCACAAAAAAGGTGGTAATATTCTTTTCTCCATATTAGATCCGGGGTCCACATTAGGCCGGAGTCGCATGAGATTCCATTTATCCTTCTCAAGTTTATTTTTTATACTTTCATAACTGTTATATTTAATTGATTCTGGATTTTCTTTGTGGGATTTCCGAAGATGTTCCATACCCTCAAATTCTGATATGTCTGTTGATTCGGAAAAATTACGTAAGTGTTCAGGTCTTTTATAGCTCACATCTTCATCCTCAGATTTATCCATCGCTATTAAAATGTTTCTTCGGTTTTCGGAACTTTCAGACTTTACGCTCTCTTCATAAACTTCATCGTCTTGATCATCAAAATTCCGAAGGTTTTCAGTTTTTACTTTGTCTATGGTTCTCGAATTCTCCAATTTTTCTGGTATCTTTCTAATACCTTCATAACTGTGAATTACACTTGCGTCATCTGTACTTGAAGAAATATTCGTCCTTTCTAAATAGCTTCGAGGAACTTTAGGATTACGAAAACGTAACTTCTCCTCACTTTCAGAAGTGCTCGTAGCTTCATTATTAATAGTAATTTCAATTGAGTTCTGAAGGATTGTAGCTAAAACTGTTAACAAATATTTTATAGTTATATATAAATATAATAACAAGTTATTTTAACAAAATTATATACATACTTGTAGCCTCACCTTTTAAATTATATTTCAATGAAATAATATAAAATTTTTACCAATTATTATTAATGCTATGACCATTTTAGAAATTTATATTCTAAATATTTTTAAATGTTTCAAGTTTCGTTACTAGCAATTGAGTCACAAACTTTGGGTAAACACTGAAATAATATCTTACTTCATATGTTAATATTTTATTGATATATTGATTATTATTTGTTTATTGCTGAACGTTTAATCGATTCAGATGAAAATGAAATTATGCATAAATTATGTAATTTATTATGAGCTGTTAATTGAAACTTCAAAGTTACATGTTATCAATGCTATGCGTGAAGGGGGCTGGATATTTCTTACATCGTTAACTAACTCAGCGCAGTTTTGTGTACATTTTTTTGTGTAAATTAGTTTATTATGCATAATATACTATATATATTGATTATATTGGATTCTTGAAGAAACTGGAAAACACCTTTACTGCTGATATCTTGCTAGTATTTTTTGCCTCAAAAAAGCTGTTTTTGCTGCAAAAACTTGTAATTATTTCATATAACTTTTTTTGAAAACTACTAGTGTTTTAAAAGACTAATAATAGAAAAATTCAAAAGTCTACTTTAACGGTAACATTTTAAATGTTGTATTCGATTTAAGGTGCTGCGAAAATGTTAACATTAGACGAAATGTGTTAAAAAAAGAGTGAAAAAATTGTAGAGTCGAAAACTGTAGAGTCATTGATATTGTTGTTATCCCAGATTTTCTTATATTGGTAAATTTTCTTTACTATGAATCTTAAAAATTGCTTGGTACCCAAACGCTTATAATTATTAATTGCAATTTTGTTCTCGATGGCAAAAGTATATAAGAAAAAGAAATTAGTCGAAACTAGAATTTTACATTTCACACAGCAGGTATTTTTTTAGAAGATTTGGAATGGATTGAAAGTAAAAGCAAGAGTTTTAAGTTTCTGTGTTTATTTTACACTTTGGCAGTGATGGCATGAGATTCACTTATTTACAAAGAGAGTTACGTTGAGACCTTTGTAGAAATCCATTGAGCAATCGGTTTCCATTGGAACAACTGTTTGGCAATATCCACTGTTATTGTGAACATTGCCAATGCCAGTTGTTAAGTTTGGAAGTTTCCTTGACTTCAGGGACGAGGTAACTCCCAAACAAGTACATCACTATTTAGTGATGTGCCAGGTCAAGTTGATTTACCAAGCGTGGATACCGTGGAGGCCGTGGAGGCCGAGACCTCCGAGACCGAGAGCATAAGGGGCGGCATAGGGAAGGGCACCAGCGTAGGCCAATGGGGCGATGGGGACACCACGGGCGGCGGCAGCGGCTCCATCGATAGCGGCGACCTGAGATTGAGCAGCAGCTACGAGGTTTTGGGAGGCGGCGACTGATCCCCAGTAAGCGTTTTCGTGGATGTTACGGTTGTTCTCAGCGACTTGGCGGACTGCTTCAGTGTTGGCTTGGATGACGGCTTCGGCGGCGCGGGCCTGGCCTTCACCGAGGGCGCGGATGGAGTCACGGGCGGCTACATTGGCGTCGATGACGGCGGCTTGCACGTCACCAGCGTTGGCGCCTAAGACCAGGGGGGAGATGATGGCGCTAGCCGAAGCATAGCCGAGGATGGCGACGAAAGCGATCTGTTGACAAATAGAATTAATTATTACTTGTGAATATGATTATTGTTGATAATTGTTTTTTTAGTTCCTAAATGGGCGAATATGTGTCGAAGAGTAGAGAAATGGTCGAATCTATTTGATTAACTCGTAATATACGACCAAAAGTCCAAACAATTAAATACAGTCAATAACATTAGTACTGACCTTGCCTCAGCATAACTATATTTGTAACAAGCCTTATGAAACACTCCTAACATAGTTACATATCCTTTCAATTTAACACGCATTTTGAATACAAATTACGTACTCGATTTATATTGTATATAAATATTTTATAATAGTTCTTGAAATAGTTGGTATTAGTGTTATTATTGCAATTTTTCCCACATATAGCACGATTGACACAGAAAAAAATTGTGTTAAGACACTCCGTTTTCATGTTTATTGATTTTTTAAATAAATATACGGTTAATATTCATTATATTTGAGTAGTCAAATATTTGTTTGTTTTTTTTTCGTCCAATAAAAAAATATATTTGTATCATAGTTCACATCTAATTCTTAATCTTTGTCGTTACCCTTGACCACTAAGCAGTGGTATGCAAAACGCGTATAACCCAACCATGTGGTTAAGCTATTGCAACCCAAATGGTTAAGCTATTATACGCTTTTCATCCTTAACCCCTAATAATAAGACCGGAATTGGCTTAAAATTTTAAAAAATGTAGATGTCTTTATAATATTAGTTGGTGGTTAGGAAAGTAAATGCGTGATGTAAACGAGCGTAGTAATTGTGATTTCTGAGAATACCTGTCAATTACATTATGTAATTTTTAACATATTTACATGGTTTTAGAATGATTTGCTATGGATTTCTTCACTTAGGCATGGTATGTAGGTTCGAATTTTATACAATTGAAAATAGATATTTGGGTAAAAATATTAGTTAACTCGATTGATGTGATGATGATGAGTGGATTGATTTCCAATGTATGTATGTACGTTTACTCGTAGATGTTTCGAACTACGGAACAGATTTTAATTCGGTTTTCACTAATAGGTAGAGTGATTTATGTAGGTTTATATTTCTAATAGGTATATGTTAATTATTTTCTCTGACTACCCCGCTAGGGGTACACCGTGAAGCTAAGTAATAATTAGAATAAAATTTAATAAAATAAGTGGTTTTAGTTCAATGTTAAAAGAAGTAAATTTGAAAATATATTTTGGTTATTAATATGAAAAAAAGTTGAAGATGTTTTATAAATGACTCAGGATTCAAGAGACTGAATTATACCTGTTATGTCTTAATTGATATACATTTTAAATCTATTATAACTTTAAAAGTAGAGGCTTTAGGGTTGAACTAGTTTCAATTTAGTTTGTATAATTAATTAAAATTAATGTAAATTTCTTGAATTATAGTATAGAACATTACCGATTACTACCATTGATGGAGTGGACATCGAACTCGCAACTATCGCAATTATATTCAAATGCTATTCCATTGCAGCCACGGCTGCTTCTATCCGTTAAAATGTAAATGTTACAAATACTTATAGCGTTAATAATAGCTGAGTATATGATTTTAAGTTATTTTAAATATAAACATTCGTTGCGTTTCAATTATCCCGGTTTTTCTTAAGATTAATGTGAGATCTTGAAATTTATATTATTTAGATAGATAACGAATAAATTAAAAAAAAACAAGAGGATAAATATATAAATAATAAACTGAAAAGTAATTATGGTATAAAAATCAGTGCAAAAATGGCTTATCCCGTATTTTTTAAAAATTTTGATAATTTAAAACTACTTTTTTTTTCAAAATAACTTTTTTATTGAAAGCAAACTATTTAAAAAAAAAGTCTCGAAATACACTAGTATTAAATTCAATGTTTAAAAATGTTATTTTATGACTTTGGCACTGATTTTTTTTATATTTAACCATTATCACTTTTAATGATAAGCGTTATCACTGATAAGGTGATCTTACCAGAAATCTCATCTTGCACTTCTTGTTAGACTGCTGGTGAGCTACTGAATGCTGTCCTCCTGCCAACCACGTCTTTTATACTAGTTGCCATTGAAAGTACACTGTACGTATATGTATGTACATACTTGTTATTATTATTATTAATACACAAACGACATTTTGTATGAAATGTCAGTGTCATGTGTATTTTTTTTTTTGTATTTTTGTTTTTTTTTATTTCTTCATTTCACTTTTTTGTCGCTAAAGCGTCGAGTCGGTTGGTTATGGCTCAATTTTTTTTAAAGTTTCTTTTTAGTTTTGTTGTCGGATCTTAATATTTTTTTTTGTTTGATATAATTAATTGAAAATAAATTAATTTAATCTGGTCTATAGAATAAATTTTGTAGGTGCTTTAAGTTAAATGTGGTTTCAATTAATATAAACTACCAACAATTTAAGCTATTAGCATATTTTAATACATTGTAACATAAATTATAGTTTTTAAATAGTTTTGCTATATTTTGATTTATTTATTCATTGTTACTTTCATACTGTGGCCTTCATACAACAGGCAGATTGAACTTAGTGTTAAGACACTCATTTCCCATTTGGGACATGCGGAACTCAACGCCGCCGTTTGTCTTACTGCCAAAGCAAGGAAATATAATTTATTCCCAAAATGAGAATCAAACCAATAACTGTCGTTTTTACAGACAGAAGTTGCGTCGCTGCGCCACAGCGGCCTCATCGATTCTAATAAGAATTAAGCTTTGTTCAGTTTTATGGACTTTGGTTTCGAATATTTTAATATATGTTAAAGCATGCTGTATATGTTGCATATAATATAGTGAACACTCTTAAAACTGTCAGATTTAATTATTTCATCGATTACAAAAATATTCCTATATTTCATTTTATTATGTAAATGACCTTACTTGAGTAAGTATAGGCTATGGTCGAGTGCTCTATATATTATCTTAGTGCTAGTAGTGAAATTTCAGATGTTTTTTTTAACTATACATCTTTCATATTTCAATATGAAACGGTTCACTGCTGTACCAATTTCGATCTGTCGTGAATTATAATTATAAGGTCATTACTATAATGTCGTTCAAAGGATGAGAGGCTCGATCAGCTCTCGAAGATATAAGTGGTTTTCGTTTCGCAGTTTTATTAATACAAAATACCGCATCAAGTTTCGCTATTCTACATGCGGTGACTCGAAATTTTCAGGAGTAAAGCGTAGAATATTGACACTGACTTTTATTTGTCTGAAGCTCTATTTTTTTTTTTTACAATCAGTCACTTCCTAATTGCTTTACTCAATACATAATATTTTAAAATGCATGAGGAATCGAGTGTTCTTAAAACTAAGTATTCTCTGCCTCCTAAGTACCCTCCTATAAATGCGGAATACAGTGTGATGCTAAAAACATACATCTAAATAAACTCCATGATATAAATCCAGAACTATATCGTAGTTTGACAAGTTGTAATTAAGTTACAATGCGTTAAAAACGTAACAGACAAATGTATTACATTTTAAAGGTGAAATAAGTCTAGAATTTTAGCAGGATTGGCCTCGAAGTTTTTATTATTTTTGAAATAGTTAAATAATATTGCGTGAGGTTCTTTATTTGAGTGAAGATACTTCAAAACTTTAATTTGTATACGCAATATAGGCAGAGAGTATTTAATGTTAAGACACTCCGTTCTTCAATGCGTTTTAAGTGGTAAAACTCCACAAAGCGCTTTGCATTTCTAATTCACAGTCGTGACATACCTATAATATATATAATTCCCCAAAGTGAAAATCGAACCTACGGCCGTCGCGTTTACATTCAGGATAAAGCGTGATGCTGTATAAAAAAACTTACAGATTTCACGCATGTATATGTGTATATATATACATTTATTTCCGGAACTAGTATTTATTTGTTAGATTGAAATTTAAAATAGATTACTTATTTGGTATTAATTTTTCCGCCTTTTATATTACAAACACTAGTAATTAATATAAGAAACTTAAAAATATTTAATATATATTATTATCTATTTAATCTAAATTGCGGCAAAAAACTGCACGGTTACTTCACATCTACTCGTACCTACATATTTCATGGGCAAGCTGTGTTACGTTGAACATTGATATACATAATACGTAAATCGTTTTCCAGCGTGGATATGTAGATAATATATTGGTTTGAGACAGAGTTCGATTCCCGATAAAATATTTAATATTTTCATTTCATCGCAGGCAGGCAGGCAAAGCGTGGTGTTGAGTTCCGCGACTTCGCACACAATGTGTCCAGAATCTGGCGGAAAGATAAACAAACGGCGGAAAATACGGAACGGAAGTGTCTCAATGTGAACGGAATGATTTAACACTAGGTTTCTTTTGCCTGCCCATCTATTACCGTGGAGGTGCAATTTAATGTTCTACAATGGCATGCTTGAAAACTTATTTAATCGTGACTTTGTTAAAAATAAAAATAATAATGACTATATTTACAGTGATATGTAACAATTTATTCCGGTTCTTGTTAAAAAAATAAAGCTTTCGAAATTAGTATTGACAGTGAAAGTTGAAATTAAAATTTTTAATTTAGTCGCAAATATACCAATTCGATGTAGCTCGTTTTTGAGATTGGTCTCAAAGAACCCCTCCGCCAGAGAAGAAAAAATAACACATTAGTTTGATAGTTAAGCTAAGCGTAATGTAAAATTGTTATTTTTTGCAAGAAAGAGGAGGGTTTTTTTATTTTATTATTTATATTATTATTAAAGGGTTTAACAATGTGTGTGTGCACAAAGAAAAATATGGGTCTTCAAGGCACCGGGTCTTTCACGCATTATCTCTATCTGCATACCTCTGTCTGTCTCCTCTCCTCTGCTATCATCAACTCGCACATACATGCCCTCCTCGTGAAGGTGGACTCCCATGCTGTTTACATACCCTTAGCCAAATATCATCGATACTATGTTTTCGAGTGTCAATCGAGATCTCCCACTGTCTCTCTTGCCACTCACTCTCACTTCTATGATCGTTTTTGTGCCATCATTTCGGTACCAATACTTCCATTCCATTCGACATTATAATTAAACGCATATTAAAATTGTAGTAGGTACATATCCTTTATCCATACTGGTTTATTGGAGTATGGAAATATGGTAAACCAATCCAATAAATACCATTTAAGTATAAAATTAAAAGTAAAAAAAAAAACGAATAATTCCAAGTTTACCTAGAAATAGTAAATCAACTAGCTGCATAGGACATATATGAATTATAATCTATAACTAACTACCTGCTCATATTGTAAAATTAATAACTGCTTACCGTTAGACAAATAAGGACTGTATAGAAAACCTATTACATTGTTTGATGTAAATTACAATCAGCTTCACGCTGTATCCCGTACACAGCAGGGTAGGCAGAGGGAATCAAGTGTTAAGACACTCCGTTCCCCACTTTCTGTCGAATTCTGGAGGCATTGCGTGTTGTTAAATGTAAATAAGGTGTTAATATAAATTTAAACTACATAATATTTGTTAAAAAAATCAACAGTTTTTAAATGTTGTCAATAAAAAAAAATGCGTGGATGCCTATTTCTCAAAACCTACTTTAAGTCCTCGCTCCAGTTACAAAAAAGTGCAGCATTGATTTCCGCCACTCAACACGCAATGTCTTCAAAATGTTGTGGACAGTGGGGGCGGAGTGTCCTAACTCTATGTTTCATGCCTAATCGGTTACGTAGAGTATACAGAGTACAATATTTTTTTGAAACGGACACCACATTGAAATTATCAATCTTTAACGATCATAAAAAAACTGTGAATTGTAATTTATCGCAACCGCAAATATTCCGGAAATCGAAGCCGCTACCTCCATCGCTTTAATTATTTATACATAAATATAATTTCTGCACCGCTTACAATCACAGATAACCTTGTATGTATTGACACGTATCAAATCTGTTGGTTAAGCTATCGAATTTATGAATATTATATTCGTATATAGTAGGTAATAACATTAGATTTGTTATTTTATTTACTTGGATGAATTTATGATAGAAGTGCTCGTGGCCCAGCGGCAAAGCGTCTGACTGTGAACGCGACGGCTGTAGGTGCGATTCCCATTCAGAAAGATTAATTATTTTCATTTTTCTCGTTCTGGTAAGAAGCGTGGCATTGAGTTCAGTTCATATGTAATGCCTCGAAAATTAAGCGGTGCTAGGTAAAGGAGTGTCCTAACACTAACTCTGCCTACCCTAGAATATGCGGGAGAGAGCGTAAATAAAAAAAAAGTACTTTACAAAACTCAAGGTGTTCCAACACCTTGAGTTTCCGTTGCACAGAATGATAGAGCTACACAAATTGTTTCTCAAAAAAAAGCCATCTGGATAGAAGTTATCCTTGAGCAGATGATTAAATGGCATTTATCCTTTTGATATACTTACTTATCCACTTTCGTTTCCTCATGCTACTGTAGTTCACTATGATAACTAGTACCGGACTTTATATAGAGTAATTACATACATATTGCGTACATACGTTTGTCTGTATAATATAGATATATTGTTAAAATTCCGCTAGGTACACCGTATTGTATATTAAAACGCTTTTTTAGGACGAGCTGTAATAAATTATGTAAAAAAATCTAAGAATGTGAATTTAAACCGCTTGTAATAATTGTATCCTTATCACGATGCATCCATCCCCTTACTGAAAATAATGTGAAAAATTATGAGTGCATTCAAAGGGTCCTTGCATACAAATTGGGCATAAAAGAAAGGTCTCCGCTCGTTGGGTGTCGAGTATGTTTACCGACAAGCAAATAAGACAAGCGAAGTCGACATTCTAAAAGAAAATCTACTTTGTCTCAACTCAGCAGGGAACGTTATGGTGTCGATTTTGTGCGACGCTGAAGGAATTACTATGGTGCACTATTTGAAGAAGGAAGCCAATGTTACGGGCTTCTACTACGTAGATTAAATAAGAAGATTATGTGTGGCTATCAAGAAGAAAAAGCGGGCTGCCTCGTTTCGCTATTAAGAAGAAAAGAGCGGGCTGCTTCGTTTGGAGTGCTGATTGACCAAGACAACGCACCGGCTTACAAAGATGACCTGAAGAGTAAAGCTCTCTACAGTTTACTACGAGTAGTACTGGGTCCCTCCATTTTGGGTTCGTAGAACGATAACAGCGCGTTTTTTTAGTTTTTCTTTTAACGATTTTATTAAAACTATTTTTTATTTTCAAACATTGATATAGGATCAGGATCGAAAGGTCACTCACTCACTCATCACGAAATCTCAGAATCTACCAGAGCTAGGAGTTTCAAATTTTGCACGGAGGTTATTTATAGGACGTAGGTGCTCGCTAAGCCGGGAATTTGCAATATTCTACTCCTAAGGGGGTGTTTTCGGGGTTGATAGTTTGTATGAAACTTCGTTACGTCTACTCAAATTTTGAACAGGGGTAATTTCTTGAACGTAGGTGCTAATTAAGTTATTGATATTGCTAAATTAAATCCCTAAATGTGTACTTTTGGGGTTAATAGTTTATATGAAATTTTGTTATTACAAGTGCCAGGAGTCTCAAATTCAGCATGGGCGTTACTGATAGGACGCATGTGCTTACTAAGATGGGGCACAATAGCCGTCATGTATTCCTGCGCCACGACGCGTCAGGGGGACGCCAGCGTTTCCTGAATATTCTCTGGCACCAACATTCAACAAGCAATGCCTCGAAAAATTCAGCGGAGAGTGGGAAATGGAGTGTGTTAACATTATGTTCCCTCTGCCTACACTCTGTGTGTGGGATACAGCGTGAAGCTGAAAAAAGAAAGATAAAGAGGCCAGTCGCGGCGCAGAGGCACAAGAGTATGATTATAAATGCAACTGGTTGTGGGTTTATTCCCCTCTCGAAGAAATGGAATATTTATTTAAACTTCGAGTTTCATTTCTTGGCTCTGGTGTCGAGGCAAAGAGCAACGTTTAGTTCCTCCACTCAATACGCAATACCTTCATTGTTAGGCGAAAAATGGTAAACGGAAGTGCCTGGCCACGAAGTTTCTTAAAACTAGGTTTCCAGATTCCCTCTGCCTACCTTGTTATGTGCGGGATTGAGCTTGGTAACATAAAATGATAAGGGTTCTTATCATTTTATGTGAATTTTCCTAACAGGGTTCTATTAGGAATAGATCCTTATCTAAGCCAGTTATTTAATCTTTAAATCTTTTTACGCAATTGTAAAGGCTTGAATAATTCAAATTAGTTCTTATATTCTTTTTTAACATATGGTGAAAATAAAAATTTATAATTTATTATATTTTGCAAAGCGCTCTAAGAAAAAAAATGTTTATATATGTATTTATGAAAAAATATTGACCCGATCTTAAATAATAATGTAGGTCGCATTTTTTGAACCATTAAAAATTATACGCTAATAAGAATTACGCTAATTTGGTACCAAACTTAAGTAATTCTATATTGAATAAATGATCGTGTAGTTCAAGCGGGCGAAGCCGCTGGCGGTTGCTAGTAATCTAATATACACGAGTACATACATGTAATTGAAAAAGAAAAAATCAATTACTACTCAAGGTGTTGACTGTTGAGTTGGAGTAAATAACAAATGATTTGGAAATTAGTTTTTTTTTACAACACTCTAGACCTTATTGGTGCAATAGAATAGCGTCAGGCTGTAAATGCGACGGTCGTTGGTTCGATTCCCACTTGAGGAAAATATTTATTTTTAACCCGATCAAGACAAGGCGCGGCATTGAATTTCGGCACTTAACAAAAAATATTGAAAATTGGACGAAAAGGCCTTTCAGTATTTTTCACCCAATATGCATAGCGATACATATGCATATAAACCGCGGACGGAACACTAGTATAGGTTTTAGCTTTACGTTGGATTTTGCGTATTTCAAGGTACGCGAAAAGAATGTTTAGACACTCTGTTCACTACTTTACCGTTTTTCCCTTTCGAACCCGTAACCGTGGCGTATTTAATCAAATTCTAAATTATTTTTAATATATTTTTCTCCCTAATTGATTGTTTTTTTTATCTATTTCAGGTAAGATTTTCTGTTGTTACGCAAGGTTTGTTTTTAATTTTCTCTCTTCTTTAAATTTATTGTATGCATGAAACCATATGTAATATTTTATTTATTTAGAACGGTAAACTATATTTTATTGACATACGCTCTGGTAGATAAAGCGCGACGTTAAACACGACAGTTGTAGGTTCGATACCCATCATTGAATTATAAATTAATATTTTAATTCCTTCGATCTTTGAATCACAATGGCAAAGAGCGGCGTTGAGTTCCGCCATTCAAATTCAAATTCAAAATATTCTCTATTCAAATACATTATAAAAGCACTTTTGAATCGTCGAATGTACATGTCAACAAAAAGCTACCACCGGTTCGGAAGGCAGTTTTGCTGAGAAGAGCCGGCAAGAAACTCAGCAGTGGCTCTTTTCAAATTCAATGGTATATTTTACTATTACATTAGCTGCTAGAGCTATCCTGCCTAGATTCCCTCTGTCTTCCCTGCTATATGCAGAATACAACGAGAAGCTGAAAAAATAAATCAGATCTGTAATTTAATTATTTTGCTCCATCAGCTTTGAAACCAAAACTACATATTTTACAATATCCACGTGCCAACAATATTAATAGAAAAAAAAAAAACTTCTGTTACTGACATAACTGACATAACTCAACTATTATACTAAACTAAATAGACTTATTTAGAGGGAATTTTTATTAATCACTTACAACGATTCCAATACATTCCGACTACATTCTGTTAATCTTAAAAGGAAAAAAGTCATATAAGAAAGCTCCTTGTCGTTTCTTGTTAAGTTCAAGCATATATTATAATGTAATTACAGTCCGATATGGTACAGTGGTAGTGTTTTTGTAGCTTCACGCTGATCCCGCACACAGCAGTATCCTGCTATATGCCTACTGCCAGAGGGATCATAGTATTACGACGTGGTGAAACTCGACGCCCCGCACTCTGCCGAGTGGGAATCGAATATAGAATATTGAGGTCAAGATACTCCGTGTTTACTTTCAGATAAGGAATAGATAGATCTAATCAGGTAAAAGTAAATATTTAATTCCCCCAAGTGGATATCGAACCATTGCCATTAACATCCTAGTCTACAATCTCCTAAAATATAATGTCAACCACTGGTCTATAATCCCCTCATAAATATTCTTATAAACTAAGCGTTAACCACATTCAATTTTCCACGCAATTTATCATAAATTATATATAATTTTATATCGCTTTTATAAAGTGAGAATATTTAATATTAATTGTAACATATTGCTCGGTATTACAGCGAGTAGGAAGCCACGCCCAGTTTGTCGTCTATTTAAATATGAGAAACCTGATCAATGGTTGTCTATACATATGTAATTATGTATGGATGGATATCTTTATTGCTTACATATATAATTTTACACCGATTTTTAAAGTTCTTGTATTCTGAGGGTGAAAATAACAGTTTCGTATGTGGGATTTTAACTTATGTAGTACAAAGCACAGCGTTAAGTTCCACAGTTTAACTTTCAATGTCGTAAAAATTGGGCAAAAAGGGGACATCTTAATCTAGGTTCACTTTAGATTCCGCCTGGCCCCCTGCTATGCAAAAAGATGTAAAAATAAATCGTTATTTTATTTAGCAGAAGCAGAATTAGTGTATATTGAGGTACTACGTTCTACGCTTGCCACATATTTTGTATATTGACGCCAGTCGTCTGCCAGTCGTAGTGCAGGAGCACAAGCGCGAAGTTGAATTCCGCCACAAAGCCTTTCAACACTAAGCTTCCAGGTTCCCTCTACCCTGCCATGTGCAAGATACAGCGCGAAGCTAAAATAAAAATATCAAGAAGTGGAACCCTAACGCCACAGTAGTTCGTAATTTTTTGCATTGAAATGAAGTTGTTTCAAGCCCCCAAGTGGGTCCGAACCCATAACCATAATTTTTAGGGGCAGATATTATCTCACTGCGCCACAAAAACTTAATATATATAACAAAATGTTCATTACATTTGCTCAAAATAGTATAGTAAAAGTAGTATGCATGTATATAGGTATATAGAACAATTACCGCGCCCACAGTCCTCGCAACGAGCTCCAAGTATTTCATCAGAAAATTTCGTTTGCGACCTTTGCATTAAGTTAAAGCGAGTTTATGTCCATACTGATATTGATAAGTGGATTTAACTTGATTATTATACCTGTTGGTTTAATGGTTCATTTAATAATATTACTTATAAATATTTTTTACGAGCCCGTCGTAGTGCAGGGGTGATGTGACCGTAAGGCGACGGTTGTGGGTTCTATTCCCACTCGCGGGAATGAAGTATATAATATTTTCGTTTCCTCGCTCTGGTAACTAGGCAAAGCGCGACGTTGAGTTCAACACGCAATGAGAATTCGGCGGAAAGTGGGGGCAAGGAAGTGTTTTAATGTGAACGGAGTGTCTTATTAATAGGTTCCCTTTGCCTAACCTGCTATGTGCGGGATACAGCGTGAAGCTTAAAAAAACTTTGAGTTGTGATTACAATAAGACGAAGCTGCTTCAAGCTTTTTCCCGCACTGCAGGATAGTACAGGGTCCTATCTATTCATTTTATTCTGTTTTTTTGTTTTCTGAAACACCTACTAGGGTGTTTCAGAAACCACGTGCAACACGAACCGCTGACTTTTCGCTACCAACAGAAGCTGTTCCACTGCATCACGACGGCCTAGATGTGAAGGATATTTTAATATTTTTTAAATTCTTAATGTGCGAGCAAATCTTACAATCAGTCATTTTGCTAAAATATTAATAAATAATGGTATTTTTTGTAAAGCCACAGGATTCAATAGGCAACATAAAAAAAATGTGGAATTTAAATATTATATTTGAATTTGGCATTTTGGTTTTTAACGTGTTTTTTAGTCTACGTAAGGATTGATAAGTTATATTATGATTATTTTAATTATAGAAAACCGTCACGACATTTTCTTTCTACAACAATGGACACGCGCTCAGGACATTCCATGAGCGTTCATAATTAATACATTATTTTAATTACATATTTATACGATGCCCTCGCGCGCTATGTGGTGCGAGGAAACCTTCACTCTTGCACGTGAATTGTATGTTTGTCTGTTTGTTTCGTTTTTGTATTTTTTGTTGGTGTCTTTATGTGGTCTTTTGAGCTTAATTTTGAAAAATCTTGATTTATAGCATTAATGTAATTAATATTTAATTAGTAATTTTAAAAAATACGAGTATATGTAACATTATTTTTAATTTCTTAAAACAAAATTCTAATTTAATTTGTAAGTTTCTAAGGTAAAATCTAAATTATTTTCTCAATAATCAATGTTAATATCTATAAAATTTTATATACTAAAATTACAATAGCATCTGACAACACATATTTTGACATAGAAACAGCCTGGTGAGAGACGGACAGACTGACACACGGACGGACAGCGGAGTTATAGTAATAAGGTCCGATTTTACCATAAAAAAACACAATTTAATCTGTTATTCAAACACTTTTGTCACACTGCGCCACATACAATACATTATTTCATGCATTTTTCCTATATACTTTAGTAACCTTTAGTAAGTATATTCCTAAGTAATGGCTAAGGAACATCAAGGAATGGACTGGTATTAAAAACGCTGTAGATTTGATTCATTTGGCTAGGGACAGGACTAAGTATGCGAATGTGACTGCCAACCTTCACTAGTTGGAGAGGCACATTAAGAAGAAGAAGAAGTATATTCCTATAAATGAAATATATTCGTTACAAAGATGTGTCCAGTACGACAGACGGTATGATGGCTGCGCAGGTTTAGGATTTTTTCTTACTTACAATTATTTTTCTCCCGAGTGAGGAATCTTTTTTTTTTTATGAGTTATAGTTCAGAAAGCTTAATTTTAAGGCAGCCATGACGCGTCGACGGTACTATAATTTGATTTAAGTGCGAAATACCCACATAATATCTGATCGAAGCCAACGCAAGATTAGGAAATTATGAATTTATAGCAAGGATTCGTCGCATGCCTTCTTGCCACATTGTCCCGGTCACCCACATTTGTACGTGCCACGAATTGTTGGCTGTAGAAAGTGAATCTTATGGTTGTTTTATTTGTTCATTTACCTTTTTTTTTTGTTAAGTAATTTTTTTATATCTCTATTTGTGTAGACGTAGAATAAACGTCTAAAAAGTCGTAGTATCCATACCTATGTTGTAAATTTGAAAGTAACTCTCTCTGTCTGTCTGTCTTTTACGCAATCAGGGCCAAACCGCAAATTTAATTGTGATAAAATACTCATATAGAGATACTTGAGGGTCTCGGGATGAACATAGGATAATTTTGTTTCTCATATTTGTAATATTTTTGATATATACCAATATATTAAAATACTTATTAACTTGACATGCAATTTATTCCCCCATATTACTAACAACATAAATTTGCAAATAATAAGCAACGATTTGCAAAGTTTGCTAGAAAACGTCACCCAAAATGAGCTTGCTTAACGCATCTCTCTATTGAAAACTGAAAATAATTACATAAATATATTTAATAAATATTCGTATATTGTTCAAGCGAGCTTAGCCGCGTTCGGGTCCACTAGTCTAGATAGAAATATAAATCAAAGTCTAAGAAGGCGCTAGAATAACGCGTAAATGTAAACATCTGGTTATGGCCATTAACGACAAGATTGGTTCAAGTATGTCTTATAAAAAATAGTATGATTTTTTTTTGTTACAAATAAATAACATTATTTTTGGTTGCCGTTATATTTTTACTTTTTTTATTTGTGTGAAATAAAGTATTGTCTTTTCTATATATAATATTACTTATTTAGGTTTCCCGCTGTACTCAGCATATAGCACGTTAAGCAGAGGGAATCTAGTTTCTAGAGAATTCTAGTTAAGACACTCCATTGGCTATTTTCTTCCCGAATTCGTGATATTGCGGGTTGAATTGTCAACGACGCTTTGTCATCTTGCCAAAGCGGGGAAACGAAATAATTAATATTCCCCCAGTCGGAAATCGAAGCTACAACTGTCGTAATTACATTTTAACATAATACCGCTATACCACTACGGCCTACCAAAAACACAAAAGCGGTCATGACCGATTAAATTATAATTGTAACATGACAAATTGCAATCGGAAACTGGTACTCACATCCATTTAGTACAAAATGACTTGTTATATTTTAATTGCATAATTAATTTACCACACGGTTTTTTACTGCTATTGTACGTTTCATTTGTTATTTTTAACCATTTTTAATAATAAATATAAAAGCTTTTTAAGATTTCTTACTCCGTGGGTGGGTACATTTTATCTTTCAGAGTTTTAAAACTTCTGCCAAATTAATTTGAGTTATACTGTGAAAGCTCTAAATATATATTATTCTAAGGTACTGCGTAAAGAATGTACAGTCCAATACCTTAGATTATTTGTGTGCTTGAAACCTACTATCGAAACTATTGTCCTATTTTTAATTAAATGTGAGTAAATTCATATTTGCAAATTAAAAAGTATACTTATTAATATGCAAATAGGAATTTAAAAAAATACTCCAAATATTCTTAAATAATTTTTATTACAACTATAGTCGAACTACCACAGTTGCTTAGCGACAGTTAGACTATATGTGAATTGGGAATGATCTGTAAGCTGCTTGGTAGGAGAAAGGTGCTACCGAGTGGTAACCGATGGCCGCTGCTGGTACCACTGCCAGACCAGCAGGCACTCCAGCTACAGCTACACCAGGTGGGAGAATGGCTGAATTGTATGCTTGGATAGCCAAATTTTGTGCCTTAAGGGCATCGGCGAGTGCAGATTTGGCACTAGCAAGTAAATCTTCCTTCTTTTCACTTTCAGCCTTTTCAGCAGGTTTTTCCTCAGCTGATTTTACAATCGCCTCCTTTTCATCTTTAACTTCAGAAATAGCTTCGCTTTTTACAGCTGCTTCTGGCTGAGCTTCAGCGGCAGATGCAGATTCTACTGCAACTCCTGATTCAGAGTCTGACTTCATTCCAGGGACAATAGCAGCATCAGATTTGACTAATGCTTCGGCATTTCCAGCTAACAAAGCAGCATTTCTAGCTTCAGCTATTTGAGCTTCATTCAGTGCTTGCCATTTCTTCTCTTCTGCGGCCCAAAACGCTTCCTGAGATTTTGCCTCGACTAAATTCTTTGATTCAACTACACCTTCATTTTGGTTTTCGGCAGCTTGTTCGGCCAATTCACGAGCTTGGTCAGCGAATAATTGAGCTTGGTCTGCGATTTTTACCTGTTGATTTTTGGATCTTATTATTAAACATAAAACAAAAATCGATTAAATTATGCACTTATTTAATAAAATTTTACAAACATAAACTAGAACATATACTCTATATTCTTAACGGATTCAAATATCCCTTTAAAATTGGGGAAGGTTCTATAAGTACCTGAGCATCAATAGCAGCAGCTTGGATGTCGCCAGGTGGTATAGTTGGTACTACGACAAGACGAGGAAGGGCCACTGCGGCGAATCGCAATGGTAGTGGTGCCAACAGCGAGGGCGCGGGTGCCGCTGCCACACAAGCGAAGAGGGCGGATACAATCTGAAAAGGAAAAAAATTATCAACTCTCAAAGCGAGCTAAGCGAAATTAGCTAAGCGAAATTAGTTATAGGAATTAAATTGGTGAATCTTAGTGCCCCTTGATGAAACAAAAAAATCCTAAATTTGATCTTACTACTATCTACAAAATTAAAATCAATTTTACCAACGAATATATGTATGTCTTTATAGAAAATATATATATATAAATAAAATATTCCTCTATCGATTCAATGATCTATGATGATAGATCACGACTTACAAGGCCAGTCTATTAACGATTGCTACTTAATAGTACCTACGTGCTACCTGAAATAAATAGAAATAAAAAACCCTAGCCAGGTACAAAAAGATATTAAATATAATTATTAGGCCACAGTGTTAGGAATAATTAAAATATCAGACAATTAAATGTTAAGAAAATGGCTCAATCTGTAATTGCTCCGTTCCCATTAAGACACTTTCGTTTCGTTTCTCACTTCCCGCCGAATTCATAAGGCATTACTTGCTGAATGGCGGAACTCAACGCTGCGCTTTGCCTGGTTAGCAGAACAAGTAAAGTTAAAAATAAGTTGAAAGTTTAAAACATTTGATTTCCCTAGTGGGATGGAGCCCCTATATTATTACATGTTTTTTCAAAAAATATTTATCTTTCCTTAATCTCAAATAATACTTATGCTTATATTCTTCGAAAGATGTGTACCTTTAAACTTCGTGATATTCGATATTTCGGACATTACTTACGAAACTCTAAAATCATGTTAAACTTCAAAAAAAAAAAATATATATATATACGAGTATATAAGAAATATAAAAAATCCATAATTAATATTAGCAAATACGCAAGGGTACAAAACTTCTCTGATAAAAATATATTTAAAATAAATCAGATATACAAAATCAGCTTTTCATTCAAATAATTGTTTTATATCTTATAGTCCTACTGACCTCACTATTATAGTAAAAGTAAAAGGCAGAGAGAATATCCGTTCCCCTAGCACCCCCCCAATTTTAAAGACATTGTGCACTTTGTCTTTTCAGAAAATGAAAATAATTCCTACCCCCGAGTAAAAATGACTTGTCTTATTATTATGTAAGTAAAACGTTAGGATTCACCAGTAACTAACTAGGTTGGTAGGAAAATGTATGTTTTTTTAAAATGAACCCACAACCAACGCGCTTACAATCGGACCCTGTGCTGCTTCACGACCATGCCACGAAAGATTTGCTTTTCTTTATACCTACATGTAATATTCATATAGGGAAAAGTCATACTGACCTTGATCTTATTTGTCGATCGTATAGCTTACGGCTTTAGAGCAATGCGGAATTGACAATAGCAAAAAGTGTTATTAGAGTTGGTTGACGCGAGTTGCTAAAAAAAATTAAACGAAATTATCCTATTAACAACGACGTCGCGATGGTTTGATTTTTTTTGGGCATATTAAAAAAAAATAGACGAAAAAGAGGTCGTTCTGGCGCAGCGGCACAACGTGTGAACGTCTTGGTTATCAGTTTGATTCTCACCCGTGGCAATAATTTATCTTAATTTAAAGGAATTACTACTACAAGAGCTAAGGTAACAAGATAACTCAACGGGGTTGAGTACTGCCGCTTAACATGCAATTTTGAAAATTACGTGGAGTGTAGGGACGAAGTGGTCGACCTTCTGAACACCACTAGGTTCCTCTGTCTACCCTGCTTGCGGGATACAGCGTGAAGCATTAAAAAAAACAACAACAATCACGACGTTAAGATATTTTTTGGCACTATTTTGTGTTATTTCCTGGCCAAATTTATTTTTGGAAGTGGAGAAATCTAAATATTCAATAATTCAGGATTCTTGAAATAGGTTTTTAGAATAATATTTTAAAAAAAACCTTTTTTATAGCTTTATTTAACGAATAGAAATACTTTATTTATAACGGTATAAGTAGTTATTTGTGAAGTATTTTTATAGCTTAAATGAATGTTGACATGAAACTGATATGGAGTTTCTTATAGTATTTATTTGTAAATAAAATCTCATTTATATAATTCAAAATTATGATGAATACAAAGGCCGTCGCGGCGTTGTAAGTAGCGGTTGGGGGTTCCTATTCCTCTGTATACACCCATATAGCAGGAAAATCTAAGAAGAATTAGTGTTGAGACATTCCGCTCTCCGCTTTCTAGTTTAATTCGAGACCTTCGGTGTTGAACGAACATAACGCCCCACTTTGTTTCAAATGAAAGGATAAATAAAATAATAAATATCCCCCGAAAGGCATAAGCAAAAAAGGAAACCTTGATGCGGTTTGCCGCACATAGCGAAAATTATGAGTTCGAAAAAATGCAATTACGTCATTTTCGCACCAAATAACCGAATGGAAATAGAAAAAAAAGAGAAATGTGTCACTAAAGACACTTAAATAAGTACACACAAGGCTTTTTTGCCATACTAGATTTTTCTTCCTCGTGAAATGTACTATCCAACACAAAAGGAATTTCTCAATACGAACCAGTTCCGGAGATTAGTGCTTTCAACCAATCAAACTCTTCGATTACTATTAGTATAGAACTATAGATATGAGTATATAACTATTTATTATGCATTTTCTTTATCGATAATCTCGTAGGAATGCCATATAATACTAGTTTGACGAACAAGTAAGTAGTAATGTCAACTTATCACTGGCACACAGATTTGCAATTATAATGTATTCAATGAATATGCGAAGGCTAAGGCGTAATTATTCATCTATTTGTAAGATCTAGATGATATTACGTACATAGATTAAAAAAAAATTTTAAAAAACTTTTCACAGTATAATATATAGAAAATAACACTCGAAATATATATATATATATAGAACAACTCTATTTTTTACTATAGAGACACTACATCTTATAGGATATAGTTGTCTATATAATATTGACAGCTTAGCATTAAGCTTCACTCTTTACACCCGATTATTTTAGGGTTACGTATCTTAACTTTTGAGAAAATTATAAACTATTATTAGATTTGTTTTCTGGGGTTCCGTATTTAATATATTATAAGATCACTTCTGCGTCTGTCCTTTTGTCCGTTAAACTATTTTCTCAGGAACACGTGAGGACATAGATCTAAAATTGCCATTAAATCTACGCCGATAGTCCCGATTCCGCACAGAAAAATAAAATCAACGCAATCGAAAGTGCTTGTGCTCCGTTTTGGTCACATATTGTATGAAATTCGACTAAGAAATACGAGATTTTGCAAGAAGGAAGAACTTACAGTAAAACTAAAAGAAGAACTCTGAATATTGAATAATGTTAGGTACGACTATATCGCAGAAATATCGCTCAATTTTCAATACATTGCGTGTTGAGTGATCAATCTCAACTTTATAAACAAGAATAAAGAAATAAAAATAGTTTCCCCGAATGGGGATCGAACCCGCAACTATGGCGATCCCAAAATCCTTTTGCTCCTGACATTGTTATTATTATATAATCAGGGAAGTGAATTGCTACGCCTACATGCGCTAAGCAACAATACAAAAATTATGCAATATTGTAATATATAAATTCATATTTAATAGACGTTATTAGAAATCAAGGAGAGCTTGATCTATTTTAATAATGAATGAGACTATTATGTACTAGTCGTTGACCGCAACTTTGTATGCATTGATTAACAAAAATTAAGAGTTAAACTCGCTTAAAGAAGCGAGAAAAATGAAAATATTAAATATTTAATTTACTCAAGTCGCAATCGAACCCATAACATATTATGTTTACAGCTGCACATTTACGTACGTTACGTTACGTAGACGCGACGGTTTTGGGTTCAATTCCCACTCAGGAAATAAAATATTGAATATTTTCATTTCTTCGCTTTGGTGAAAAGACAAAGCGCGGCATTGAGTTCCGCCACTCAACACGGAATGCTTCGAGCGGTAAAAAGTAGGGACGCAGTATCCTAACACCTGGTTCACCAGGTTCCCTGTAAACTAACACGTGGAACACAGCGTGAAGGTGATAGAAAATAACTTAACATATCTTTTTTTCGTTGCCCTTTTTCCCGTTCCCATAAGATTTCCGAAAAAAAAAATCTTATACATTGCATAAGGAAATTATACGTGAAACTTGTTCACGTTTTCTACGCCGCCTAGCTTCGGTTGAGCATCATCTATTGGTCAGTTAAAAATTAAATAGATAGACATATTTCCGTGGATACATATTACGGAGATACATATTTCCGTGATGTCCTTAGACAATATAATAATTGTCCTCTTTATATAAAGTTAATAATAAATTACCAAACTGGTAACAATATAAAGTGCGGCGTTGAGTTCCGCCACTCAACAAGCAATGTCTCGAAAGTTGGGGGCTTAGTGCGTGGGAAACTGTCGTGTCTTATTAGTAGGTTAACAAGTACAGTGATTACCAACACCGCTTATACAAAATATTAAAAAATTTGCTAATCTAATTTCGTATTTTTTTATTTTTGCTTTGAAAAGCATTTTTCATATATATTATGCATAATTCGAAAGTTATTTTATTACATAAAAGTAAGATAATAGTCTTAATAAATAAATAAGTCAGAACACGTGCAAGAGCTAGTTAAAAAAATATTAGTATAAACGCAACTAATTTTGTTATTTAATTTTAAATTAATAACTAAATGACTATATTAATTTTGGTACTTTTTTAAAAATATCAATCTAAAACAAAAACTTTAATTTTACCTAATTACACATAACTCAAAATAAAAAATCTAATTCACATAAACATAATTAGAATCCATATCAAATTTTTAATATTAAAAAATATATATCACCAAAAAATACCAAACGTCACCTATCAGCACAAAACAAAAGACACTTATGTCAAACAAAAGACTTCAAAAAAATCAAGCTATAACTAACCAGAACTCTCATTGTGATGTCGCGAAGGATACTGATTGCTCTCATCTCGCATACCGTTTTTATATTCTGTCCTATAATATAAGCTGAATACTGGATTTCTTAATACCTTTTATTATTTATTATTAAAAAAAAAGTAAAACGTCAACGTCATCGACGAAGGCGGGATGGATGCAGGAAGCGCGATTTTTCAATTGATGCCATATAGAGAGGTGTCAATGTAAAGTGGCGTAACGTGTTGTTTTTTTAAAATATATTATGTGAATCGCTTTTTACCTATTTCTTATTTTTTTAACCTCATACTGTATCTCGAACGTTAAGCAGAAGGAACATAATATAAAGACACTCTGTTCTTCACTTTCCGCCGAATTTTCTAGACATTGTATGTTAAGTTGGCGAAACTTAACGCCGCGTTTTATTTTGAGATTAGAGTGAAAAAAAATATATATTAAATTATTCATTTCTTCGAGTGCCGCAGTGGAATATTGTCCAACTGCCAACGTGATGATTGTTGGTTTGATTCCCATTCAAGGAAATGTTTATATTTCAATTATTTTCATTTCCCTAATCCGCTCAATAAAGTGCGCCGTTGGATTCTGCCACTCAACTCCTAATGTCTCAAATATTAGAAGAAAACGAGGAAAGGACTGTCTTAATATATTCTCTCATATGTATACTCAGTTATGCTGAGAAAAGAATTAGAATATTTTATTCTCCCGAGTGGAAATCGAACCCACATCCGATACATTTATAGTCAGGCGTTGCGCCATATACTATAAATTATGATTATTTTTACAACTTTTTTTCTAACACTTGTGTATATTTTAAGTATGTATAAACATTCCTTCGATTGAAATTTGAACTCGAGATCCATATCCATATCCACATTTACCAATAAATATTTTATTTAAAATTATATCTAAATATCGAATTTCATAATGTCCTTATTTAGAAGTTAGACTACTTTGGTTACCGACCGACTGCCTGATTTGTTTGTGGTTTCGGTTGCGTCACGCCGGCGCCATTAAATACACGTTTTAGTACTCGAATTGTAATGTAATTAATATATTATTATTAAATTTTTGATAGATAAGAAGTTTTGCATTATCGTTTCATAAGCGACTTAACGATTTTTTATCATTTCCTAAAGTGTTATTCTGCACTAAGGATAGAAAAATATTTTTCGGAGATGTAGTAAAATGTGATCGAAACGAGATTTGAACGTTTTTTGGATGGAAATCTTTTTTCCGCATAGTAGTGTATTTAGAAGGAGGACCTAGTGTTGAGACACTCCATTGTTGCTGACTGACACAGGTATTGACGTGACGCCAGGCTTTTAATTTCCAGAGTAGAAAAAAGCGAGTGATTTTTATTTTTATTGTAAACTAAAATAATTGTTGTAGTGCATGTATTGTACGGTAAACTCAAACTTGAACCACAATTCATTACTGAAAATCTTTTAAACTAGGTAAAGAAGATAATTAAAAAAAGATAAGGTTTTTTTCTTTAGAGTAATAGTAAGTATTCTACTTTAGTTGTTAGATAAAGTATTGGAGATTGGATCCATTATCCACAAATATTGTCCGAGTAGACGTACTCGTATAGTGGGGATTAAGTTATATGTCATGATAATAGGGTTTGTTATCACTTCCTACTTGGAAAATTTTGAAAGATGCGTGAAGATGAAAAAAAAATCACGTATTTTTTTTCATGCCCGTTCATGAGCGTCTTTTTTGTCGAAAGAAAATCTTAAAACTCAAATACAGAACCCTTCACAACAGAATATGGTAAATCACTCACATATAACAATTTCCCTACTTTTATTGTACAGATAATGAAATAGCCTCATTCAGTATTATTAAAGTTATTAACCTTTATAGTTATTACTTAAACAGGATAATAAATTGGACAGACAACACGTACTCACAGACATATATGTATCTGTATATAATTGGTATATATTAATATTATAAAGCCATAGAGTTTGTTTGGTTGAACGCTATATGAAGATGAAATACTAGTTTGATTTTTTAAGCTTCACGGATCCCGCACACAGATAAAACACTCCGTTCTCTGCTTAACACTAGAAACGCCGCAGTCCCATTTTTGTCCCAAACGCAAGTTTGATTGTGTATAACTTTTTTATTTGTTAATGTATGTAGATGAAACTTTTTGACTATTACCAATTTTACACCTTTATTTAATTAAAAATATAAATTATTTTATAGCAGTCATACTTTTTGAAAAAAAAATGAGATTTACCTAGAACTGCCGCTGGGTCATTTTTGTCCCGCCATTATTATTTTATTATTTGAGGGTATAAATTGACATATTTTCATGCCTCGGGGACGAGGTGGAGGTGAAAGAACGATGCGGGGCCGGAAAAAAATTGAATAGTAGGTTTAGCAGTCAATGCTTAAGTTTTTAGGGTTCTGTAGCTTTTAAGGGAAAAAAACCCTTATAAGATCATTTTTTTGTCCATCCGTCTGTCTGTACCTTTTTCTCAGGAATGCTTGGAGAAATCGAGTTGATATTCATATGAGTATATTAATATCAACTATATGACAATCTACCATCCCTTGATTTCCTGAAAAAGCGCCCTTAAAAAAAGATATGACCATTTATATAGTAAAAAACGTGTATTTCGACACTATAGAGGGAATCAAAATTGATAAGGTACTTTCAGTTAACTTAGAATTATGAAATTTGGCAGCTAGCATCTACATGTATTACTAGTACAGGAAAAAATCTGAAAACTATACATTTATGTATAAGCCTTAAAAAATAATAGCCTGCTAAATGGGGTAAAATTGGTGTCAATACGAAATTTTGCCGCTAGTTCAAGTGAGGTATCAGATGAACGGATGACTAAGCTAGGCTTGGCTTTAATTTCAGATAAACACTCGATACCAAATGTGGGCAATTGTAGGGTAGGTAGAGGGAACCTGGGAACCTAGTGATATGCACTCCGCTGGCATTTTCCGCCGAATTCTGGAGGCATTACCACGCAATGTTATTAATCATCTGTGATGTATCACTGATGAAGAATATATTAATGCATTACTTGGCCTAATAATAATATTAACTAATTTCAATAACTTATAATTTTGTAAGAGTTATTCAGTTAGTTGTCACGACCTTAGAACGTATTTGAAATATTTCATTCTTTCTTTGTTTTGTTTTTTGGTACTTTTTTGTTTGTTAAAGAATAATAATTGATTTTAAATGGATTAATAAACGTGGTCTGTATATTTAACAAATTATTTTAATAATAATTTTCTCGTCTTATTCCAACAATCAATATAATAAGTAGAATGGGACAAGTTTGTCACGACGGCGGTTCTAGGGAGGTGTCAATCTTCGGCACTTCTAGTGTTAAGACGAAGTTATTGTGTGTGGAGTCGAAAAACTCAACGCCACGCTTTGTTTCGTTGTCAGAGCGTAGAAATTAAAATATAGCGAAAGATTATAGCGGTGGAAATACCGAAGAGTTTTTCCATTGGACCACGAAAGCGAAGACGCATGTAAAAGGTAGTGCTTATGTGTATGTATGTACACGTATATGAATATAGTTAAATGAACAGTGTAAATGTCATCGTGTGGACTTTTTTAGTGATATAGATTTTGAATGTCAGCAGGATTCCACGCGTACTTGCCACATTCTCGTTTCGATTAATCAGATAACAGTTTGATACTATCTTTTATTGTTTTATATATGTATAATCTTTTTAAAAAGTGGGTTATTGTTTTTGTATTGAATTTGGAATAAAAATGGTTAGAATTAAACAAAAAGAAAAGATATGTAGACTTTTGGAGTTTTTGTTTTATTTTATGGTAATTACAGTTCTTCGACATTTAGCAAGTTCGTTCAAGGAAACGTCACTTGATCTCTCGATATTTTAGGATAGTAGAATTATGGAACCCAACGCTGCTTTGTTTCGAACCCATCGAACGCTTTTCGCTTAAATCGAACCCACCACCGCCGTGCTTACAGCCGAGCATATATGCTGCTGCGTCACGATCGCCTCAATTTATTAAAAAATAATCAAAATTAAAAAGGATCCAATTCTGAATTATAATTTTATAAAAAAACATAAAGTAAAATTTTATGAAGCTGTGACCACTAGAAACCATGTATAAGTAAAAATAATAAAAATATAAAACAATAAAGAAGAATTGATATGAAATAATTATTAATTAACATTTCCAAATACAGACAGTACTAGTAAACTTTTAAATCAGCAATAAAAACTCATTGCCTCGTATAGAATTGAACAAAAAATATAGAAAATATAGATAAAAAATGTATGAAACGAGTGTGTACCGCGAAGGACTCTTAGTTAAGTAAAAATAGGTTTAGTTTATTCATATATTAGTGTCATGTATAGAGCTAAAGTAGATTTTGTATTAAAAACGCTTTTGTTACTGACTGACTGACAGAGAACTAACAGAAACTGCAGCGTCTGTAGCGTAGAACGCTGCAATTTGTCATATAGGTTTATTGGGGAGTGCAGGGAAGCGCTAAGAGGATTCCCAGAAATTCTTACGAAAAAAATCGAGTTTACTGTTTTATTGTCCTTGGAAACGAAGTTAATGGCTACAACTATTTCGTTATAAGACATTTAAAAGTACAGCGTTTAACTTCGCCACTTTGTGTCACACAATATAGAGAATCATACTATTATACTAATAAATATACTATTTTTTTCACTCTAGTGTCAAAGATAAAGCACGACGCTGAGAAAATAAACACGCAATGCCTCGAAAATCCAACGGAAATTGGTTAACAAAGTGTATTAACACTAGGTTCCCTCTGCCTACCCTGCTCTGCGTGAAACAGCGTGAAGCTAAAAAAAATAGATATACAGAGGTATAAGGCGAAGTTACATGTATTGTTGTCCTGTTTTGAGGGCGTCCTTATCCTTGATTAGTGGTATTTAAGAGGGTAATTTAAGAAGTAAAATAGAAAGGCATGATATTATTTTCTAGGCCGTGGTTTTGGCAACCAGAACGTACAAAATATTACTTTGTTATTTAAATTAAAAAAAAAGAATTAGATATATATATATATATATATATATATAATTTTTTGAACTTTCTTTGCTAAAGTGTCATAATATGTCTATATTTAAAAAATCGATCAATTATCCAAAACATCACACCTCCCTTGTTCTATATTATTTTAATTCCTTGGTCTAAAAAAAGCGCATCACTACGGTCAATGACTTTTGAAGATGATAGTGAATCTGGTTGGACTTCTTACTTTGTATTGATTTTTTATACAAATAAACGTAAATAATATGCAGTAAATAATAATAATAAGCTATAACTGTAAGCCGTCGTCACAACGCAGGTACAGAGGGTCTGATTGTAACCGTGACGGTTGTCGGTTCGATTTCTACTCAGTGGAATTAATTATTTACATTTAATCCCTCTGGTGAGAAGATAAAATGGAGAAATTTCAGAAGATCTTCTCTTAGTGGTCCCCTACGCTCCCCAAGAACTTTACATGCCGAGTTTCAGTACTCAGTTCAGTTTCAGTGTTCTACGCCGCCCAATTCAGGCTGTTGCGTGTTGAGTGGTGGAACTCAGCGCCTCGCTTTGCCTACAGACCAGAGTGAAGAAATTAAAAATATTAAATATTTCATTTTCACGACTGGCCTCATCATCATCATCTTTATTATTAATGATTTATTTTTAATATTTACTCTAACATTCTTAATGATGCCTAAACATTTTTTTTCCTTTCTTCTCAATTTTATACATAGTATATAAAAATATATAAAATATAAAAAAATACAATAAAATATAACTTAATGACAGTAAATTGGAACGCGGAAAGCATTTTTTCTTTTAATCATAATTATTACCACAGACGGCGAGGAGATGAGTCAACGCGGTGAATGAACTTTAAGAGTTCAAGATCATTTAAAGTGAATCTGGTATTCGTATCGATTTTACGATAAATGTATATAGCGGTACAGTGGGGCAGTATCTTATTGTACTGACTATAGCTGTTGTGGGTTCATTTCCATTTGTGGGAATGAATTATTTAATATTTTAATTAACTCGCTCTGGTATTAAGGAACACTCAACACGCAGTGCCTCGAGAATTCGCGGAAAATGAAGAACGGAGAGTGTTAACACTAGTTTTCCTTTCTTGGCAGGTAACCCACTGTATGAAGGATTTCACGATATTGCTATAGTTGCGCAGTGGAACAGTGTCTCTGGACTGTACTGGCAATGGTTGATGGTTTGATTCTAGGGAATAACTATAATTAAATTATTTAGAGCCGCGCTGCGTACGGTACGAACCGAGAGAGGATCTAGCTTTAAGGCACCCCATTCTTTTCGAAAAATTGTGTGCTAAATTTGTTCATACTTAGTTTGGCCAGATCGAGGAAAAGAAGATAATTGATTCCTTTAAGAGGGATCAAACTCCCAACCCTCTCGTTAACAGTGCGACGCTGTATCACTGCGCCTTCTAGGTTAATCGTTAACGACCTACCTGGTAAACCAAAGCAAGCAATGTTAAATAACGTCTCAATTCATAATGTATTGACATACTATGATAAGTCTATAACGGAGTGTCTTGAAACTAAATTCTTTCTGGCTATCATTCTGTATGCATTTGATGTACAATATTAAAAGAAAATTATTTCGACTTGCCGTTTCAAAATATTTTTTTTCATAAAACAGATTAGTTTCACTAACAGCTAATAACAACATACATACATGGTACCTTACTTAATAAATAATTTAGACACTAAAATACGAAGTAAAATTACTGAGGGGAGCTTAAATCAATTATTAAAAAAAATATTAGGTATTTAAATCTATAATTTAGACGACGTATGGTACTCGAGACAAACCTTTGTGGTTTTTGTAGTGCCTTCATCAATGTAAAAATATATTTGTATTAATATTTGATAGTAATAAATAAAAAATAAAAAAAAATGTGTAATGCTACAAGATGAGTTTATTGTATCATATACTTACGTACGAGTAATTAATACAGAACTTTTTACACGATTGTGAATATTGCTATCAGAATTCCATAAGGCGACAGTGTAAAATATGTAGAACCTTTTTTTTATTATATAAGAATGTCTGTCTAGAGATGAAAGAGTGGACTAGAAACAAGAGGTGAACAAAGGGAAGGTTCAAGTCCCGCAGCCCGCCCATATTTTTTAACGTTTTTAAATATAAAACTCCCAGTGCTTTTTTTTTGAACTTGAAGTTAATGCTGTTAGCCCTTACATTACGTCTTCATAGGGTATGACAGCCCACAGCGTTCGCGTTACATAAGCATTTTCCGTAAATGAGATGCATATTGGCGTATTCTTGTGCAGTGTATCGAGATGGTCCATTAAAACCAGTACAGGGTTTATACAAAATATCGTCACTCTTCGTCTCAATAAAACTTAATAATGTCAATGTAATGTTAATAAGTTTATTCAAAATAAGAAGTAACATACTTTATTTTTTTAAACGACAAACAATTTACCACCAGTTCACTAAAATTAATGTCTCAGACCTGAAAAGAACCGGGGACTTTTTTTAAAGTCAGCGGGACTTTTTTTAAATTCAATTTTATACAAATACATATTTAATTACTTGTGATTTGTGATTGATTGCATACTGGCTGCATTACCCCAAAGTAAAATCCTATAGGACATAATACTAAAGAAGCTGAAGTAAACAAAGCGAACATTTCCACGTCAGTTAATGATCTAATTTTTTTGACTGCGAAAGCTACTGAGCTAAGTTTACTCGCTAATCCATTAATATGAAGTCCCCACAGTAATTTGGAGTCTGTAGTGATACGGAGAAATACCGTAGAATCAACAGAATCCTTGGGTTCACCATTCAAGAGTACATACATCGGCGTTAAGAATTTTGGTGTTAGGTGTTCTAAAAATCATAAATTTAGTTTTTTTACTATTCAATTAACACTAATTAACACTGAACCAATGTACCACTTTCGAGACAGCATTGTTTACATCGTCATATACAATCTGTCGTCAATATTGGAACATAACAACTTAACACCAATATTTTAAATAATTATACGGAATCAGCCTGATACCCGATTTCATTAAAAATATATTTTTTTTATCTCAACAAAAAAGTAATCCAGCACGTATTGTACCATTTTGGAATCCAGATTAAATGCGCCAACTTTTAAGGTTACTTGCAAAAACAGTGTAGTACATTTTTTTACAGTACGGTCGGTTAAAGTTGGGTGTAGTAATTATTTTGAATTTAATGTTTGGCCAAAACACCACATTTTATTGAAAACTGATGCAGGTATGTTTAAAATTTAAACTGTAATTCACAGAAGGGTTACTCATGATTACATTACAGAAATAAAAATGAAGAAAGAGTAATATTTGTAGTCTCAGGACCTTAAAAATCATCACAGGGTGTCGGTTTTTCCGATATTTTTTAAAATCAACATAATATGAAAAATACACGACAAAGATTTTTTTTTATATTTTTCTCCTTACTGTTACGACTTGGTCTATCACCTGTTTTCGTTTTATTGTTGACTCCTGGGACACACCTGTATATATAACACATACATCTATACTTATATATATATAATTATTTATTGATATTATTCATTGATTTATATTTTAATAAATTTTCAAGGACATTTGCCTTAAAGATTTAAATCTGAAATGATAGTTTTTAAACAACCACCTGCTGCGATGGTTTCACAATAATATTGCTATTATAATACATTTAGGTCAACCGTTTAAGAAATTTTTGTGTTATTTTGTTTTTTTTTTGCTATTTTTAATAAGCTCTATAAAATGTTTGTATCTTACTTTTGATTGACAAATGTTAGAAAAATTACATGAAAATTATATTACTATTTAGATCATAATAAGAATAAATTGTTATATTGTTTTATTAAGTTTTTTTTTTGTCAGAAGATCTTTTTTTTCTATTAATATTTTTCCTTGAAAGTTCTCACATTTTTCAAGTATTGTTGGCACATTTAGTACAAGAAAAAAATAAAATTGACGAATGGATTACGTACCAATACCGTATATGCTGACTGAACCTAGTATTAAGACATTTCGTTCCCCAATTTCCACCCAATTTTCAAGACGTATGTAGCTTGTTGAATAGCGGTACTAAACGCAACTCTTACTCTTGTTACCAGGTAGGGGAAAATAAAACTAATTCACCTTCTGGTGGGTTTTCCCAATAAATTCATCCATGGTGGGAATCAATCCCACAACCGCTGTGTTTGTTTGTTTAAAAAATCCTATGAATAATTTTTACTACATTAACAAGCCCAAGCGTTTGCTTTTTTTTATGGCAGGAGCCAACTTATCTTATATTCCTCTATCTTTTGGTTTTTTTTTAACTTAGTGACATTTTTTGGTGACCAATTCTTAATATTTGCTACATTTTCGATATGGACGTGAATCTGCATCAGGCATAATTTGTCACAAAATTAACCAGACACCTTCGTGGTGCAGCGGCAGTCTCAAACTGTAAGCATTGTGGATTTGTTTCTGACTTGGGATTTTTTTTTTCATTTCCCTACTTTGGTAACACGACAAGATGCGGCATCAATGAACACGCAATATCTCGAAAATTGGACGGTTCTTGGGAAAGGGAGTGTATCAACACTACGTTCCCTCTGCTTGCCCTGTTATGTGCGTGAATCTAAAAAAATCTTAAGAAATTACATTTCAAGCACCTATTCGTATATTATTATTACAAAATATTAAACACGCAATAAGATTAATAGCTCCAGCATAATGATGACTGCCTGACGTTTGCGTGTGTTTGTATGCGCTGTATTTTACTGTAATTTAACTAACTGAACAAAAAAATAAGTTAATACGTTAGTTTATAAGAAAGTATTAGGTAACTTTCAATTGAAGTGAATTAATCTAATGATTTGTGTTTGTAATTGTAAATCATAAGTTGTTTTATGATATTGCATGTGTAACTCAACGCCGCGCTCTGCCTTATATTATACATATACAAAAATCATCTGTTACTGCGTGTATTACAGACAAACTCAGCCAAAATCAACACACGTACGAAGCTAAAATTTGGTATGAAGTTGTAAAAGAAAACGTAAGTGCTTTAAGAGAGAAGTTACCGATATATTAGATTTTATGTTTAAAAAATTACATTTTACGATTTTACGTTTCCTACAAATTAGACTTTACGTATTAAGAGCAGATAGTCCCACATATAGTAGAGTAGGCAGAGGGTATCCAGTACAAAGACACTCCTTTCCCGTTAAGACACTTCTGTTCCCCTCATTCAGCCGAATTCTCGAGGCATTGCGTGTCGAGTGGAGGAACTCTACGCCGCAAACCAATAGGTTAAAGGCATTATAACCTTGAAGTAAATATAAATCATGACTAGTAATTATTAAACTGTTGTCACTAAACAAAAAATACACTCTTCTTAAAGTTCAAATTGTAATAGTCATGTTTTCCTTTTCAAATAATATTGTATTCTGCGATTTATTTTTATAACGAATTTAGTTAATTTCAAGGTTCTATTATACTTCCGGTTTTTTTTTGTGTCCCTCTTACAGTATGGTAGGCAATAGGAATCCAATGTTATGCCACTCCGTTCCCTACAATTTTCTTGACATTGGGTGTTGAGTGATGGAACTCAAAGGTGTGGGTACTTTATTTCGTTACCACAGCGATGAAATGAAAATAATTTATTCTTTTGAGTTAGAATCCAACCCTGAAACAACTGTTCTGTTTATAGTCTGACGCTGTGTCACGATGGCTTTTATTCAGGAGTCACTAGCATTAAATGGAATAAACAGAAAGACAATCCTTTCTCCTCTTCAGTAATATTTTGTGAACTAAACGCCGCATTTTATAACTATATATACATACGTTATAGAAAATCACTTATATCGAATTAAATAAATTCACATTTTAAATATGATGCCTTCAAAAATCCTACCCATAGGGTTATTAGAACTCCATCGTCCCTCCGTCTGGGTGTATGTCATGAACTGTGATAGTTGTATGTATACAGTTCTGTCACTGTTGAAGTTTTCCAAGTTTATGTATTTTTGTTGTCGCTATAATAATAAATACTATGATCGATTACTATGCTCGCCTAGTCTAATACGAATTAAATTATAATATTTAAATTAGTTTATTGTCTTATAACTAAATTTATATCTATATGAAAATTATAGCTTAAGTTAGCTAGGCACGAAACAATCACTAAATTAAATGTGTCCTAATAGTGAATTAACACTTATAAAATATTAAATATATTTTTTTAATATAGTCACGCTGTACCTGCATATATCCCCTATATAGCAGAGAAGACAGAGGTAATCTAGCGTTAAGATATCCCGTTTCCCACTCTCCGTCCAATTTTCGAGTCATTTCGTGAACGCTGAACTCAGCACTTGTTACCAAAACGAGCTAATAAAATAATTCACAAATTCTATTCAATTGTTTATGTAAAGATTTATATGGAAATTCTGAAACTGACAGGGGAAAATTGTTAGTTTGTCAGTCAGTCTGTCAGTCAACTAAGCCTTTTGAAGGTTAAGTTATAAAATGCACAGTTCAAAATGTCAACCCGATATTACCAAGAGTTCGTTGTGACATTTTAATAGTCTGGGAATTAGAACGTCGTGTGAGTATTTCGCTTATATTATATTATTATACACAATTATGCAAGTGGCTATTACTTTTTGGCGTAGAAAAAATAAAACAAGAGAAATTATAAGTTATTTCGTTTATTCACACATCCTCGCCTCCTGTCTTTACAATTTTCATTTTATACAATTAAATATACATTCCGAACATGAGTATTAAGATTTTTTGGCTAAACACCTATCACAGCTTACCATCCGTGCGCGAGACCGTGTCCGTGAGCGAGACCGCCGTACCCGAGGGCACCATGGCTGGCGTACGCGACGGGGGCGTGCACGAGGGGAGCGGGGTGTACCTGCGACAGGGAGGAGGAGGCTACGGAGTGGCTACCAGCGAGGGCAACACCGTGTCCGGCGAGACCGTGTCCGACGAGACCGTGTCCGGCGAGACCGTGTCCGGCGAGACCGTGTCCGACGAGACCGTGTCCGGCGAGACCATGTCCGGCGACGAGACCGTGTCCTGCTACGAGGGGGGCGGCGAGACCATGACCGGCTACGAGAGGGCCAGCGAGTCCGTGACCAGCGAGACCGTGACCGGCGTAGGCGACAGGGGCGACGTGCCCGGCCAACTGGCGGGCTACCACGGGGGCGACACCAGCAGCAGCACCGTCGACGGCAGCTTTGTGGGATTGGGCAGCGTCAACCGCTTGCCAGGCATGGTCTTCAGCAGCGTTCACAGCTTGACCCTGGAGTTCGGCAGCCTGGTCATGGTATTCACGGACGGCGTCGACGGCGGCGCGTGCATGGTCGGAGGCCTCGACGTGAGCGTCGATGGCGGCACCGTGGAGATCACCTGGAGGAATAGTGGGGACGACGGCAGCATGACCGATGGCGAGGGGCGCAGCGTGAGCTACAGCCAAGGGACCAGCTACCGCCAGAGGTGCGCCATGGCCTAAAGCCAGGCCGTGACCATGTCCCAGCAGCCCGGAGGCGTAGGGACCAGCCAGCAGAGCGCCGGATGGCGCAGCTGCGGCGCAGGCGAGGAAGGCGGCGGCAACAATCTGCGAAAATAAATCCACATTATCGACAATCCGATTTGGCACAACACTAGACAAAGCACCGCACTAGTTACGTTACACAACTGACCAGAACTCTCATCGTGCACTTCTGTTGTAGACTGCTCGAAGGCTACTGATTGCTCTGATTCCGTCGCCGCCCGTTTTTATACTAACTGGCCGCGTGGTGTGAAACGGAACGCTTGAAAAAAGTAAGTGGCCGGCCTCAAGGGCGGGAAGGGTGCAGGAAGCGCGGTCATTATGACTGGTACGTGTTCAAATTTTGATTCTAGCCTTAGGCGTTGTATCCGAAGATGTTTTTAATGAGACGGACGTCGGCTCGAACCTATTCATCCCAGGGTGGCATCATTTATCCCGATTACTCTGAAATCAAATTCCCGTTAGACATTGCGTAATAGAACACCAGTGAATACCTGTTGGATTCAGTATAATTTTCGCTATAGAGAATTAATCTGCATTCATTACTGTGATTCGCCTCGTACGATGGGAAGTATAAAACCTGTGTTATTGAAGCCAAGTTAATAATTACGTCCTGTGACCTGAATTCTACGTAATGGTTCGTTGAAAGGTTATTATATGTTCATATACTAAAAAAGGTTCTAGAATTAAATAGATGGTATCTTGTTTTTAGAAATATAGTGTTAAATCACTCTGCTCTTCGTTTTCCGATTATTTTAGTGGTAAAAAACCAAACATGCGGCGTTTAACAACATTGAGGTAATTAAAATGTTTCAATTGCTATTATTTAGGTAAACTTAAATCGAAACCTACTACCACTACCACGCTTCATAGTTGCACTTTGACGGCAACAAACGCTTTTTTTCTTAATTTGTACAAAAATCACTTTTGTCAAAACACAACACAACAAAGTTGATAAGAACTAAAAAACTTTTAGATTTTTAGTTCTTATCAACTTTGGAAGTTAGATAAAGCCCGGCGTTGAGTTTCACCAACACGCAATCTCGTGAAATTGGGGGGAAAGTGGAGAACGGAGAATCTTAACACTTTATTCATTTAGTTAATTGTGTAGAAAAAGGGAATCCAAATATAAAGTATGGGCCACGTGTCTAGAATGTTTTCTTAAAATATATTTAGATAAAATTTATAATACAAACACGATGCTTTTGTCACGATGTTATTTTAGACTTTATTTTTTACTGTGCTCCATAGGACTATATATCTGAATATTTGATATTAATTTTGAACGTAATACCTACTCGATATCATCTTAACAGGCGGACAACAAATAGATCTTATAAGGGTTCTGTCTTTTTCGTTTGAGAAAACACTAGGTTCCTTCTAGCTAACCTTTTCGAAAAAATGCGTGAAAGGTTTTTTCGTTAAATAATTTAGAAACTTTTTGAAAATTTATATAGATTAACGTGATAAATAAAATTTGTCTCACTGCAATCAGTTGAAAACAAATTGGTACAATAAAATCTATCATTATAATTGTGTTACCTATATATAATTAAAAAGGTGGGTAAAAAAGTATAATGAGTCACTAAACACTTATTTACTTCTATTATTTTTTAGTTTCTCGCTTTATTTCGCTTACAGCAGAGAAGACCCAGTGTCAAAACACTAAATTCTCCTCTTTTTCGAGAATTCCGAATTGAGTATAATGCAAGAGGCCAATCGTGGCACAGGGGCACAAGCGTGCAACTGTAAAATCAACAGGTTTGATTTCGGATTTAGGAAATGAAATATTTAATATTTTAATTTCCTCGCTCTGGTAACAAAGTAAAGCGCGGCGTTCCGCTACTCAACACGCAATGCCTATAGAATTTGAGAAATGGAGTGCCTTAATGGGAAACGGAGTGTTTTGACACTAGATTTTTTCCGTCTATGTGTGAAAAAAAATATTGCGCGTTCAGTGGTGTAATTTATCGTGTCACATTGCCTTACCCGTAACAAAGAAATGGGAAAAATGCATTCTCCCAAATAAGACTCGAACTCCCCAACCACCGCTATCATCTATTAATAAAGAAAAAATCATTAAAATCATCTTAGTAATTTTTAAAATATTTACTAACATTTTGGACAAAGGGCCGCTGTGTTCCTCATATACTCGTAGTATAATTAAACTTTAGTTTTAGCCTAAAACTCTGAAGCTTTTATCCCTTTCATTCCACAGCTGTACCATAACAGGTTAAATAACCTAAATATTAAACACAATGAAAACAAAATGGGTCTAACTTAAAACATATTTATTTTTAATTGATACTCAAAATGTATATCTATATTTTGATAGTTTACAAGGAAAAAAAATAATATAAAGTTTGTTTATTATATCTGAATAATACTTTTAAAATTTACTATTATATTAAAATTTAAATTGTTTTAGTTTTGTTTTTAATATTATTTGTTATATTTAACTTGGGCCCATTTATATTTATATTCCATTATAATGTTACAACATCAAGTATTTTAGACTGGGCGTAGGTCTGTTGGCTAGGTCTCCGGAAATCTAGTTTCAACAATTACTAAACTAGACCTAAGACATGAGTCTATATCGAATATCTGCGTAATAAGAACTTGAATTGTTGTAGATTACTTTAGAAGTGCTATATGCGCATATTTAATCCACCATTATTTTTTTACTTTGTGTGCTATTTTTGTAATATTTATGAATCTTCTTTTTATTGTTGAGACAGAGGGAACTTAGTGATAGTACACTGTGTTTTTCACTTTTCGTTAATTAAGAATGATAATATTTAAAAGTCTGAAGTCAGCGTCTGAATGTTAACGCGACAGGTTGTAGGTTCGATTGCCACTCGAGTTTCTTTTTTTATTAGTAGAACGACTCGCTTATTTCAAAAAAACTTTTACATTTAAACTTATTACTCTTTTTTGATGATTTAATGCTCTTCCCTTGAATTTGGAATACATTCCAAGGGGCTAAGGCTAAACGCCTGTGCCTTCAATTCTAATATTCTTTATATTTTACTGATAACTACCTAATAAATCATAATATTTTACCGAAACTGATTTTTATTCTTTAATATTTGACTGAGAAAATATATATTAATATTCTCAATCTGGTTGGAAAAAATCGATGAACGTTAACCGAGCCTTCCGCTATTATCGCTAAACAAGCTTATTACTTTATTATTGGAAAAAAGGAAATGAACTGACACAATAACGAATGAAAAACCACTACGTAAGTAGTAACTGGGTTCCATCAGAGAAGTTGAGGCATCATGAGTACGGGTACTTTATCTTCCTTCCCTTTTGTCTTTTTTTTTAAATATGTATAACTCTATTCTCATTTTATTTCACTTCATATGAATTCACTTTATATCACTTTTAGTAAGCTTACAATTCACCATGCAACAGTATATGTAACGCAATAATTTCAACACATTGGATAAACGACTCTAATTTAATAGGAGTTTGGCCTAATATTGCGTAAATTACTAACAATGAGTGATACATTATACCTAAACATGGATATAACTAATGTAAATTAGACCTTAAATCGTAAATAACAAAGGTTAATTTTATTTGCAGGCGTTTGATCTAGTTTAGGTTATCACAACATCTATTTTATAATATACTTTATTTTTGTAATAATAAGGTCGTTATTTCAACAGAAAATAAGGGTAGGGTCAATATAAACCAAAGAAACGTGACCCGTAATGTATGAGCTGTATGTATGTTTGTTTGTGCGTCACGAATTTATTGTGACATTTCTATTAAGGTGATAGCTTTGTTTGGATTTTATTTGTTATACACGATGCTAGTTCTGTTTCTGAGTTAGCTTTTAGTGATTTGATGATTTTGTTAGGTGAAAGAGAGTGACCTAGACCTAGTGATGTACAGACCCTCCGCTCTCCTCTATCGGTCCGATGAGACTACATGTTAATTGGTATAACTTTATGCAATTTTTTATCCAAAAGAAGGCAATATTTCGACTAATGGGATTTTAACCCACAATATTATGGTTGTAGGTCCCGCTGTGTCACACCAGTTTTTTTATTAAGTAAACAAAAGGAGACGAAGGGATTTCATAATTAATATCATTTCATTTACAAAGAGACGTCGATTTTAGAGGAAATAAACATTTAAATAAATAGGTTTACGTAGTATCCTTCCTATAGCGGGGTAGACAGGGTAACCTAGTAGTACCCACTCCGATCCCCTCGTACCGCCCAATTTTTGAGGTATTGCTTATAAGCATATAATTTTATATGTCTAATAAATGATTAACATTAGATAATTACTTTTTCAATTGAAATTTAAAAGTGTACGTTCTTTTATAATTTACAAAGATATAGAGCATACATCAAATTATATTGAAAATAAATGACCATAGATCTCGAATATAGAGCTGTTCTGTTGAAAAAATGGATTTTCTTAGTAAAAAAACTCTACAGTTGGTCTTTTCAATACACAATACAATACAATGGTATCGGTCCTGTATATATGTAATTACATTCTTTACTAAGCAAAATCAACCATTCGTAAAAACAACAGTAAAACTAGTATATAATTTATATTTTTAATTCTTTCAAAATGGCAACCTTTCTTTGGCAGCCTTGACCTAACAATTTTTAACGACTCCACCGTAAATTTACCACGGAGTATTATCTATTCAGTTATACGTATTATGTACCATTGGGTGTAGTTTTAACATAGGTCTGTTTGTAAATATTCCTTATATAGGGTATAATAGTCGAGTTTAAGGTGGTTGTAACTTCAGATTCTAGAAATTTTCTTGCTTTCGTTTAGATACAGTCTTCTATTCCTCTAGGTACGTAATGTCTTTAATTAAATGAAAAGCGGAGAATGTATCACTAATCTCTGTATTCTATTATACCACTATGCAGTACAGTAAGACCATCCGGCACTTTCAAGACATTACTTTTTGAGTTTCGGAATTCAACGCCGCGCTTTGTCTTGTTTCTAGAGCAGGGAAATGAAAATGAAAATTCATTAGCCCGAGTGGGAATCGAACACCCAACCGTCACTTTTACAGTCAGTTACCATGCCACTGCCCCACGAGAGCCTCCTTATTTCGATCTCTATTAGTGCTTAAAACGACCTAAAAGCATAAACCGATTTTGATAAAATTTAAGATAAAAAGAAATAAACTCGTCGAAACACACATTCGTTAATTTCATAAAGTAAGTAGCACCCAAGAAGTTTATTAATTATATTTTTGTAGAGACACGCCCGTAGTATAACTAAAGTTCGATATTACCACGCATTATTATCTATTTAAGTTATGTTGTAATACTTTATGAAGCGTGCATTGGGTGTTTTTTTGTTTAGATCTTTTGTTTGTTAATATTACTTATTGTTTTATAATATTAAACGTTTCGCCGTGACGCAGTTGAGTTGCTTTATGCGCCCAATAGTTCAGTAGACAAAGTGTTTTTATTTTGTAGGAAGTGTAAAAGTAACAAGGTTCCTACCCTATACGGCCGTCGCGGCGTATTGTGACACCTTCTAGCTGTAAATACAATAATTGTGAGCTCGATTTCCACTCGGTGGAATGTCTTATTGTAATTTCCACGCTTTGGTAACAAGATAGAGCGCGGCGTTGAATTCCGTCATTCGCAATGCGCAATGTCTTGGTCTTGGATGTTTTTATGCGTGATACTACGTGAAGCTAAAAAACACAACAAACATGAATAATCTACGAGACTATTTTAAACTAAATTATATTAATTTCATGGATATTATCAATACCTCTAAGCATGCGGCTGTGAGCGCGTTGATATCTTTTATATGGGCGGAAGTGTTTTATCGTTTGTAGCAAAGTTATTGTATTTGCACAGTAATAATAAATTTATATGCTATATCTAACATGGGAAATTGATTTTTTAACAACACTGAAGGTTTTCAGAGACATTGTTTAAAAAAATATAGAAAAAGAAAATGAAAAAAATATTTGACTTTTCGGTGGATGTTGGATAGCTTTGAACTATTTCGTAGGTTATGGGTTCCATGCTTATTGAAGGCAAAATAATTGGTATAATAATAAATATTTAAGACTTGTCTACTGATGTTATTAAAATATTAATAATATAGGGAAACAGATTTATAGTCAACATATTTTGGACTTTATTTACAGTTCTGTACAGTTTGTCTACTATAATTATTATAAAGTTGAAGAGTTTGTCCGATTTGAAGAATTATTTTTGTGTCGTTCATTTATCGAAGAAGGCTATAGTGGTTTATTTCCCAGAGTGAGAATCGAACCTACACTGGTTCTGATTACAGTCAGAGGCTGTACCACTGCACCGCAACGGTCTCATATACATATATATGTATGTATATATAACTGACATATTTATATACTAATTATTTGTTGCAAAGGCAATAGTTCCAAGTAAAGTGGTCGAACGTTCGAATTCCGAGTCGTGGCTGGCTGACCTTTCCAGTGTATTATTAGCGGTAACGAAATGTTCTCGGTATAGGGTTGCTTTGTAGCGATTTTAAAAGCGATAGCGGTTTCTTACTATAAAATTGATAATTATATTTATGTTTATTTTTTAATATTTGTAAAAAGATTGAATGCCTTTTATCTCGTATGTAACTTATTTGCAAGGGGTTTAGAGCTGCAGCATTGAGTTCCGCCACTCAACATCTAATTCCTCGATAATTTGGACGGGAAATAGGGAACGAACTATTTTAATACTAGGTTCCCTCTGTCTATCATGCTGTGTTTGTTTTTTCACGTATGTAGCACATTGACATCGTGGTTAGGAAAAGCTAAGAAACACAATACAAATAAAAAAATGCTTCACGCTATCTGTGAATATAACGAATATGCCTGCCACCGTTTCGGGAGGCAGTTCTAATAAAAAACGCCCGCAAAGAACTCCAACAAATCGCTAACACTGCGTCAGCACCCGTATATTAAATGCAATTATATTATAAAGTAATGGTTGTGTGCTTTACGCGACGTAACGAATGTTAGATTAGCGAGTCGAGCGGCTAGAATTTTTATTGTTTACTTTTTTGAAATTATTTTTATTATACTTGTTATGTTATTAACACAAGGATTTATGTTAAGATAACCTTGTTTTACTAAGTATTTTTGTTTTAAAGAGATTGTGGCGTGGAGTTTCGCCACTTTACAAGGTATGTCACAAATTCGAACGGAAAATGGACACGGTGGGTTTCAATATTAAGTTCTCTCAGCCTCTTGCTATGCGAGATAAAAGGTTGAAAACAGAAGTTGGAAGCCTGGAGTTGGTAGTCCACTGTCGGTACCAACTCCAGGCTTCCGACTGGTTGGTACTGGTACCAACATACCAGTACCAAGTTCGCTTCTCATTCGAGAGATATTCATTGTCACACTCTGGTAACTAGACAAAACGTTGACTTTCGCTCCTGAGACTAGTGTAAGCACTTTTGGAAAATGCAATAAATATCTTAGGCTGTGCGTAGAGACTAAAGTGGCTTAACGCTAGTTTCCGTCTGCCTCCACTTCTTACTATAAGCAGTATACCGTGTAAAGCAAAAAAATCTCTAATTTTGTTTGAATATTTGCACATGTGCAAAACAAAGAATGTTCTTTTGTAATTTTATGTGCAAATTTTCGAAACAATGCTCTACATACATTTAAATGATCTAATATAAATCTAATTTAAGTAATTTAATTAACATAAAACTTTGATTTTTTTTTACACTTTTTTTAAATTTCAAATCTCATTATTGTCTTAGATATAGATAGATTAGCATTAGATGATGATTCTAGTTCGAAAACTGTATGTGTGGGTTCAATCCTCGTCTACGGCAAATATTTGTGTGGTCAACACTAATTTGTTCCGTTTCTTGTAAAGCCATCACGGTACGATGGCAACTGATTGAATGCAATGATTGTAAGTTCTTCCCCACTCGGAGACATAATTTATATCAAATTAAATTCATTCTTTCTTCTGATAAAACAAACCGTGAAATTTACCTCCGTTATTCCACACGCAATGTATCAAAAACTGAACAGAAAATGGGTAACGGAGGTTCCTTCTTACTTCCCTGCTGAATGCGAGATACAGCGTGAGTCTACTGTTACACCATAAGACTGAGGATAATGCAGCATAAAGAAAATTGTACAATTCTACTTATATGTGTGAGATAATCCAGTTTTTTTTAATGATATATAAATGAATAGATAATTGTACTGTAATTTAATTAATATTACTTATTGTTATTCTGTCTGTGGCAAGCTATTGTTTTAATTCTGTATATTGAAATAACTCGACCTAATAACCTACCTTTAAGTTAAGATTGCACATTATTTGATTTTATCTTGATATCTTAACATTAGGTCATCATGTCTCAGTGGGGTATCGTCCAGCTGTAATCGAAATGATTGCGAGTTCGATTAAGCTCCGAGGGATCTGAGTTTTTTTAGGATTCCGTACTCAAGGTGTAAATCCGGACCCTGTGTCTATGACTTCGCTGTTTGTCCATCAAATCATCTATGGTCACTATAACAACAATATTTCATAGGCTCTCATTCAACAAACGTGATTTTTTTGCTGTTTTTATATATAATGGTAAAGAACTCTTCGTGAGCGAGTTTGACTCGCATTCGGCCGAATTTTTTAGTATTCCGTTCAGAACAAAACGCCGTGATAGGCTATGCAACTCAATACCCAATATTGCAAATTTGGGTAGAAAGTGGGGAGCGGCCTGTCTTGACACTTAAGTATCCTGATACGTAAAGAAAGGACCTAAACTTCTTCTTTGACAAACTATTTTATTATTATTACAATTTCTAATGAGAATCTAAACTTTAAACGACTGCCTCTAAATTACCATGAAAACTCTTGTAAAAATATAACAATTACTTCATTATAATTACAATTTAAATTTAATTAAAATTAACATTGTATACTCTCATACTCTTAACATTTTGTATTGCGCAAACTACAATTCGCTCAAGTCGGTGGTTCCGTACACAGTGAGTATGTATAAAATAACATGTTTTACCACATACAGTAAGGTAGGCAAAGGGAAAAAGGTATTCAATCAATCAATCAATCAAATCAGCCTTTTCTGGTCCACTGCTGGACGTAGGCCATAAAAAGGTATTCCCACGGTCTAATTATATAAAACACATCTTTATTTATTTAGGTAGGCAAATGATGTGATATATTTCTTCCTCTTTCTGTTAATCCTATGAAACTATTGGGTTTGATTTTTAAATGTTTGGTTCAATCGGGTGTTTTTAATGTTTGTTTTTTTTTTATTTTCTTCCTTAAAAAAACTTAATATATCCTTTGTTTGAAATACGGACCCCTAAAAATAGCATAAGGTTATCTAATCTATCGCTCACATTGAAATTTTGTATTTTTTCCTAACCTTGCTTCGTAGACAGCGTTGGCTTGTTGCGAAATATTATTTATGTCTACCGCTCACTCTATATTTTTTGGGTATTTTTTTTTTAGTTGGCAAAGACTTTGATCAAAGACTTTGATCGGCCGTGCCTTTCTTGTTCCTGCATTTTTAGTTGCGTTCAAAGGGGCTATAGGGTCCCGTCATCAATGTCAATTTGATGTTATGGTGTTTTAAGAACGAGAAGAGCCAAAGGTCATTTCTTTTCCCAAGATCATTTCCTGAATTTAAATATCCTGGCTAAATAATTAAATTAAAAAATAATTAAATATATGGCTTCTTCGTGTCAATATTCGGGTTGGCCTAACAACCAACCCAGACGTAGATCATGTTGATTGTGGTACAGTTAGCTGGTTGTGTAATATCCTTACTACCTCTTGGTAATTTTTTAGCACCACACTTAGCGCTTAGGTAGCTAGAAGGGAGCCTATAGAATTTGGCGTTAACGGGAATAGAAGTTTGGAACGAAGTGTCTTAACATTAGGCTCCCAGGTTACCTCTGCTTACCGATACAGCGTGAAGAAAAAAAAATAAGAAACTAAGAGAAGTGATACCGGGACTTAAAACTTATCTAGCCTTATGGTTGTAAGTCGGAGTGATGGTAACGTTTAGAATATTAATTTTCTCCTATATTGCATTGCAATGTCTCTCCCACATCTCTCAAANTCAAAGGGGCTGTAGGGTCCCGTCATCAATGTCAATTTGATGTTATGGTGTTTTAAGAACTAGACGAGCCAAAGGTCATTTCTTTTCCCAAAATCATTTCCTAAATTTAAATATCCTGGGCGTCTTCGTGTCAATATTCAGGTTGGACTAACAACCAACCCAGACGTCGATCATGTTGATTGTGGTACAGTTAGCTGGTTTTGTAATATCCTTACTACCTCTTGGTTATTTTTTAGCACCACACTTAGCGCATATGTAGCTAGAAGGGAGCCTCTAGAATTTGGCGTTAACGGGAATAGAAGTTTGGAACGAAGTGTCTTAACATTAGGCTCCCAGGTTACCTCTGCTTACCGATACAGCGTGAAGAAAAAAAAATAAGAAACTAAGAGAAGTGATACCGGGACTTAAAACTTATCTAGCCTTATGGTTGTAAGTCGGAGTGATGGTAACGTTTAGAATATTAATTTTCTCCTATATTGCATTGCAATGTCTCTCCCACATCTCTCAAAAAAAACGTGAAAATTCGAGAAAAATCTTAGTTAAAAGTACTTTTTAACGTAAAGTAACTTTTAAGTCGGTCTTGGGTAAACATACCAAAGCGTTTTAGCTCTATTGTCGAATAAGATATACATCGCCACGCCTCGTTGCTTAAGCCGTATGCCACTCACAGATAAGCAACTATCTAATTCATAAGCGTTAGCAGTTTACTTCGGTCTATAATTAACTGTCTGTATGTAATTCAATATACCTATTTTTTATTTCATTCTTATATAGCTATTTACACGGTAACAACGCAACAAATGCAAAACGTTATTTAAATTCTCATCTGTCTGTCTGTCTTTCTGTTTGTCCAAGGTAATCTTCAGAATTGCTAAAACGAATTCCCTGGAAGATATGGGAAATTGTGTAAACTAAGGCTACTTTTTATCACGAAACGTTAAACACCGTTTACCTAACAAAAGTTTTAAATCCAATGTAGTTTAGCCATTGAATCTTTGTTTACGTGAACTATTAAATGTAAATTCCCGTTATTTTTCCTTCCCGTTGGAATTCCGTAAAGTCCTGTCTTAATGATTGCCTACACTGTCCAAGGAGGAGATATAGTATAGAGTATCTCTTACTAGCTCTCTTTTTTCTTTAGCGTTGCCAACTAACATCAACTAATATCAGTCAATATATTTAATATGACCACTAGATTGATTTATGTATGTACCTGAGTCATTTAATGATAATGATAAATCAATTAATCAAAATCGTAATGCGTGGGAAAACGTTTATGCTAATAAAACCACATGTACGAGTATGTAAATGTCAAGATTTCTTTATCGAGAGTTTTACATGTAAACTAGATTGTTTATGTGAATTAACACAGTTGTGACGGTTGTGAGTTTGATTCCCACTCGAACTTTTACTAAAGCAATGATATAATAATAAACACACGAATTATTATAATATCATTGCTTTAGTAATAAGTCAAAGTGCGGCGTTGACTTCCACCGGTCAACACACAATGTCTTGAAAATTGGGTGGTGTTAGGTCATTCCCTCTACCCCTACCCTGTTATCAGACAGCTGAGATACAGCGTGAGGTGAAAAAAATACCTTAAATGGTAGACCGATACGTTTTCAATAAAGTAATATAATTTGACCTTTGAAATAATTAAACAATCCCATTTATTGATACATCGTATTGATATGTTCATTGTTATTTTTTTGTTCTGCCTTCATATTAAATTATATTGACCACGTCATGTCTAGGCATTCTCTTGTGCAGATGGTCTAATTTATGAGAATTTTGCTTATTAAATATTTTGTACTTATAATTCCAGAATACGTTTTTATATGTTCCAATCCATGATAAGTAAATTAAAAGAAAGTCAAAAACAAAAGATTAAAAGATTGCTTTATTTTCCATTAGATGTTATATTGTTATCTTGGAACGCACAACCTTCCGAAATATTTGGCTATTCATGCAAATAAAATTATAACATTCCCAAACACAACAAAAAAGGTTAATTTTATTCTTAAAGAATAAGACTTGTCTTATTACAATTCAAATTAAATGAAATTACTTTTGATAATTAAAACAACATCTTTAGATTATACTTTTTAATATTTAGTAGAAAAAACTCGTATAAAGTACATTTTAATATCCAAACTGTGTACCATAATCCATTAAAGTATTTTAATTAAATATTAATTATTATGTTTTTTATTGTTTACTAAAAGCCACTTCCGCGTGTAGCCGGAACCGTCATTTACTACCGCACCGCGCCACGGTCATCGGTTCATGATAAATACCTACTCGTAAGTTCACATAATGCGACCTTACTAGGGGCAAAAGTAAATACTAATAAAACTACCCTGACTTTGTCTGTATTTTCGTGAGGAAATATTAACTAGTTTATAAGTGTTATTCCACTCTTAACACATATATTTTTTTGTCGTACCCTCTCATCCAACTACGTCGACTTCGCCGTTTCGTCGCTTGGACACTTGACACGAATTCAGAATTGCGCAAAAAATGGCGAACGGAAGTATCATAATGAGAAAGGAGTGTCTTAACACTAGGTTCCTATGATCCATCTGCCTATCATTCTCCGTGATGGATACATCGTGAAGCTGGAAAAAAATATTATAAAGTTGTAGAGTTTATTTGGTTGAACGCGCTAATCTCAGTATCTAGTATTTCGTATTAAAAACGCGATGGTTTTCAGTCGATCGGTACTCGGGGCGATGAAACATTTAGATTTTTCTCTCTCCAAAACAAAAGAAATTGTGTCTTAAAATGAACAGGTACTAGAACGAAGTGATTAGTATCTTAGAAACTTTTCAAAAAGAGAAGGTTACTAAGTATTTTAACTTTTACTTTTAACATTTCAAAGTTATGAGAACAATAAAATAACGATTGTAGAATTTAAAACAACTGTATTGCGTAATTGACCTCTCTACAGCCTTAATGCCTTATATAAGTAGGTATTTGCTATTTGTTCAATATATAATATAATATATATTTGTATAATATATATTTGTTCAATATATAATATATGTTCAGTATAACAAGGTTGTTTGTCATTAATTATGATTAAAAGGTGTTATGAGTTCGAATCTAAGTTAGGTTCGTTAGAATGGTGTATGAAATGATTAACTGGAAACTATTAAAATATGAATAATTAATTGAGGCGAAGTCGCTATGGAGTATTCTATTGTCTTGCTCTGGTAAAAAGACAAAGCGCGGCGTTGATTTCCGCCAACACGCAATATCTCGAAAATTGAACGAAAACTCAGGATTTTCGAACATCGTAAATGTTGTAAGTAAGGTACCATCTGCCTAACCTGCTACAATCGGGATATTGCGTGAAACTAAAAAAACAACTACCCTTTCTTACAGTTACGTATATAATAAACTAAAATAAAATATTATTTCTAAACGTTCTATTTAATATAATCGAGGCCAGAATCAAATGTAAAAAGCTTAAAGTTCTTATCTAGATTTCTTTGCAACATAAAGAAAAAGTTTTAGGATTCCGCATAATACTTAATGAAATTATATAATATAAATGTAATGTGGTAATGTGTTGAGGCCGACGGCACATCGTCTGACTGTAAACACGACGGCTGTGGGTTCGAATCCAATTCGGAAAATGTGTTTTTTTCATTTCCTCGGTCCAATTAACAAGACAAAGGAACAATCGATATGGAACCCTCGACATCAAATCTGACTTACTTTTGTATTTTTTTTTGTTTAGATTGTATCTAGAACATTATACTTACTCCTTAAATGGATCTGACATTTAGTTCCTTATAAAGTCACTCATAAGTAGAATGTGCGGTTGAACGTTTTTAAGCAGCTTCGCGCTTTTTCCCGCATATAGCAAGGAAGGCAGAGGGGACCTAGTGTTAAGATACTCTGATCCCCACGCACCTCCAAATGTTTTAAGACATTGCATGTTGAGTTGCGGAACTGAACACCGCGTTCTGCCTTATAAATTGTACCTAACACCTAATAAATGATTATTATAAAGTACTCTAATGAATCGCTACTTTTAGCATATTTACCAGCAATAACTTAACTTAAGCTTAAAGTGCAAAATGCATCTAATCCGTCGAAACAATTTCAGTATAAAACAATTCTCTAAACCTTTATCATTTTAAAACAAAAAGTAATATTAAAAATGGGGAATTGAAGTGTTTTATTATTATATTCCCAGATTCCTTTCTGCCTCACCCGCTATGTGCAGAATACACCATTAAAGCTGAAAAAACCGTAGAGCTAAAAAAATCAAAACATCCACTTATGTACCTTAACTTATTATAGTACAATGAGCTCAATCGATATATACTTTAGGTAAATTTTAATAAACAAAAAAAAAATCTGACTTTCACAGTTCAATCAATCAAAAGTCTTAACAGTCTTCACTCGTTTTAATTGTAAACGAATGAATCTTCGCAATGTCTTAAAAGATTGGCGGTAGGTGGGGAACGGAATGTTTTAAAACTAGGTTCCCTTTGCCTACCCTGCTTCTAAACTATTATCAATGACAAGACAACTCAGTCTTATTCACAATTCACAGTCCTAAAGTGATTTGACCTTCTGTTATAGGAAAGTTGTTATACCGGATACTACAATACGCCCGCAAATAATGTGAGTCATTGTTATAATTACATACTACGCTAGCTTACATACTAACCTAGTTTCAAGATTTTACTTGTTTTGTATTGTTTTTAGCATATTTTTTATTAATTTAATTGAAACCTCGAGTAATGATTACATTAATTTGGAAAGGCAAATTGAGAAATGTTACTTGGAACGCAATATGACAAGTTTACGCATAAGTATGTCTGTTTAAAGTTCTTAATTCAATTATACCTAATATTGCTCCTTACCTTGCTTTAATTTTTAACAATTGTGTAGAATCCGGTACTTTTCCTGATTTAATTAAATATAGTAAAATAGTGCCGCTTTACAAAAGTGGAAATAGATCTGAGCCTGGAAATTACAGACCGATCTCTGTTTTAAGTAAAATATTTGAAAAGATAATGTTTAATCAGCTCACAATTTTCTTAAATATTAACAATTGTTTCCATAGTGAGCAATATGGTTTCACCAAAGGTACGGATGCGGGTGCTGCACTCCTAAAGCACATTTATGACGCATGGGAGAAGTCACAAAATGCTATTGGAGTATTTTGTGATTTATCCCAAGCCTTCGATTGTGTAGACCATGAAACTCTGTTATTAAAACTATATCATTATGGTATACAGGGTACTGCCCTTGATGTAATTGCCTCATATCTAAACCGAAAGATCTAGAAGGTTAGTATAAATAATGTAAAATCATCTGGATCTCCTCTAAAGATGGGCGTTCCACATGGATCTATTCTCGGTCCTCTTTTATTTCTTATCTCCTATATCCTCTTTTTCTTCTTTTAGTTCTTATTAACGATCTGCCTTATGAGAAGAACCTATGTGATATTGTACTTTTCGCGGATGATACCTCTTTAATATTTAAGGTTCACCGAAACAAAATAAACAATGACGAAGTGAATAGTGCATTATCACATATTCTTCGTTGGTTTGATGTTAATAATCTAATGTTAAATGCTAAAAAAACTAAATGTATTGAGTTTACTTTACAAAATGTTAAAAAACATAACTTTAGTCTACTAATTAAAGGAGAAGCTCTTAATTTGTCGGAATCAGCTATTTTCCTAGGTGTAACTATAGATTCCAAACTCCAGTGGAACGCTCATCTGGAAGCACTTGCAGATAAACTCAGCTCTGCCGCGTTCGCAATTAAAAAAGTAAGACAAATGACGGACGTTGAAACTGCCCGACTAGTCTACTATAGCTATTTTCATAGTATTTTATCTTATGGAATGCTGCTATAGGGCAGTGCTGCAGATATCAATTCAATATTTATTCTCCAAAAAAGAGCGGTGAGATAAATTTATAATCTAAGAGCTCGAGATTCTCTGCGAGATGTTTTCAAAGATGCAGATATTATTACAGCTGTTTCCCAATTTCTATATTATAACATTATCTTTGTCCGACAAAATATACATTGTCATAGCAAAAATAGTGACAGTCACACGATAGGAACGAGAAATAAAGGTAAGCTTGTTACACCAAGTTTTCGCCTCCAAAAAGTTAATAAATCCTTTAAGGGTCTGAGTATACGTGTATATAATAAAAGTCCGCAGTGTATTCTTAGTTTGCCACTACAAAAATTTAAAATATCCGTAAAAAAAATTCTAACAAGTAAAGCGTAGTACACTGTTCAAGAATATTTAGAGGATAAGCATGTATGATATTAATGTCTATTGAATGTAATGCAGGATAGCTGCCGGCTAATGTAATAGATTGTACTATTGACTTCAAGCAGATTGTACTATTGAAGAGCAGCTGTTGAGTTTCTTGCCGGCTCTTCTCAGCAGAACTGCCTTCCGAACCGGTGGTAGCTTTTTGTTCATATGTTCATTCGACGGTTCAAAAGTGATTATAATAATTGCCTATTTGAATAAAGAATATTTTGAATTTGAATTTGAATCAACCTCTACTTACGCTAAAGCTTTTTTTTTTATTTTCACCTAAATTAAGAAATCTGACTTCAAAAATTACTATTCTCCGTTCTCCGTTTGATTTTTCTTAGAGAATTTTTCTATTATATATAAGGCATATTATATTTAAATCCACGTCCTTCATGTCCAACTAAGTATATTAAATGTAAACGTTTACTTTAAGTAAGGTTATTAAAAAAAATAGAACTATAACATTCATAGTTCCACTTCCATATCCATATATAAAGCAGGTTACGATCAGATAATTTTATTTTTTAATCTAAATATTTGTTTTTTATTAGAAAACTATTTCTTATATAAAAGATTAATTATTTTAGAGTTCCTGATATTAGTGCGTTTATCCAAACAAACTCTTCAGCTTTATAATATTAGTATAAATTACATAGTTTGTAAGAAACCTTTATTTTATATGATTTATTAAATTAATCTGTACATGTAATTTATGACATTTTGAAGTGCAATAAGACCTAGAAATATTATTGTTTTTACTATTGTGGCTTGTATTGTGGAATAGGATTTTGGTCCAGTCATTGTAAGTTGCACTAACGGTATTTTTTAAACTTTGTCTTGTTACCAGTACCAGGAAATGAAAAAAACTCATTTTCACGTGTGGGAATCGAGCCCGCAGCCGTCTTAGATATAGCGGGATGTGAATATATACTTTAATTTCGCAAAATGTGATATGGCGTAATGAGGCGATATATGAATTACATGGCCAAAAAATCACCAGTATATTTTGGAAAAGCTTCTGTTTAACGATTTTTCTTCGATGTCATTTTCGAAATTTACAGATGTATGTTACAAAAGTTCTGTTAATGAGCTGTATGGAGGAAGAAGAACACGGGCGCAGACCCAACGGTCAAGCGTTTTTTTTTTAAATCGCAAAGTCCCAATTATCTGATAAACTAGTGGACATCGCTGAACATAAATGATGGTGAAAAGAATGGTAGATAGATACTGAGGCCCCTACCCATGATCCACATTTGAAAAATTGGGGGACCTTATCGCCGCGCTTTTTTAATTGAATACTGTTAACTCTCTTATTTTCTTCTCCACTATATAGAAAATAGAAATAAGACCTTTAGAAAACTAATAAGACCTTTAGCAGCTTGTGTTCTAGAGTTTTCTATAGAATCTTGCAAAATATTAAATAATATATCATGAAGTTATCACAAAATGGTTGTTAAGATAATAATATATTGTACGTAGCAACTATTTATTTGCTATAACACTTTAAATAGTAAATCGACAAAGGCTTTTTGTCGTAGCCATGGCATAGTGTCTGGCTGTTGTAGGTTCGATTTCCACCCGATGGATTTAATTATTTTCATTTCCTGCTCTCATAAATAAGACATTCTGCCATGCCATTCATCATGTCTCGAAAATTGGGTGATATGTGAACGTACGGAATTTCGGAGGTTCTCTTACGTATGCGCAATACAACGTGATCGCTATCGCTAACCCTTATCTAAAAACTTACCAGATACTTAAATACTTACCAGTACAAGCCTGTACAGTATATATAAGGATGTCTAAATTTAATTTCATAAAAAAGGTTTAAATTAATGTCTAAATTTAATTAGACATAGCCAACTGTGCCTAGATAATAGGCTGACCATTACAAGTGCTCAAGGTTGGACCACGCCCGCACATTCACTTAGCGAGCCTTGTAGAAAGCCTTTATCCTCTTACTGCCCTATATACATTGCATTATTTGTGTAATATCAGTTACTAAATATTGTTAGGACAATAGATTTTGATTAGTTTAAACTAAAGACTGTACATTTGAAGGTAATTCGACCAAGTGCAGCGTTTAGTTACGACATACACGACGCAATGTCTCGAAATCTGAGTCGGAAAGTGTGGAACGGAGTGCCTTTACATTAAGTTCCCTCTGCCTACGATGCTATAAGCGCTATACAGCGTGTAGCTAACAAAGAATAAAAATATATTTTTTTACAGTTTTTACGGAACTACAAATATTAAATTAAATATTATTATAATAATTTAAATAAACTACACACAAGTTAATAATCACTCACGTTTCTTTATAAGGAAATACTTAGTTCTATTTAAACTGACCAATAAAATTATAGTAATACAACTAACGCACCTTGTATGGCGGAAATATTTACTTTTAACATTACGTAGTGGTTATACCTATAACCTATTAACGTTTTAAAGACAAAAAACATGTAGAATACTAGCGTCTAAACCGTGGTTTCGCCCGCTTTAATTTATATTTATATTATAGCCGAATTATAGATATTTTTTTTTATATTAACTGTAGCCTATGTGCTATTGTAACATATTAGTTATATCATTGTAAACTTTCATGTAAATCCGTTCAGTAATTTTTTACGAGAAAGTGGAACAAACATTAATAGCGTACTAAAAAGACAAGACGCGGCGTTGAGCTCCGCCACTGAACACACAATGCCTCTAGAATTCGGCGGAAAGAGGTAAATACTCCGTTTTTCGGTTCCCGGCCAAATTTAGAAACATTTACTGTTAAATAGCGGAACTTAAATATCACTACTTCTTACCAGAGCTAGAAATTAAAAATAATTAATTTCCCCCAAGTGGAAATCGCACCCGCGACCGTCACGGTCTCAAATTAAATAAAAAATATTTTATAATTAAAAAGAATATTTAAGTAACATTTTAATTTTTATTACATTTTTGTTCCCAGATGACCAACCGCCAACTAAAAGGCAGCGTCCGCGCGACATGTCCCTGGCAGAACCTCCGCATACGATGGAAATCGCACAAATTCTCATATCATTGCTGCACGCGTGGGGTCTAGACCCGGACCTTGATAGGGTCTGCGAGTCTAAGCTCGGGCTGCTTAGACCTATGGTAGGTTAAGAGGCCGTCTGTTTGTAAACGCGATGTTTCAGGTTCGATTACCAGTCGCGGTAATTATTTATTATCATTTTTTTGTTATCATTGCGTTCAGCTACTCAACACGAAATATTTTGAAAATTATTGGACGTGAACGCGTGAATGTAAGAGTTACTTTACTTTTAACTAATGAACTTTCTTTTCAGTATTTAAAGTACTATTGAAACCGTACAAAATTAAGGAAATATAAATATTCTACAAAATTAGCAGACCGTTGGACTGTGGAGCTTCCGGAATTAGGATTGATTGCCTGGAAGCGCTCACTTTTAGTGATAAGACCTTTAGACACTTTAAATTTTGTTTTAAAAGCTGTTTGATGTATCTTTGTAAATGTACAATAAATACTTCCACAAAAAACTAATTTAACCGCTGTTCAACAGGTGCCAGTATGTTTCGGAGTGGTGTCCCGTCACGGCCACATGGCAGTACAGTTACCCACCAGGCTTGGTAGTTGGGCTGAGGCGTGCGCCTCCGCACCTGACGACCCGCTGCTGCTGACTTCTGATCTTCCCGTAGAACTGCTGAAACAGGAGAAGTTGACCAGGTATGTGGTGCATCATTCAAATCATTTTTTTAATCTAATTTAATTTAATATTATCTTCTGCATTAATAAGTATAGGCAGACGCTATTTGAACGTAGTTTCTCTACTTTTTGTACATTGTAGTAGATTCTCTTATTACATTTCTCAGTTATTACTTGACTGCGATTTCAAAACGAACGATATTGAACATCATCCATTACTAACATTTAATGTAAATTAATCTAAAAAAATAATGTTTGAATATAATATGTATTAGAAAACTATAAAATCTAAATAAATTGGTCGCAATAAGAACGACTAGTGTATCAATATTAAACAACCTCAATCGTATGTAGAGCGTGGTAGTATATCATATTGCGTACGGGTATAGGTTAACATTATCAAAGCTACCTATATATTGTTTTATAAATTTTATCTGTGTTTTTTCAAATGCGTTATCCTTTTTTATCCCAGCTTCACGCTGTATCCCGCACACAGCATGGTAGGCAGAGGGAACCTAGTGTTAAGACACTCCGTTCCCCACTTTCTGCCGAATTCTGGAAGCATTGCGTGTTGAGTGGCAGAACTCAACGCCGCACTTTGCCTCGACACTAAAGTGAACAAATGGACATATAAATGTAAATAAGTATCTCGCATATAGCAAGGAGGCATAGGAAACGTAGTGTTAGAGCACTCTGTTCTACACACTTCAGATTTACTTCGTTGTACTCAGATGCTACAAAATTGATATTTTATATTATTCTTTTTTTATCCGAATCCTTAATTAGAAAAATATACACATATATTTTACATTTACATTATATATATTTCGGTTCAACAGGCTCTTCTCATCCAAACTGCACTGGGAGTTGAGTACTACTCTGACAACAAACCACTTGTTGTCGATCGTGGCCCTCGCTAACACTCTCATGTCAATGAGTAACGCCAGCTTTGTTCCCGAGCAAGAGGTGGCTAGACGGTTGCACAGGTAAAACAAAAAATTACAAACTTATTAGTTAATGTATCAACATTTTTTTTATATTCCCACGATTAGAGGATATCCGTTTTAAAGACATTGCGTTATCGATTGGCGAGAAGATCTGCGTCTGCCGCGCATTGTGTAATCGAAGCGGACGCGTAGAAATAATTTAAGTATAGGCATTCCACGGAGTGAGAATCTTATCTACAGCCATCAGATATAAGGTTACACGTGGAAGTAACTAAGAGCTCACCCTGTCGAAAGCCGCGAAGCTCTGCCATTTTTGTTTTTGGTTGTTAGTTCGCTCCTATTGTTCGTGGCGAGATGTTAAACAGCCTATGGCTTTCCTTAAAGAATGGCTACTATTACGAAAAGGTTATTTCAATTCGAACTTCTATTTCCTGAGATAACCTCAACTAAACAAATTCTTCAACTAAAATGGTACGGAAGTTTCATCATTCATGTTGAAAATATTTATATTTAATTTCATCGTTATTTGGAAATTGAACCTACAACCGTTCGTCCGTTGTCCGTTCTCAACAATTCGGAAATAATTCATCCTCATAACATATATAAATATCTTTTGTTTTAGATATTTTAACACATTATAATTATATAAATGAAATTAATCATTTTATACTGAAAAATGTATTGTAGTGCGTGTCTACTGTAAAGTGTTGGAAACGTCCGGTTTTCTAAAATGTGTTATCGAATACCCAAATATCGTTCATTTTTAGAAACAATGTAAAAAAATAGGTAACTGGGTTTGAACCCAGCCTTCTAATGTGTTAAGCTCCTGACCAGTAATCTATAAAACTAAAAAGTAAGCCATACAACATAGTAATATCAACGTAGCTTCATAACAACGTACGGCTTAGTGGCTAGAGCTCATGGACGGTTTTAAAGCGGCGTGAGTTCAAATCTAATTCAATTCGTTAAAATTAAAATATTTTTATTGCCTGCCTTTAGAAATATAAAAATACTTTAAAAAAATATTAAATATCAAACAGACCGACAACCCGTACGTCAACTTGGGCGGGAGACGAAGAACGAGAAGAACAACTAGCAGCTCAGCAAGCTCATATTAAACAAGGATGGTCTCTGCTGGCGACTCTACACTGTGTTCTTTTACCCGATAAGGTTGTGGCGGCTGGTAAGGAAGGATTTTAAACCCAAATATAGAAAAATAAAAATATAAGGATCAGTTTCTGCGATTAGCGCTTTTAACCATATAAATTCTTCAGCTTTATGACATTAGTATAGATTTGTTGTGTATATATTCATCATAGCGGCCTCTTGACGTAATACTCCATATCTTTTTAGGTGCAAAAAGCTTCAAACGTCCTCAAGTAGAGATGTTAGCGCGGAGATGGCAACACCACTGCCTTGAAGTGAGAGATGCTGCGCAAGCGTTGTTGTTGGCCGAACTTGGCAGGTCAGATATATTACAAACCAGCGACCTGAGCGCGGCTTCGCCTGCTTAAACTTATTGTTATACAAAATCTTTCCTGTAAAGTTTAATCAAAAACTATTAAACTCTACTTCATTTGACGTTCAAATTTCGAAAGCGAAATCTTTTTAAATTGTTTTCAAATTATTTATAATCAAATCCAAAAAAAAACAACAATTTATTATTAAAATAATAACATAATTCATTAAAACATAAATTTCCTACCAGGTTGGGTCCAAAAGGCCGCAAATCACTGGTCGACAATTGGGCACAGTTTCTTCCTCTGTACACTCATACAGAGAGTATCAACCCGCACGCGGCACAGAAGGAACCGATAGAGAAGATAGCAAGAGATGTAAGTGGAATTAAAAAGAAGATTAGACAACATCAGGCTGCCGTCAGCTCTCCTGCCTATAGTTATCTTGACTGTTATCAAAATATTGTTATTATTAGATAATTATGTAATTAAATGTTTAATAATGCATTTCTGTGTCAATTTCATATGATATAATTCTATTTTTTTTTATTCTTTACACTGTTTCTTGCATATAACAGGTATAGAGAAACCGTTCCCATGCACCGCAAAATTTTAGAGACATTGTGTGTTATGTGGTGGAATTCAACGCCGCACAATTTGTTGTTTGTGCGGCGACAACAGCACATGCTGTGATGGTGTATTTGTGGTGATTTTTAACATTTTGTAAAATTTCTCACAACTTAACCCTAAATAACAGTTTTAAAGTTAAGTATTATCATTATTTGAATATCGAAGTTTATATCATTCTTCTAGCAAGAAGAAGAATTTGAAGAAGACGAGGAAGAAGTAGTACGCAAGCCTTCTTCTTTAGCAGAATTAAAAAGAAAGCAAACCACAGCTGTTGTTCTTTTGGGAGTCATTGGGGCGGAATTCGGACAAGATATAGCGAGTGAAGGTAATGTATTCGAACTGATAACTAACTACGAGTATATGGGGGACTCAACGCCGCGTTTTATCTTAACAGATTTGAGAAAATTAATTACTCTCACCTCCTTGTTCTGTCAAGAAGCAACCTTGAGTTCCATGTCTCAATTTCCAATGTTGACTGAGAGCAAAAAGTGTGTGTAACGGATTGTTATGACACTGGGTACTCTCTGTCAATTTTATCAATTTATTTAATGTCTTGTACTGATTATAAATAAGGATTCAAATAGTAGGCATAAAAAGCACCTGTATATTTGTATATTATAATAAATTGATAATATTTGTAGGTGCTGCCGGTAATAAGAGACGCAAAGATGGCGACAGCAGAAAGAGTTCTATCGTAGAAGGTAAGAATAAAAATTATTTGAAAAAGCTATTAAGATTCGGTTTCTTTACAGAAATGAACGGAACCCTTATGAGATCACTGTGTTATTCGTGTTTACTTAATTATTTCTTTATCTCAACCAGGTTTCACATTGAGTGCGTCAAATAACTTGGCTCGTCTCACAGCCTTGGCGCTGACCCATCTTCTGTTAGCTCCGGGGAGTCCCCGTCTTCCGTCACATACACCGCTACGACGCGCGGCAGTCGACCTGCTGGGTCGTGGGTTCGCTGTTTGGGAACCTTACTTGGATGTTAGTCATGTATTACTTGGTAAGTTAATTTGACTGATATTATGGATGATATAAAAAAATAAATATCTTTATTGCACTTAATAACAATGATTGATACATAGTCCAGAATATTGTTGGCAAAGTTGGACTTATCTCTAATAGATATTTCTTCCAGTTCATCTATGGGTGTGACAGAAAGTTAAAACTTTATACGTCTTAAAGTGCAAAAGCTAATGTATTTGGATCCATTGTTATTATTATAATTACTTGTAAATATAGATATTGTTTAAATAACGTATGGAGGAAATTTTGGGAGTAAAGTATTTAATGTAGTTAGAAAAAAACATTAATTTAGTAACTTAATTAACATAAGCTTTGCTTCACAGACTCTCTAAGAATTCTATTCTCTCCTTTTCTAACCAGGTTTACTAGAAATGTGCTCAGATGCGGACAAACTAGTCCCCTCAATGACGTACGGACTCCCCCTCACCCCGCAAGCGGACTCGTGCCGCACCGCGCGACACGCGCTCACCCTTATTGCTACTGCTAGGTAAGTGACTTGGAATAAATTATGTCTTTATTCTTAGAAAGTGTACATTCTGAAGTAATTAGAAGTACATATTATATTTCATAGATTTAAGGTTTTCTGTTTAGTTTCGTTAAAAAGGTCATGTACAGATTCTCTTATATTTGTAAACACTATAAAAATATTACTTAGTAACGGTGCTAATAGGCACCCACGAATATTTGATAACTTCAAATATTTTATTATTTTGAAGATTTTTTTAAAATGATACCACAATTTCTATTATCCTAAATTTATTTTTGCAATAGACTAAATATAAAAAATATATATATAAAATGTGGATACAGGATACTCATTATAAGATTATTATCCGAACTACTAAACCTAATAATTATTTTTACATTTTATTTTCCACCTCATTTGTTAAGCCTTTTCTTCATATATTTAATTATTCGTTTATTCCAGTGGTTTAGCACAAAAATTAATACAGTTTATCAATATATCCAACTAAATATTAAATGCGACTAGGCCAGCAGCGTTCATAACAACAATGGCGCGAGAAGTGGCGCGCTGCGCGGCCGCCCCCGCCGGCGCGCCTCCACCCCCCGCCGCGCTCGCCCTACAACGCGGGCGGGCGGAGGTCCTGCGCGGGATAGAGCTGCTCATCGAAAGAATGCATGGGGAAGTGGCAGAGCTGCTGGTTGAGGTGAGGGTTTTTTAATTTAAAGCTTTTTTTTCCTGTCGGTTGATAATTGGTGTTAGTTTTTTTAATGTGAAAGCTGCTGCCTTAAGTCTATTCGCTGATCTGTCTATATGGAGTCACTGTCAATTTGGAAATTTGTCAATGATGATACCGAGAAATACCGTATAATCAATAGAATTCACGAATTCGCGTACGAAAAGTACGTTGGCTTAAATAATTTTCATGTTTGGCATTTTGAAAATAATACATTTTGTTTACGAAATTATTATTTACAAAACATAGATGATGTGAGTTTCCCTGTTCATATCTCCTTATAATCCAGGTAATGGACATCATCCTCCACTGCGTCGATCAGTCGCATCTGAAGAGCAAGGGCCTAAACGAGGTGTTCCCAGCGATATGTCGCTACAACCAAGTGTCTCACTGCCCCGCTACTAGGAGGATTGCTGGTATGAAGATAAATGTTTTTGATATTAGTTCATTACTCTGTATCCGTCGGATAGAGAGAACACTCTGTTCTCTACTTTTCGCCAAATTTTTGGGGCCATTGTGCTGAGTGGTTTTACATTGTCACCAGAGTGATGAAATGAAAATATTAAATTATTTGTTACCCCGAAGTCATTCAGGGAATATCGGAACTTACAATTATCGCCTTTAACAATATTACATATTTTCAAAAATGTATTTATTACAAATAGGGTATAGCGAAGTAACTTGAGATAACTAATTCAATATTATAATTATAGACATTTCTTCAACATTGTAATATTCCAAATTTATATTTATATAATTAATTTGTACACAGTAATTTATGTTTCTACATAGAAAAAATAATAATAGTGTTCTATAATATTGCCAGTTGGCAGCCACACAGGCCAACTAGCTATATACGAGCTAAGAGCAGGTCGTTGCCAGTCCCTGGCAGCTCACTCAGGGCCTGTCACGGCCTGCGCGTTTAGCCCTGATGGCAGATATTTAGTGTCATACGCCACCTCTGACAACAGATTGTCGTTCTGGCAGAGCACTGCAGGTGGGTACTTTTTTATTTAATTTAGTTTTCTTTTTGTAATTTAGTTTTTTTTTAATGTTATTTGTCCATTAATAAATATTGTAAATAATTTACGATAGTAATGAGCTGATGATTTATATTTTACTTTTAATTTACTTACTTTATTTATACTACTTTTTTTATAAAAATTGAACGTAGAGGCGTTATAAATGTAATTTCAATGGTATACTTTAAAAAAAAAATTTAACTGCAAATTTAGAAATAATAAATTAAACTATGATATACTGATTTTATCTTTGATTCTTTCGGAACTAATTAAAGAAGTTCTTATTCCACTCTCATTACTTACCAAAATGTGTAAAATTTCTTATAACTATTTTCATTTATTAAAACTTCACACAATTTCCTTTAGGTATGTTCGGTCTGGGTGCGGCACAGACGCGTTGCGTCAAATGCTACAGCACTGCCCCAATGGCAGACGTTGCCAGACTCAACCCAGCGCGTCTGGCACGACTGGTCTGGACCAATTCACGTACAGTTACTTTGATGCTGGCAGACGGATCAGAAACGAGATTCAATGTTTAAAAAAAATATTAGAGATAATATGTGCTGTTATCAATAACTTACCCTTTTGTATTGCCTGTTATGTATTATACTTACCCATGTATTAATGTATTGGCTAGTAACGCTTACGTTATTTACACTTATAAAGAAAAGTTTTGTTGGTTTCTGATATATAACTGTTAACTATTTATTCATTATTATTTATCATTATATTAAAATACAGTTTTATTCTTAAAATAAAACATATTGTAAAAAATGTCAGTATAATAATTTAACACTGATTTATCGACACTAAAAGTTATAAAATTTAAATGTTATTACATATATCTATAGATTTTACGTTTTATTTTAGTTAGTAATGGTATTCATTTATATTTGTTGTATAACCTAATCCTGTAACCTAAACCTACTTATTTAGAAAACGTATAAAAATTTGAACGTACCGGGATTTGAAATAAATAAGTTAACTAACGTAACTTGATGAGAACGTATGGATTAGCACCCAATTTTTTGACGGTCTCCTTGGAGACGCCTCTTGAGGCACGTTTTCAAATCCCGCTATAATCGATTTTTTACGCTTTCTAAATAAGATTTTTTTTCCTAAGTGGAAGACACTTTAAAAATGATTACAAAAATAGTATTACCTCTACCCATATTAACCTATGCTTACCTTACTCAACTCAAGCTTACCCAAATAATATAATATAAAAAGAAACATTCTTATAAAAAAACTATCAGTGTTTTCTACAAGTATATAAAGCATTTGTAAAACATTCCAAGCTTTAAAAAGAAAATAAAAAAATCTTTAAAACTATTAAAAAAGGTAAAATATATATTATATAATTTGATTAGGTAAGTATATTATCATTATTCTTTAAACTTGTTTAAAAAGATGTAAGAAAAATATGTAGATAAAATGATTTTAATGCAAATATTTAATTGCATTTTATTATATTTAAATAATTTCAGGCCATATTGACATTTATAACAAGATTATATGTAAATATTAACCAGAAAAATTTGTAAATATGAGTATAAATCATGATTGTTTTTAAACGTGTTGCTTATCTTCGAAGTTCTCGCAGAGTACAGAAGATTTTTTGATATGATGGGGTTTTAAAGACTTTTTTTTGTTGATTCATTTAGTAATATAATAGTTTTTAAAAAGTATGTTTAACACGATCAACTAATTGTGTTGTTATATAATTCCAAAATGATTTTGTAACAAATAAAGTGATTAATTCACTTTATCACAATCATGAAAGTATCCAAACTACAGAAAAAATGTCAATTGTTTCTTAATAAAAAATGACATCATATATTCTACTTCTTGTTTGTTTTCTAGCACAATATATTATCTAAGATAATTGTTTGTTTTTCATAAGGATTAAACTTTTTCCTCAACTGGGAATTGAACTAGTGATCTATGAATAAATTGTAATAGACTTAGTTTGAAAAACTAACATTTTATGTTGAATGTTTATAAAAATATGAAAATAAAAAAAAATGTTATTGACTAAAGTATTATAATGTATTTTATTGTTTAATGTGTTGCTAATTTTAAATAAGTAAATGTATGAAAATATTGTACCTTGATTTTATTTAACCTTCATTTAGGCAATTGCCTAAATACTTGTTTTTTATGAATGAACCTGAATCCACATCCAATAATTCGTTTTTTTTTTAAATAATATATAGCCGATTTTTGAGGCATAACGTGTTGAATGGCAGAACTCAACGCTGCGCTTTGCCTCATTAGTAGAGCGAGGAAATAAAAATATTAAATATTTCAATCCCCTATATCGGTTTTACAATCTGACGATGCTGCCATAGCGCTACGGATATGTACTATACACCCTACACAGCGAGTAAGAGGGAATCTAGTATCAGTATATCTCCCACATTCTTCTCTTTCAGGGCCATTGTAGTGAAAATATTTTTTAAATGTGTTAACAATATATTAATAATTGTAATAACGTGGTGCATTCGGCCCACGTGCCGTCCAAAGTGCGTGACGTGGCTCGGAGTCTAAAACGATCACCATAATGTAATAGTATAGCAGAAATAGCATGTAATAGCCTTCCTCGATAAATGTACCATTTAATTATAAGAAAATATATGTTTTCCATTTATTCGCAGTACTGAAGAAATGTAACATATAAAAAACAATAACTTTGTAACTTTGTAACCTAATCACTGTAGCTTATACTTTCCATTCTCACCAACGCACGCTGATTTTTTCCAGCTACGTATCAATTTGAATGCGGTTTTCACTAGGAAAAGGGGGGAACGGGTTGGCCGGTGGCCAACGATCTCTCGATTATGTACTTAAAGGGGAATGAAAATAATTTCGTTTCCCCCGAGTGGGAATCAAACCCACGCTCATTACGTTTAAAGACAGTCCCCTGTCCCTCTAATAATTTTCTAATTTAATTTCTTTGTATTTAGTAATTTTCTTTTATAACATAGTAAACCTAATAAGGAATTAGTAAAATTGGAATTTTCATTGCTTACATTACAGTTTAGTAAGCAATAAGTTTTAAGTTTAGTTTGCAATATTTAAATAATTTTTTCTGCATATTAAAATAGTCTCTTCGCTGTCATACATTTATTTATAAACCACTTACTAGAGATTCTACAATTACTAGAGATCACTAGTAGTGTCAAAAACTAAAAGAGGGTAGACACAAAATAACATAACAATAATAAGTAAAAAACAAATGTTTTTTTATTATACACGTTGTTATAGTAGAACAACCATAGACCCAAAGTATTAATTCTAATGCAACCAAAAATTATTGAGACAAAAAACATCACGTAAAAAAAATTGCAACTTGTAATTTAAAAAAAATACTCTGGACAATGGCGTAGCGAACAGCGACAAAAAAATATCCTCCAAACAGATTATAATAATATATTTAATTAATTTGATAATACTTTGCTTACTTTTTGGTCAACATTCTCTCTATGGATTGTGGTCTTTGCCACTTTAGAAAAAAAAAGCAAAAAACAAATTGGCTACTTGTAATCTACTACAACCTTGATTAAACCTGTCAAATGTCATATCACATGTTGTTAAGAACCGCGGCCCTATTTTTTTTTCATTAATATTATACAGATAATAAATATGATAATTAAAAAAAAACATTGACCCACTTTGTTCGTATTGATTTCAACCCGAGTTCTTTATCGATATACCCACTCGAGCCGAAAGCTTAATAATAAAAAGATTTGCAATTTTTACAAAATTTACACTTATACTATGAAAAAAAGGAAATAATTAAAGATTGTGTTAAAACTAAAACATTTTCTAACTTTTGATATCGATTATAAAATCGATTTTATTTACTAACAATACATATATATAACTAACATACGCTTTCAAACATCCGGACAAGTTTTGTTCTATTTATTTATTATCTATTTATACATTATAACACTAGAAACTATCCTAAATCGTCCATTTATCATAAGAATACGTCTCAAAATTACAATTAAATTAAATTAGACTGTATATCGTGGTCACTCCCAGCCACAAAATTAAAAAAGAATTTAACTTTAATAGTCTTGGGCCTGCCAAAGACAGGAAAAAACATTTCAAAGCGGGCCCCTACATTAATATTAAAACTAAGAAATTACTATTTTTTTGGTCATCTAACCATTTTTTTTATTTTTTGGAAATTATGACCATTTTTTTCAATTTAACGTCACTTAAGTAAAAATATTCTACAACTATACTTAATATGCTCTCATAAAACTATGAAATGACTTATTTAAAAGAAAAACATATTTAACTTTAAGCCAAAAATTAAAAGAACACTCTAGGTATAAAAAAACTTTTTTGACATAACATATCTTTCATAGATCGTAGTCAAAATGAAAACTTGAAAACAGAAAGACCAAAGTCAAAATATATACGGCCTTGAAATGTGTGTTTGTACTTAACTCTACAAAAGATACGAAATCGATATTCAACGATAAAAGGAATAAAACCATACAGTAAACGACTTTTTAGACAAAATAAAAAAAAAGTATTTATTTTTAATTCAAAATTATCGTTGAATGTTCGTTATCTGTTTGCTATAATATACATATAATCTCAGTCTATAGCGTAGGCTATCTACAATTAAGGCTTTTTTTTCTATTATTGCTATGATTTTTTTTACATGTAAAACGTGAACATTGTGCTATAAGGCGTTAGAATTTGTGAATTTCATAAACATACTATAATAAAGGCAGAATACTTTCGGACTTAAGCCTAGCGGAGTGAAGCTAGCTCAATAATTATTTCTTTATCTATATTCTTTATTTAACGGATTAGAACGGATAATCTATAAAAGCATGGTATAAGGAACTTCATCAATTACTTATTTACGTACAATCGTGAAAAGTCAAAATGACTGACGAATGACATGTTTATACGAACGAAATTAATTGAAAAATATTTTTTTAAATATTTTTTTTTAATGTATTACACGTTAGTTATTTAACCTTTTCACAATCAATACAATTAATTAATTATCACTGATTTTTAATTGAACTAAAAAAAATTGAACAAAGAGGTCAATGTGGTCAATCAGTCAATCATTGGGCTAGTTACATTGTAAAATGCAGATAATATTAGATTATTAGAACGCAATACGATATTCAATTTTATTTTTTATATACACATTTTATTATTGGAAATTGATCAATTCCCCATATTTACAAACACAATTTATCAATCAATCAATCAACCAACCAACCGTGATCGCGTTTAAAATCACCGACAACACAACAATCCGCGTCTTACTTAAGAGACACACAAAGAAAGTGGGAGTGGGAGGAAAGGAGGGATATTCATAAAAAAATATTAGAAAAAAAAACAAAAAAAACCGTAGCAACACTACTAGTGAGGTCCGTTTGTTGATGAGGAACGTCGACACACGAAGCTGGTCGGCTAGTGATGTCACTTGCCCGGGTGTCCGTTGCCGTACGTGTCGACCTGCAATACGAGCCGAGTTGAGTGCGCAGCCGTGTGTCGTCGTTCCTAGCGAGGCTACGCGCGGCGGTGTGTGCAATATTGACAATCGCCAGCCAGTGATAAAGTGGTAGGTTTACACATTATTGCATGACGATTAGTGTGTTAACTTTTATTGAGACCAACGTGAAAACCACCGCCGCGCGTTTCCACTATCAACTAAATTGTGTTTGCGGATTGATTGATTGATCCATTGAATCAATTGACCATCCATCAAACAAGTTTATTTGATAGTATTTTATAGCTGGGATTATTTAAATAAAAGAATATTTATAAAAATCCGAACTATAAAAAAAGCTGCCCGCCACCATTTTTAAGCGGAAACCCAACGGTTATATAGTGAATATGTCCAGCTTTAAAAAATAACATTGTAATATTAGCAAAAAATACAATAATATTTTTTAACCCCACAGGACACGATGTACACAGCTGCGCGCTATTATTTCGCTGTTATTTAGAAAATTATGTGCACAGGGTCTTAATAACAGCCAAGTAATAGGAAAACAAATTAAAGAGAAAAAATACCGTGTCATAATGTAAAAAAAAAGAAACAGTTCAAGCAACAATTCACACATGCAGACAAATTCGCTTTATATATACATATACATATATAAGTATATATGTATATATATTTTTTCTTTTTTTTAACGCCTCTACTCTGTATAAAAATATTTATATAAATGGTGTTATAAAAAAATAAAATTCAAATAATTTGTAGAGCGTGATGTTTTAATTCAAAAACAAATTTTCTTTTTGCGTCTTATAATTAGAAAAGAGTCCCCTTAGAATTTAGTCACATTAAAAAAGAAAATAACAATTTTCAATTATTTCATAATATTTAAAAGTGTTATATGCACTCTTATTATTATAATTTTTCAAAGTTTCATATAAAGTCATCAACCGTAGTAATATTTTGAGTAGCAAATGTAAGAGATACGAGCGTAATCATGTAAGTCATGTCATCATCTAATTTTAGTTTATTCATCAAACGTGTTGTAGGAATAATCTCGTTTTTTACTAAGATTTACATTTATAGAATTAAATAAAATCTAAATTAACTATATTAAATGTTAAACTTAACAGATATTTGAAAATTTAAGTACTTTCCAAAAAAATATTATATAAAAATAATAATTCATTAATGAATTCTAAAAGTAAATGGTAACGAAAATGGCACCACTATTTAAAAAAATCTTTTCACAACAAAATGTCTTCATAAACGATTTCCAATCATTCTTAAGCAATAGTGTTGCTGATTGATGATGATTGATTACTTAATCTATAGACAATGTATTTTTTTTTTGTTTTTATATTTCTTTTATATACGTGAGAATTTCTAATACTTCGTATTGGCTAGAGCAAAGCTCATAAGGAACACTACATTGACAACACCCTGTATGTTTACATTATTTTTCCTTTTTTATTTGAGCAAGCAATTATAAATAACAAAATTAACAAAAAATTAAATTAAAGCTGATATGGTAATGTGATTCTGATTATTTTGAATATCTATAAAAATTATATATGTATACAAGATAAAATAATAACTTAATGAGACGATTTTAATAAATTTAATTATTCTATAATTATATATTTTTATTTATTTTTTATCTCGTGAATAGGATATACGATAAAAAAAATTTTGATATACCTGTCAATATTATCTGTTAGTATTATTGGAATGTCATGATTATATCGTAAATGATCACTTATACATAAAAATCTAGCAACATCTAATATTCATCTAAAAATAATGAGAATATCATTATAATTTATATTTATAATAATAATATAACACAAAATAATAAGCTGTTCGATACAACACTCATAATTTGTTCAAATTTCAACCATTTTCTTATATGTATAAGATTTAAATAAGCTATAATCAATATTTATATATTCTCTCAATATCACTTGATTTAACGATAATTACATATAAAAAAAAACATACTTATACAACCAACTGTATGTTATACCAAATGTGTATAGCTAATTAATTTTGTTCTATATACATAATGTACGGAGAAGAGAATTATATTTACTAATCTTAAATAGGTTTTTGAAAATCCAAAAAAAATATCTTAATAAATTTAATTAAAAAAAAACAAGAAATACGATTAATTAAAATTTAAAATACACCTACATATTTCAGATAATTAAGTCAAATATTTAAAAATAACATTAATTTTAGTATGTTGAACACCTGTATTATTAGATATGGAATGTCATTTTTTATGAAAGAAAAACAGTAAGCAATTTTAAAACTAATAATAATCAAAATCAATATATGTACGAAAATAATATAAAGATTAAAACCATATTATAGAACACAATATTAGAATAAAAATAACTAAGAATTGAAAATTTGGTATAATTACAAAATTTATAACTATTAAAAAATAAAATGACTTAATGAAGTGAAATATGCATCATGTAAAACGGAAAGTTATTTTTTGACAACTTTTTAAAATATTTAAATAATAATTTGAAAAAAACGTTTCTAAGCTTATTTTTGGCACAACAATTTTATATTCGATCTTTAAATTTCGTTAGATTGTCGTATAATATTTTATCTATGTAAAATATTTATAATCTATATCTAAAACCATAGATGATATAATTTTTTATATAGAAATATAATATCTAACATTTATTTAACGTCATATTTGTATAACTTTAATGTATAATTTACTAAGATATAGTTAGAAATAGATTTCTTAAGGCATTAAAAATATATATTTCCTTCTAAGTTTTTATCTGTTTCTAATACAATATAAAAATTAAAAAACCTACATAAATGTTTATATTTCTATACGTTACTTATTGAAAATAATGTTTCTTTTTAGAATTCAACAACCATAAGAAAACTATAACTATCTCTTAATAAATATTTTATCTATATGTATATAGAACATTCTATAAAACTATTAATTTCTATCATATAGACTTTATAGGAAATAGACAAATATTTTTTTTCGTGCAATAGCATCATTCAATAGATAATATAATAGACATCAAGCAACAACCATAGATTATAAATGTATATAAAAATTTGTACATTCAGTAACATTACAGTAATAAATATATGTCAAAGATTAATTTAAAGACTATTATTTTAATAAATATATAATATGTACACTAGATTTCGTCTTATATATTTTTTTCTTTATAAGAATTCTAAGGACCAGCTGCCATTAGGCCTAGGTTATTTAAAAAAGTAGAAAAAAATATTATTTAAAACAAATACAAAAAAGACGTTTGACGGAACGTAAGAATTATAAATAATTTACATATAGAAATAGTTCTATACAAAAAAATATAATAATAGTTTTAAATATTAAACTTAATTTGCGTTTCAACTACAATAAAAGTTAATAGAAAAAAGAAAGAAATAACGATTTATAGAATCAATAAATGTAACGAAGAAAATGTATAATATATAATATATATATATTTAACTGAATAAAAAGAAAATTATTTTAAATAAAAAAATCTTTCACACCATATAAAATCTTTAGTCACCACTCAATCAACAAATATGAATGAGGGGGGGGGGGGGGGGGGNATGAATGAGGGGGGGGGGGGGGTCTCATTCGAAAAATACCAAAATGGTCTGTAATAAAAAGTCCCTAAGCTCCACAATTTTACCCCCACCTTCTCATTCCGGGGGAGGAGGGGGTACTGGGGGAGGGGGCATTGCAGGCAGGGGTGGCTGTGGAGGGGCGAACCTCCCCATACCCATGGGGAAGAAATAATCCATCCCCATACCGTACGGGTTGTACAATGGGGGCGGGGGTTGAACCATATAATACGGTAACGGCGGCCTGTAAGGGAACCAACCTACCTTGTTTACAGCTGGTTCATGCCTCGCCATCTTCTGAGGGGGTCCAGGTTCGATTCCACCTGTCCTTTTTCTTGACGTTTCTAGAACTTCCTTCGAAATTTTAATCTTAAGACCCGGATTTTGAGGTGGTGGGGGTGGCACTGCCAATCTTTCTTTAGGTATTTTTATTTTGAGCCCGGGACTAGTGGATAACTTCTCCCTGGGTATAGTTATACGCAAAGTACCATCGTTTTCTGGGACTGGAGGTACGGGTTCAACTTTCTTTTCTTTTTCTTTATCTTTTTTATGTTTCTTTCTTTCTTCTTTGGATTTGTCACGATCTTTGTGTTTGTGTTTGTCCTTCTTTTTCTTTTCTTTCTTATGTTTATGATCTAAATCCTCTACTACCTGAGGTATCAGTTGGACTTGAGGTGCCAATTGAGGAACAGGTTGAGGTACCTCCACCTGAGGAGGAGGAGCGGGGGGAGGTGCGGGAGTTTCTATTACAGGTTCCTTCTTGACTTCCATTGGCGATTTCTTTTCCGTAGGAACGGTTATTGGTACTGGTTTTGCTAAGCTTTCTTTTAATAGATTTGAAACCAAAGTGGGGTCGGTTTCAATACCGTTGAGGGACCTCGGTTCCGGTTTCCGTTCTGGTTGTCTCGTTTTGATCGCGTTACCACGCTGAGAGTCTCGTATCACATTTTCATATCCGGGAGTTTCATCAATTTTTTTAACTACAGGTACTAATTCTGGTTCCGAGTTCGACGGAAGTCTTTGTCTCGATTTAATTTCTTTATTGGGGGGTGATGAGAATGGGGACAAAATTGCCGGGGGTTGCATATCCCTGACAACTGTTGAAGGATCAGGCCTCTTTTTGTGAGGACTGGGAGGTCTTTGGGGCTCTTGCGGGGTAGATTGAGGTTGAGGTACTGGTATGGGTCTAGGTTCCTGTCTTGGTCGAGGAGGATTAGGGGGTCGTCTTGGGGCCGAAACTGCCGGTGTTGGATTTTCTGGCGAAAATAGGGACGGAGGTCTCGTTCTTTGGGGTTCAGGAGTCGGTTGAGAGGTTGAGGGTACAGGCGGTCTATGCCTATCGTGAGGTGGTTTATGATGGGGTGGTTTATGGGGCCAGGGATGTGTCTTATGGGGGGTTGGCCTGTGATGTGGGGGAGGTTGATTGGGTCTTTGATTAGGTTGATTCTGCGGAGGTCTTTGTATTTGTTGGCGTCGTTCCCTCTCTTCCCGCCTTTCTCTTTCCTCCCGCTCTCTTTTCTCCCTGTACAGGTTGTAATCTATTTTCTGGGGTTGCGGTGGGTTCGGTTGCACAGTTGCTGGTACGTAACCACCTGGTGGTTGTTGGCGACGTCTTTCGCGTTCATATTCTGTGCAAAACAAAACAATTGAAATTTAAGTGACATACTACTGTACAACGGACGACGTAATAAATTAAGTAAAAGAGATAAGGGGAGACCTCAGTTGTCCTTTGAAAGCGCAATATCAAAGGTAATTGGAGGAAAGTCACACATGAGGACCACTAGGATTTAAAAATATTCATAACAGCAGATACCACACACTCTATTTTCTCTGACTACCACACTAAGGATAGCACGTAAAGCTAAGAAAGTTTAATTTAAAATTAAATACCTTTATCAAATGACTTATCAATCTCCTCGCTGGCAAGCGTATGTTTTTTGTCGAAGGGCGAGTTCGCCACACTCGAACCGGATGGGTGTGCAGCGTTTGAATGGGGAGAACTACCGCCTGTAAAAAAAGTATTCAGTTCATTAAATAAATATTTTATAGTTGGGGTCAGAGTTCACACAAGGCTCCTTCTGCGTATCCTGCTGAACATGATTTATTTATTAAATAGATATGAGGCCAGTCGTGACGTAATGGGGCAAAAGTGCGACTATAAATGCGAAAGGTTGTGGGTTCGATCCCCAGTCGAGGTAATGAAACTTTTATTTAAATTTATATTTTCATTTCTTTGCTCTGGTGTCGTCAACACTCAATGCCTACAGAACTCGGGGGAAAGCGGGAAACGGAGTGTCTTAACACTTGGTTCCCTGTTCCTACCCTGCTGTATACGGGATACAGCCGATAGGTGATTTGATTTTGTAACGAGGCAAAGCACGGCGTTGAGTTCCGCTATTTACGCAATACCTACAAATTTAAGTGGAAAGTGGGGAACGAAAGTGTCTTAATAGGAATGGAGTATCTTAACACTAGATTCCCAAATTACCCCTGCTTACCCCTGCTGTGTGACATAGACTATGAAGTTAAAACCATGTGCATATTATGGAAAAAGTATTATACGAAAAAAAATTGGATCTTTTATAATATTCCAGAGTTATGTGCACATTCTCACAATATCCCACTCAACATTACTAATAATAATCTTCTTTAGTCTAGTCAGACATTTGCAAAATATGACTATTATGCCTGAATAAATGTTTGTAAAAACAAATAAAAAGTACAAGATACTCCAGAAAACTCCAGCAAAATAGAGACTTCTACCATATTCCAGAACATTATAACAACATCTACTCACTGTTAGACATAGTCATCATTTTCCTCTTCAACCGAGACGGACACTTGTCGAATATGTGAAGGAACTCTGCAGTCAGTCTCTCCAGCAGCTCTGTGGTCACACTTCTGTCTACGTAGGAGAACCAATGCCTGCCTTCGTGGGACTGTGGTATCTAAAAATATAAAGAAAATAGAGCATAGCCATAAATATAATTTATCTGATTTATTTTGTATTACAGTTACAGTTTCTTTAATTTATTTACTATTAAGTAAATAAATGGAAGAAACTTTATTTCATCAAGACCATTTTCTAAAGGAAAAGGAAGTAAGGTAGGTAAAGGAAACCTGGTGATAAGACAGTCCATTCTACTATGCAATGCATAATTGTATGGCGGATGGCAAAACTCAACCTTGCGTTTGATTAATTCATTCTCTCAGAATGTAAGTTGTAAAGTAAAAACTGTTAGACATCATGAACGGATACACGTATTTAATATACATATTATAAAAAAAAGTAAGTTCCAGAAACTTCCAGAACATTCACTGAAGACAATATTCCTCTTTATGAAACTTCAGCAACTGTTATATCCCTATATGTATTGGAACCTATCGTCAACAAAAATAAAATAATAAAAAACACAACTCACCGCCCAATTGCTCCATTTCGACGCTAAATGTATACAAAAACACGCAACAACTGTTGGTCTGTATTGCAAGCACATTGTTGTCAAATGGAGGCTGTTGGACGCCATGAAGTATGACGTTTGTGCCAAGTCTTTTGGCGCTGGAATATTTAAAATTAAGGGTATTCATATGTGATATATGTTTAATGCGATTATTCAATATGCAATATTTTATTTTTAGAATGGATTAATGATAAATTGACGTTCAATTTATGTTATTTTCTAATAAAATTATATAATATTTAAGCATAAACAAATTTTCAATTTAATTATTTTGTCTCAAAAATAACGTTGTTTTAAAAACGAATATGTATACTTATTTAATAATCACAATATAACGTTATTAAAGTAAAGCATAGAAAATAAAATAATGATAAAAATGGCGATTTATTCGCTTTTCCTGTTACAAACTAGGTAAATAGCAAAAAAAAAGGAAAATAGTGATGAATTTATGTATTTGTGAATGGCGGGGAAAACACACAGGCACACAAACAAAACTAACATACCTTGTCTATTTATAATTGTGTATACGGTTTTTATTTATGCACAGTATGGGAGAATGGCTTCGACACAAGCTTATAATAAAAATATATAATTTATAAACAGTTACAATATATATTTTTATGATACATCCAACATGCAGCTAATATAAAAAAAATGTCATAAAAAACATATTGTACTGCATATTCATATTATAAGCTTACAATTTCAAATTCAAAATTCTAAATCTAAATTTTATACCAAAAATTTTACAATAAAAAACAGATTCGCGCCAACAGATCGCAGCCATCCCCCACCTCCGCGCAACAAAACCGTCCGGACCGTGCGTCAAGAGCGCACACCGCCACCGACCGCCGTCGCGTTAACATCACACAACGCTCACCTTTCACGAGGTGGCAGGTGCGCACCACGTGGGTGTGCGGGTGGTCTATGGCGACATCGAAACCTAACGTCTGTAGTAGTACGTTCTCGTTGAATACTAGGTCCTGCGCCTGAAATTTATGACGAATACTTTTTGGAAAATGCTATATATAAAATACATATAAAAAAATACTAATATATTTAGAAATCTAAACACTTCTATTTGATATTTTAAATTCATAATGGTTTACAATTTTTATTTGTTATTAATCATCTCACTCCATTCCGTAGTTTCTGCCGAATTCTGGAGGCATTGCTTGTTGAGTGGCAGAACTCAACGCCGCGCTTTGCTTCGACACCAGAGCGAAAAATGGAAATATAAACGCAAATAAGTAATTCACTTCCTCGAGTGGGGATCGAACCCACAACCGTCGCTCGTTAGTCACATCCTCGTGCCGCTGCGCCACGACGGACTCATTATTTGTTAATATATGCCAATAAAATTAATATAAATGCCAAAAGATTTTTTTTATACCAATAATTTATTACCTACAAATGTAACCTAGTATTTTCTTTTGAAGCATAAACTTCAGAGTTCTTTATAAGTCATATGCAATTCTCTACATATAATAATTGCTTATCTATATTGTAAAACAAAGTTGTTTAATATAATATTTTAATACTATTATAGCCACTTTAAACACGATAAGAAACAGATGTTCTAGAAACATCTTATCTAATCTTTTATAAGAGACATAATGTTATTATATGATACTATGCATCAATAACAGTTAAATGATTCTAAATAACTATATAAATGGAATTTATTTAGAATTATTTATTATACTTAATAGTACTCACAGAATGAAAAAGAACATGACAAATCTATATGTGAGATGATCACAGAATCTTTTAAATACCTATCTTTTTTATTATTACAATTTTTTACAGAAAAAGATATACAAAATTTAAATATGTTCTAAATTCAGCTTCACACTGTATTCCGGAAACAGCAAGGTAGGTAGAGAGAACTTAATGTTAAGACACTCCGTTTCTCAGTTTCTGAGTAATTCTGGAGGCATTGCGTGTTGAGTGGCCAAACTCAATGCCGCACTTTGCCTCAATACCACAGCGAAGAAATGAAAATATAAATTTAAATAAATATTTCCTTTCCTCAATTGGGGATCGAACCCACATTCAGTTGATTTTGCAGCAAACTTTGTGCCCCTGCGCCACAGCTGACCATGAATATGTTATGTGACCTTTATTTATGTAAATTTTAAAGTTTCCATTTTAATATATTAATTATGATTTATGAACATAAATACATATAAATTATGTAAAAGCACAATATAACAACATACAAACTTAAATAAAATCAAACTATCAAAAATCTTAAATTGTATAGCCCCATTATTATAAACATCAAAAAGCTAAGGTAAAAAAAACATGAAAATATATAAAACAAGGTTACCTGCTCTTGATATTGTTCAGATGTGAGTGCATTGACACCTTCACCTCTGTGGAGGCATACGTGGGCCACTTTTATAACATATTCTAATTTTCTTGGCTGTTCCTCCACCTGGAATTTGAATTAAATAATTTAATGGAAATTATAATGTATATGAATGAAAATGATTTCATATGTTGTATATCATAGCTTTTATTTTTACACTGTCTCTTGCATATAAAAGGGGGATGCATAGGGAACCTAACGTTAAGACACTACATTCCTCCCTTTATGCCCAGTTTTTGTAACTGTGTGTTCAGCGGACAAACTCAATACTGGTGCTTTGTTGCCAGGCTGAGGAAATGAAAGTAATTATTTCCCCTGTGCGGGGATGGAACTCACAACAAACTGTGTACTCAGATGTAGACTATGCCACTGTGCTATAACTGTCTCTGTCTCATGATTCAGTACTGAAGTTTATAATTTTTACTTTTTATTTTTAGTTGAATTATAATACTATTATTTTTTTTGTTATCCTTTTAAGTTCCTTAAAAATGTAAAACAAGAACGATCTAATTGTGTTTCTTTCATAAGATGACATGCATGTTTATTTTAAAACACAACCCCAAGTTCAGGAAAGACAAAGAGGGTTTTCCCCTCAGGCTAAACTCATGTAACACATTCCACAAAAGCAATTATAAATAGAGGTATATGACACAACAATGTTTATTGAGTCTTCCTTAGTATCTTTATCCTTATAATAGTTTATTTCAGCTTTACGCTGTATGCCACTGTATAAGGGTAGGGCAGAAAGCGCCTAGTGTCATGCCACTCCGCTCTCGACTTCCCGTCGATTTCTGAAGCTATTGAATGTTGAGTAGCGGAACTCAACGCAGCGATTTGCCTCGACACCAGCTCAAAGAAATGAAAATATTACATATTTCATTTCTTCGAGTGGGAATCGAACCTACAACCTATCGCGTTAACACGGTTGTACCTCACAATTACTATTATGGTAGCAATATTCACCATTTACGTATTTTTATAATTAGGAAACGAGGCTTCTTGTCCGTTTTCACTCATTAAGAAATATTACATAATGAATGGCAGTACTTACTGAACTTCACATTAAGATTTAATATTTAATGTTTTTGATAATTTCCTAAATCAAAACGTATTTTAAATTCAGAACCAGATATATTATGACTATTTCTCTCTCCACATATAGCATAGTCAGAGAAAACCTAGTGTTAAAAAACTCGATTATCCCCAAGAAAAAACTAATATATATATATAAAAAAATACCAACCTTTGCGGCGAGGAACAGCGCCGCGGCAGCTATCGCATTCCTGTGGAACTGTGTGAATGAGTGGAACGCGTAGAACCTGTGCATATATACTATCGCCGTATTTATACATAACTGTGAACTGTGTGTGCCGTTAAGAAAATATTTGTAACACCAAAATATGTATAAGACACGAATTAATATTAAAATTTTAATGAAAAAGCACATGTGAACTTTAAAATGTTCAGAAATGTTCCTTTATAAGTAAATTTTAAGTCTTTCTTTAAACTGAAAGTGAAAACAGTGCTGTTTCCACAAGCCAACTAAAAGCTACTATATTCAAAATTCCTACAAATTAGGAAAGTTTATATATATATATATTCTCTATTGCACATAAAAAAACAAATTGAAGAGTACAATTGTAATATAAGTTTGCAATGGGAGGCTTAGTTCTGATTTCTTTGGTTTTTGTTAAATTATATTATATAAAGAGCAATAGTTAAATATCACATTTAATTTAGGAAATGCCTTAAGACACAGTGGTAACTTTCTTTAGGATGCTACTGACATTTTCTTGTACCTAAATGATTAAAAGTGCTATTTGTAAATAAAAATAATTTCTTTTTGTCACCAATTTTGTAAAAAAACACTAAACTACTTCCATTTTATATGTCGAAAACTCTTAATCAAGCAACTTAAAGGGCAAGGAGTACAAGGAGCTTGTAATGGCAAAGAAATGTAATAAATATCAATTCAACTCAATTTCCTAATTTCAATTTTATACTGACTGTAATATTTTTTCATTAAATGTATAGATGAATTTTTATGCATGTGTATAAACATGATAATTAACCAAGAAAACCCAGAATAATATGTTGTTTAAACTTCTTAAAGTTGAAAGGTGTACAAACTTGATAAACATCAGTATTATACATATATTCTATTCTCATATTTATAAATGAATCTCAAGTAGTAATATTAAACATGGTGCCGTTTTCATTCATAGATCATAATTTATAAATGAAAACATGGGCCCTGGTTTCCAAAAAGTCAACTAAGTATCCATTTGTTCTATCAGAGCTAAGAAAATAATAGTTTAAATACAATCATTCTATTAACAATGGAGCCATGAGCAGTACATTCTTTATATAACTATAAAAGCCACATATTCCTACCAACAATACATATAAAACATTGACTATATTAAATTAAGTTAGGCAACTTCAACAGTATCGCCTAAGCCAATAGACTAACTTAATACTACTAAGCCAATGTTAAAAAACAAAATAACTGCACAATAAAAAAAATTGAATCTATGCCACAGAAAAAAATCCTATTCTATCCTCTATATCTATCCTAGGAAAATTTTACATATTGTCACATTGTTTAAAAACATGTGCCTATACAATGTGTATGAGTCAAGTTCCATCAATGAGTCATTCACAGTTACTCACCATTATTTTCAGCTTAGCTGTAAATTGTTGATTATATTTTACTGTTATTTTGTTACCTATTGATATGTTAAAATTGCTCTGGATTCTCAATTATTTGGAAATATAAGCCTTGTAACAACAAAACCATTAATTTTTATTCATTTATCCTAAAAATATATTTTTTTATATGCAAATTAACTATGAAAAGCTGTGGCAGCAACATACATGAGAACAATATTATGTGTAGTATATACTTGAATAATATTATTATCCATTAAAATGGTAATGTGTCAGCATTATTTTTTTTGTAAATTTTCCTCATAAATAATAACATCACAATTAAAATAATAATAATATATAATGTAATTTAAATTATTAGTATGATTAATTTAAATTCACACAAGTTTTATACTGTGTGTATACTAAAAGAAAATTAAAAAGTCAAGAAAATTTAAAAAGTACTAAAAGGCACAATTTTGTGTCCAAAAAATTAAAAAAATAGAAGGAATACCTGACATGGATACAAAAAAAATTGCAGTTAAAGAGTCCTTGTACCCAATCTATTGTTATCAAAACAGGTGTTTGGAAAAAACTTTTAGATATTTTTGGGTCAAGTACAAATACAAAATGGCATTATTATTGAATGTATATGAGAAATAATCAAATAATTATACTAATATTATAAGACAGAAGAGTTTGTTAGATTGATTATACTAATGTCAAAACTATTTATTTCAAATTGAAAAAATATGTTTATATTATTTTATTTAGTGAAGAAAGCTATATACTATATTGGATCATGTTGTTAATTATTTAAGGCCTACTGTAACTACTTCAAGAACTTAGAAAGTTGCATGTGTCATACACAACCTTTCTTTATTTGCATTTGTAAACTAACATAATTAAATTAATAATTATACCAATAAATTAGTACAACATTAGTAAATATTACTATACAATGAAAAAATAAAGATTATAAACAAATTTATAAGTCCTACCATGAACTTAAAAACCATTGACATTGAAAGTGGTGGGCCTCCAAAAAAGAAAGGCAAATGATCTAGGTCAGTTACATAGCTTTCCATATTTACAAATTGTGCAATTTTTTTATATGCTTCATGCATGTTTGACATACCGCAGGGTAGACTAAGAGCATTTAGTGTTTAGTCACTCTGTTTTATATGTGACACTCATATTAAGGATTTTTTAATGGAAGAATAAAGTATTTCATCTAACTGCGCAAGAAAACTGAGAAAGAATTTCTTGTATTTATACTAAAATAAAATGAATGATTTTAGTATAAAAACTTTATTAATTCTTCAATTTCTACTGTATATTGAACCTATACACTGAAAACCAACTGAACTACAATGGAGTAAGATATATTGAAAACAGGAAAAATATTATGATATAATAAAAATTCTCAGAAGTCGACCTATCTATGTACTAGTTTGTTATTGTTTTAACATATCGAGACCTAGAGCGTCAGTTATTCTGTAGCTGTTAACCACTATCAACTTATGAACGTGACTCACAAGTCATAACATTGAAAAATCAAGGAATTTACAATGAATTCTGTCTCTAATGAAATAAACGTATAATAACACGTGCATTTCGTTGATTTCATGTGGAATTTGCCGCGCAAATCTCATGTACCGTAATAAAATCGTGTAAATTTAGATCCCAGACGGACGATCGACGTCACAGCGCCTGCGTTCTGTACGAACTACATCTGTCAAAGAGCACTGACCTAAAAAATATAACGCACGCGACCATAACCTAAATACAACATAATATGATAATGAAAATCTTAAATTAATGTTTAAATATAAAGACTTACCTCTAGAAACTTGAAACCACTCATGGGAATTCCCAGGCGAAAGTGAGTGGAGTGACGCCGTCATTACGTTTGGTCATTACTTCCGAAAATCAAACTTTTAACACTGTTTTCACTATTTATCAAGTACAATTACACTGAAATAACGTCGTTTTCACAAATAAAAACACTATTGAACAAGTTAAAGCCACATGACTCGACAAAAACATTTGATGATTTATTAAAAAGGATACACTTGAAGCCGCTGGCCCATATCCTGGATGAGATTGGCGGCCTGCTGCCGATAAGCTAGCTCCTTATCTGCATCTAAGCCACATTTTCTGCTTGGAGAATTCTGTAGCTGTTCTTTTGTAAAATACCATTTTTCTTGTCCACCAGCCATCGAATGGATATACTAATGACTGAAGGCACAGAGCGAGAGAGAGCGTCTCTGTCTACACGCCTAAGTGGGAAAGAGATAGCGCTATGACAGCGGCCACCGGAAATACACCACGTTAACATTTGAGCGCCTTACAATATATTAAATAACATCGTCAAGTTAACAACACCTAAAATATTCACAAAATTATATATAAATTAAATTAAAGTTTTTCTCTATTAACACTTGTGTGAGCAGTGATATAAAAAATTGCGTCACTTTATGTAGAACTAGGTGGCTATAATCAAACGGTCGCCATTGTAAAATTTCAGTGGTTTCACTGTGAGGACTCCGGTGACAGAATGAAGATCTGCAACAATACGAGGTACGTAACGTGTTATCACTGAGTGTTATTTTGTTAATTAGTAATTCAACTTTCATTTACGCATATATTTAAACAATATAATTAACTTTACATATGAAAAAAACAACTTTAAATATACGGACCTAAAGACTCTGTCACACGGTGCAAATGGCCGACCCACCACTGTAGCGTACAACACACTTCATTATTTCATTCATCGAAATAAATTAGTTTATAACACAAAGGACCATTAATTACTTAAAAATTAGCTAATTATTTTTTTGTTCTTTTGTGTGTTATTAATTTGAAAAATAAGTATTTGCAAAGTTATTAATAATAAATAAGAAATGTGTTTGACAATACAATGCTGATATATTTTCGCGGTCCAAATTGCGTAGTTCTTTATAAGTATTCTTAATCTGTGTACGTGTTTATCCGCTTTTTCACAAAAAAAAACCTTTTTAAAATAAATCATTATTACAATAAAAACATGACTTTATTTTTTGATTTTACTTATATTACAGATTAAAAGTTAATTTTACTTAAATTATTCATTGTTTCCGTTACATAAAATATGTTTCCAATAAAAAGAGAAAATGTGGACGATCTGCAATCTCATAACATTAGAGTTTCTGCGCGTAAGTAAAATGGTTGCTTTTTTATTTTTAATAGTAATGTTTATTTATCTCTTGGTACACACGTTTTATTGTATTTTCTAGATAAAAAGTTCTTGAAAGTGCGTATGTCCAAGTAATAAGGCTCAATTTCCAATATCATACTTTTACACGTCAACACGCCTACATACATTTTTTTATTTATTACCTTAGTAAAGGTCAAAGACTACAGTCTATTTATATTTTACTATTAAAATGGATTTGCCGATTTTTGTTGTGCTTTATCTGAAAAAAGCTGCCCATTTATTTTTTGAAATATTAATAATAAATAATTTTTTGAAATATTAAAAACAGAAAAATTATCTTGGAACCGTAGACAAACGAATAATGCTTTAAAAAAGTATTAAATTATTAATAAAATATGTTTTTTTTAGTTAATTCATCACCAGAAGATAAAATAAACATGTCACAGCCACGTAAAGTTATACATCTACAGAAGGTCCGAATGCTCAGTCGTGGTGGAAGGTCATCTGCATCTTCAATAAGGATAACCAATGTGAAGTCCATTAAGCCTCCGGACCCTGAGCTGAAGAGACAGCAGGAAGAAGAGAAGTTAAGGCAACAGGTGTTGATTAACTTTTAATAATTACTAATCACTTATGTGGAAAAATTACATTAATTGTTCATTATATAATGAATTTGTTTTTATTTTTGAATTTGAATTAGGTCCTTCTAATTAATTATTTGAATTAGGTCCTTTTATTTAATTATTTAGTTATTTAGTTATTGATATCACTTTGGAGAAATGAAAATGATTCAATTTCTTAATCAGAGTCAACAAACATGTTTTCATTTAAATGTTATTCCCGAAGCGGGAATAGCATCTACATACTTAATTAAAACAAATTAAAACCAGTCCACTAAAGTTACTGCCTCAGGCCTGAGATGAACTCAGCAGGACTTGGCCTGTTTTTAATCATTTATTTACAGATTCACACTTATTAGTTAAGTTTTAGAAGAAATACACAATTATTTTTTACTAATCTGAATGAATTTCGTGTTTTAATAAAGTTATCATTTTAAGAATATCCATTCATTGACATCCAATAAAAAAAATTTTTTGCCAAACTAAATACCTGTTTTATAATGACATAACTTTTTTATTTTTAAACTGATTTAAGTAAAACAATCACTAAATGTTAAAATACATTCGCCAAAATATGAAACTGCACTTAAATCTGTTAAGCCCTTTCGAGATTAGCATAAACAAACATATGGACAGACCAAAAAGTGGCAAAATTTAGCACTAAGCCTTATTTTAGTTAGTTTCCGTCAACATATATAAAATGGTGAATTACTACTGTACCAAAGAGTTGCATAATTGTATATTGCATATAACATACTTGAAGTACCTCTGCAGGTACAGTTGGTTATATCAATTATGTAATGGATTTTAGCAATCCCTGCTAAAACAAAATTCCTGAGATTGATATTGTAGGGGTATTGCAAAAGTATTATTATATTCTCTATAAACACGCTAAATCAGCACCCTGAATTTATTCCCTACAAATGCAATTGTGAAATAATGTTCCACTATTGTTTTGTAGCGTATAAATATCCAAAATTAATATATAATAAAAGAGTTGAATGTGAAGTCTCGTCTCATTAACATTGCCACGATACCGTTGCCCACAATATGCTTGTTTGAGCATATTGTGGGCTACGTGGGCTACGGACAAGCCGTTTAGCTTTTTAACATTAGTATAAATGTGGATAAAGTTAAAATTGTTTTGTCTTTCAGCTACAAAAAGAAATAGTACTTCGAGCGAGGACCTGTGCCCATAAAGCCTACGACTGCACACTTCCGGTAGTGGGAGGCCGGGCATACTGCGCCCGTCACATATTAGATGATAGTACAGCACCGTATAAACAATGTGCTCATCTGTCGCCGTCGGGGGTAAGGTGTTCGATGCCGGCTCCTATTGAGAGGGAACAGGGGTAAGTTGGACCCAAATGAAATTGTAATATCTTTTTTATTGGCATTTAATGTTCAGGCACAGGTTTAGGTGAATGAATTATTAATGACATTTGAGGTTTTTTTTTTAGTTTCACATATGCAGAAGTAACCTAGTGTTAAAACCTTTCCCCAATCACCCCCCCAATTTGCGAGACTGCGTGTTGAGTGGCAAAACTCAACTAGGAAATAAAAATATTTTATCCTCTTTAAGTGGAAATCGAACCCACAACCTTCGCGTATATAGTCAGAGGCTCTACCGATGCATTACGATGTTATTCTTAAACGTTAAAATAACGTTTTTATAAATAATAATATATATATTTTTTAATTTCAGCCTCTGCTTCGAACACGCACGAGCAGCGCTCCACGCTCGTCAACACTCCTCTGCGCCCCCTCCACCGGTCACCACTACCGAGACGCTGTTGAATCAGTTGCAGCATTATGTTAGGTCAGTTCAATAGTAGGTTCAATATACAGCTCAGTATGGATTCTATATGACTTGTTTTAAATAAGGAAATAATGAAGAAAATGTGTGTATATAAGAATTTCAATGTAGCTTGTGTAGAATCTGTGATTTAGCAGAGCTTAAACAAGAAACGCATATTCAAATATCACTTAATTTTTTGAATAAGTTTTCTAAAAAAGTATTTTTTTTGATATATGTGTACATTTTGCCCGTGTTTGCCCCCTATCGACTGCGTTTCAATCAATCATAACATTATTTTAGGTAACTGGGTTCAAATCAATTAAAGTAGCAAAATTAATGCTATCCTGCTATCCAATAAAATATTTTAATTTATTTATGGTAGTGAAATAATTGTCTGTGAAAATACTAGGGCGCATGGAGGATTCAAAATAAGCGCGGGTTCAAATCCTGCTGCGTTAAAATTTTTACGTTTTCAAAAAAAAGTATGTATTCATTTTTTTACGTCATTTTTATGATGTAGGGCTTATACACCTAAAAGTTGATCTTGTTAGGTGGCTCGAGAATTTTATTTTTTAACTTTTTTATGCATTTATTTATAATTTAGTTATCACTTATACAAAATATTAATATTCCATTTTATTTCCAGGCCAGAAAGAACTCGTACAACTTCGTGCGCCTCTTCAGTATCAGTGGTCAGTGATCCAGCTGAAGAACAAATCAGTCCACATGCTGTTGATCCTTTTAGTGAGTATTTTTTGTGTATTCATAATACTGTATATACTAATATATTGAACCTGCGTATTTAAAGATAAAAGGGAAATAATGTCTACGTATGTTTTGAAATTTTTCCTCAAATTTTAATTAAAACTTTTACTCAACGCCGCATATTGTCGTGCTTCATCATATAATAAAAAGATAAAAATTATTTCAAGTTTCTTCAACTTGAAGCTTTCCAGGTTCTGGCAAAACAATATGCGACGTTGAGTTCCACTACTCAAGACGCAATATCCCAAAATTTTTGCAGAAAGCTTAAAATGGAGTGTCTTGACTCCAAGTTCCCACTATACAAAATTCGTTATACTATATAATTTTAGAAGAAATAGACGCCACCGCCGTCAACGCGTCCGTGTCGACCTCCATCATGGAGTACGCCAGCGCCAGCGACAGTGACGCAGATAGCGTCGTCATGACGGAGGGCGACGTCCCGTCTGACACGGAGGACGCGCCCTGCGAGACGCAACCCCTCTGGTCAGTATAGTGACGAGCTATCTATCAATTAGGTATCTTATTCTAAAGGTTTTATTAAAAAAATGCTTATTTAAACTTTTAGAAACAAAATATTCACGTGTAGCATGTAATAAATCCTCATAACATTATATCCAACTAACTTCCTACCCTTCACCAGGCGTGCAGGAGTACTGACAGCAGAGGAAGCAGTGACCACGGCCCGTGGGGTGCTCCTGGCCCTGCACGCCGCCTACAGGCGGCAGGCGGGAAGGCTACGGCATCGCCTCAGGGGCGCCAGGGCCAAGTACCTGAGGGATCTGCGTGCTGAACGAGATATGTATTGTGAGTGACTGAATTACTGGAGAAATTAATGTGGTCAGTGCTTTTTTCTGTGAGTGAATGAATGAATGGTATATTTCACTCTAATAGTGGGAAAGTCAAGGCCAAGAGAGTAACTTGTGGTGTGCTAATGATTTAGCGTAGAGTTAATGATTGAATATGTTTACTGCTTTCGAAGGGAAAATGAGGAACAGATGTGTGTTATTGGTAACTGAATGTTTTACACTACTTTCGTAGGTTCCCTCTATCTACCTTGCTAATCTTGGAGGCATTGCGTATTGAATGGCGGAACTCTATTTCGCTATTTGCCTCGTTCACAGAACAAGGAAATTAAATATTTCATTTCCTCGAGTGGTAATCAAACCCAGAGTCTTGACGCGCTTACAACCGCACACTTGTGTCCCCGCGCCACGGTTGTACTTACTTACGTAGATATATAATTTTTCAGGTTCAATAAATTCCCAAGCGCGAAGCTGTCCTCCAACAGTAAGGGAAAGGAGACAGCTAAGAAAATTAAAAGCCTATGCTGGATATCACAGAAAACATGGGGTTGATGCGGTCTTAGCGAGGAAATTACATCACAAACGGGCTAAGGTGGGTATTTAAAAAGCAACTTCACACTAGTGTTAAAATAGTCCGGTCCCATTCGCTGTTTAATTATTGAGACATTGTAAGTTCAGTGATCGGACTTAACGCCGCGCTTCGTCTTGTTACTAAAAAGACTAATGAAAATATTTTTTTTTAATCAATTCTTTATTAATTAGGAAATGACATGTAAAAAAGTTACATTTTTTATTATGATCATTTATAAATACTATGGTTTCACTTTTAATCTGCATCGATTTTAAGGATTCGTTGAATTAAATGATCATTGCATCAAATAAGAATCCGCGTAACTGAAAAACTTATATGCATGAATGAAATGTTTTTATTCTATGTTAAAATATAAATGTTGCCATTTTATACTTTTTTTACCAAAATTTACAGGTTAACGATATATCAAGTCGGCCAATACCAACTCAGGGTAGATGTACGTTCACTGAAGGAGGAGTCCGGTGTTCTACTCAGACGTTGCCCGCAGCTAAACACTGTTTGAAACACATATTAAGTGATGGACAACAGGTGAAAACGATTTATATATAAACAGATCTTTACCTTATCATGTAAATAATACACAGTATTTTGAATTTTGACGTAGCTTGATGTAAACTTATGGCTTAAATGTTTCCTACTCGAGGAAATGAAATATTTATTTAAGTTTATATTTTCATTTCCTCGCTGTGGTAACAAAGGAAAGCGTGGCGTTTAGTTCCGCCCTCAAAACACAATTCTTCGATAATTCAGCGGAAAATGGAGAATGAAGTGTCTTAATATTAGTTTATTACTAGGTTTTCTTTGCCTATGCGGGATACAGCATGAAGGCAGTGGAAGATTGCGGGGGGGGGGGGGCGCCCCGGGCCTCGGGTCCTGGGGGACCTCCAAACCGTGCAAATTCCCTTAATCAAATCCTTAATAAGCCTTTGAAAAAACGCATAGTATCTACTTAAGTAAGGAAGGAGGAAGTATACCAAAAAAAAAACAACTACCAAAACTCAGGCGTGATTATTCTCTACAAAACGAAGCCCCTTCGATCTTGCTCCGACTTTCCGAGATGTACCCGTGCCGATAGCTGACCATCTTGAGCTTCTGGGCATGAACCTTACGTCAGATCTGAACTTTGGACGTTTTATCGAGTCTCTGGCTACTACAGCAGCTAAAAAAACTAGGTGTCCTCTCAAAGGTTAGGCAGTATTTCACACCGGGACAGCTTCTTCAATTTTATCAAGCTCAAGTCCGATCGTGTATGGAGTACTGCTGTCACCTGTTCTGCTGGGACGGATCTGCTAAATATCAGCTAGCGACCTTAGACTCGATTGAAAATCGCGCCAAGAAGCTCATTGGCGACACAGCGCTTGTTGAGGCAAAGCTGCAAAGCCTTGAACACCGTCGTAAAGTAGCATGCTTGTCGGAATTCTATAGGATACATTTCGCTGCATGACCTGCCTGCTTTTCGTACGCAGCGCTTCGCCTTCACTTTCTTAATGCGAACAGCTAAGGAGTGGAACTCCCTACCTGCTCGACTATTCCCCGATAAATACAACTTGGCCGTCTTCAAGGAAAGAGTGAATAGGCTTTTTCTGGGTAAGCATGCTCCACCATCGTTCGCATCGTCACTTACCACCAGGTGAGATAGCGGACAAATGCTTACCCATCTTCAATAAAAAAAAATAAAAAAGTTTGAGGTTGGAGGGGGCCTCCAATAAACAAATATGTACAAGAATTAGTGCAACCTGTACCGGTAGTTTACATTATATTAATTAAAATTACTTTTATCTTTCTAATGTCCATTTAGTTTGCATGTGTTTCGTAATTCTTTACTTCAAGTTCCTAGGGCCTCCAGATCGACGTCATTTTATAAAAGTTTGCATACTCACTAACCTGAAAGTGAGGCCCTATCAGAAGTAGCGCAAAATAAATGTACATCTCCGTTTGGGAGGTTGATTGAGCCATCAGATCGGTTTGGGTGCTTATAAGGGGTCTTAAAATAGTCCATAAATAATACGAGTATATGTAAAATTATAGCGTACTTTTTCAAAGTGGTTATGGAAGTCAAATGGCAGTTGATCCATTTAAAAACCTGGTAGTCTTGGAGTCCGTGACGTAGCGGATAAACTCTAAGAGCATCGCCTGAGATGGTTTGGCCACGTTACGCGGATGTAAGTGCCATGCTATATCCGCCCCTGGAGTGAGACCTATCGAACGCCGAAGGAAGCGCTGGTTGGATGTTGTAATGCAGGACAAGAGAGCCAATGGACTCACCACCGAGGCACTTAAGACAGTGCAAAATGGAGTAGGTTGAGTAGGAAGGCAGACCCTGGAAATAGCCGGGATTGATGCCAAGAAGAAGAAGTATAGCGTATTTTGTCCCAATTTTAAACAATCTTTAGAAGCCTGGCAAGAGTAAAGCCTACGTAAAGAGATTGGTTATAATAATATTTTTTTTACATTTTTCTCAAAAACATATTTAAATACAAGCGTTTTTACATTGAAGTAGGTGAGCGTGTACCTTAAATTGGCGATATCTTTGAAAGGGCCTCACTTTCAAGTTAGTAAGAACGCATTCACTCTTACCTACTTATTAGTCTATTCATCTTCAAAATTTCAGCTTTACTAAAATGACATAAGTCTGGGGATCTCAGTCTATTTTATTTTATATGCGGAACTAATATTACTATAGCGTGTGAACTAGCTCATGATGATAAATTATTATCTATATTGGAACTAAGCTTATGAATTGAGAATGATCCGGTTTTACATCTAGAGCAGATGATCTGCCTCCACCTATCTATCAAATGTAGTGATAGAGAATATCAGTGCCATTCCTATTTTGGTTTTGATACAAATTTATTTTTTCTTCCATACGTTATTTAGACGGATCATAGATTCTTTTGTTATCCCAATTCGTCTTTTGATCTCGAGGACACGAATTTTTTTTCTGCTAAATTCTACTACATGTACTTTTGATATTTAGTATTTTATTTTTCTATGTGTGTGCAAGTCTAACTCAAACATTAATTACAAGATGTAAACTAAATAAGCCTACACACTAATTTGTACATAAAAAAAATTGTGATATATAAAAATTTTTTTACACTGGGGGCCACATTCTACGACTCCGCCCCTGCATGAAATTCCAATTTTATTTTATAAAATGCAATTTTAGTAATAACTGAACAGATTCTAATGAAACTTTTACATTCACTTTCACAAGACCAATTATTTTTACATTTTTTTTTAATAATAAAATAAAATAATAACTACTAAAAATTTTATAAAATTCCAGGTATTATTCACTCCCTGCGGTGACTTACGAGGAAGTGTGGAGTGTAGAGAGGCCATAGCGAAACTACCGCTGCCGTCTACCGCGTGCCGGTACCACACGGGACCACCGGCTTATACTAGTTTTACATTGAAAGTGAGTTGTCTTTTTAACGCGGAGTCTTAAGTTCACCAGTCAACAGGCAATACCTCCAGTATTAGGCGAAAAGTCTAGAAGAGAAGCGTCTTAATACCAGGATCCCATTTTCTCTCTGACTACCATGCTATATGCCGGATACGACGTGAGCCTAAAAAATTGCCTTCATTTCACTCCAACTTGGGTTGGCTTTGCTCGATAATAAAAACTCTTTGCATGAACATTGTAATTTTTCTTCATTTTACGATTAACTATATTCTTAATTTACATTGTTATAATATTATATACAAGATATTTTTTATTACAAAACTTTTTAAACACTCTTACACTTTTTTTTAAAGTAGTAAGTGGGGTTTTATTTTAAGAGGCAATCCAGCATTATGCATCGCCCAATTTTCGAGACGTATTGAGTGACAGGACACAACGCCGCGCTTTATTTCGTTCCCAGAGCGAGAAAATGAAAATATTAATTCCCCTAAGTGGGAATCGAACCCACAACCGTTGCTTTTATAGTCAGATGCTGTGCCTATGTGCCACGACGGCCTGAAATACTTGTTATTTTAAATAAAGTTCTTAATTATTCTATTTCAGAAAGAAGATACCTCTTCAGACCTCTCCAGCCACTGCAGTTCAGATGTTTCCAACGAGGAACTTTCTCTACCATCTTGACACCAGTTCCTGAATATAACAGAATATAATAATGATATATTCAGTTATGATGATTATTAAATGAATTGTATAAATAATAATAAATGTTTAAGACTGTCTTGGCGCAGTGATACAGCGTCGTAGCTACGGGTTCGATTCTCACTTTGTCTGGTGATATATCTTAGGTTTTATATGGAAACCAGTGATAACCAGTTTCTGTCAGTTTAAAGCATTTCGTATGAAATATAATGTATGTCCAATGTATAATTATTGCTTAACTTTGTGAAAATTGTCTAATAAAACAAAACGCGACGTTAAGTTCAGCTACCGTCTATAAATTATTTAAAACTAGATAATAGTAATAATATTTCAATAATTATTATATTATTTTTAAGTAAATTGATCTCGGTATTGAATAAAAAATATTTTTAAGGTTAGTACTAATGTGGTGGTGTGTGTGTTATTATTATTTTTATTTATTATGGTGTTCTAAAATTTAAAAAAATGACCGATTTTGTAAACCATATCTCAGCTCTTTACATTTGGGCCCAAGAAAGTCCATCGCCTTTCAGTCTGAACTGAATAACTTTTGTTATTGTATGTAATAATTTGATCGCCACCAACTTGTATAATTATATTGTCATTACCTTATAAAGCGATATCTAAAAGAATTGTATAAAAAATTAAATTGTAGCATGAAATTTAAAAAAAGTTAAATGTACTTTTTTTTAGCGTCGTTGTATCCCGAAAAATGTTTTTAAATATAGGTAATAATTTTAATATTGTTTTTAAGTTAAAATACTTGTTTGCTATCATTGCTTTTTTGTACGTATTGTCTATTTTCTTAAAAAAAATCTTATTGTAAATATAAAAATAATAGAAATGTAAATTTTTCATACTTTGAAAATAAATTCTATTGAAGTTACTTGGTTTTTTACAAGCTTTTATTTACTTATACCTGTCCCGCTGTCTGTCTGTAAACAAATCTTGCAAGTTAAATTTGATCCACTTCCCGGTGTCCGATTTTGCAGCAGCTACTGCAACTTTGCAGTTGAAGTTTTACATGCATATATAAATCAGATGACAATGCGATAATATTATGACATAGAGCAGATCTGATGATAGAGCTGGAAGGTGGCCATACGAATGCCATAACTCTTTAATTAAGGCTCGTTGATTCGATCGAAAATGTTTCAATAAAAAATACAATCAATCCAAAGTTAGGTCGAATATATTTGGTCTTTATTGATTTTTCTAGTAAACCGTAAATTATTAAAATCGTGGAGCACGACACTCGCTACTTACCACTAGGTGGTGGTGGTAGGTGAAGTCTCAAGCCATGTCTTTCGATTGTAGATATTGGATGTGCCTTAGTACATTTATCTGCAATATAAAACCGTTTAACTTAATTTTTTTTTTACTTTTTTATTTTTACGTTCTTAGTTTTTATTTCTCATTCTATTCAATTCGTTGAGTGTCTCATTATTGCAAGGTTAACGGATAATGTTACGGTCGACCCCCCCAGAGGTCCAATAGAGGGGCAAGGCTATGTACAACAAGATGTGCCTGAATCTTGAGGGGAAAACGCTAACGACATATCATTTTTATCCATCCTAATGCCATACAGTTCTCGGCCCGCTTTTACCTTAACTTGGGTGGTGTACCCCTAGCGACGTATCATTTTTAGCCACCCTAACGCCACACAGTCCTCGACAGGATACCAGATCTTGACTTGGGTGGGAGATTCATATTGTAATTTTGTATAGTATACTGTATTATACTTACCAAGCCTTTTATTTTGATACCCATATTGATGGGATTGAAAACTACATTATCCGCCATTTTGTAGCAGTTGCCATCTTTGATTTAGATTTTGTATAGTGCACTGAATTCTACTTGACAAGCCCTTTCATTTGATACCCATATTGATGGGATTTAAAAAAAACTAAGTTGTCCGCCATCTTGTAGCGGCGGCCATCTTGGATTCACAATAATATTGAATATGCATAATTGTATTGTCACCAGTATCAAAAGCGTGTACCAAATTTCAGATCAATCGGTTAACGGGAAGAGGGTTAAATTTCAATTACCAAATTTGACCCAAACAAACGGGGTGAGCTAAATAAAACCGTTTAAAAATAAATTAATGAGACATACGAATACGAAAATTGTCTATAAATATTTGTACACTTTTTTTGTAAGACTCACCATTTCTGAGATAGTGATTCTAAATGATGGAGTCACATTCGGTATAACTCTCGGGTTGCTTGTATAACATATCTTCATAATATGTCCTTAATATATATATAAACGATTGTTTGTTTTTTATGGATTTTTTTTAACGTAACTTACCGCCGAATTCTGGAGGAACTCGAAAATCAACGCCGCACTTTGACTTTTTTTTGCCGACACCAGAGCGAAGAAATGAAAATATTAAATATTTCTTAAATATTTGGGAATCGAACTCACAACCTGTCGCAGCTAGTGATCCTGCGCCACCACTGTCCTTTGAAATATATTTTTTAAATACATTTTGACATCAAAGAGAAGGAAAATAAATAAAACAAAATCCGCTTGAAACAGAATCGTCGCTTTATTTCAGCAATTTCCGGTTGAAAAAAAAATATAATCAACAAAAACTACACTGAAATTCTGAACATGACTATTTTACAAACAATTTACAGCAATATTATAATAATACGGTCTCTTCGAACGCTTGACGTTTTAGGAGAATAAAGGGAGAGATAAAAAAAATATATTTACAATAAAAAAAAAGGCAAACCAAAGTTCGCTCCGAGAACTGCCAAGCGTACGAGACTCGAACCTACACTAACGATCAAACTTATGAGGTACATCATCCTAACGACTTTACTAAGCGTATGTAACCAGCCCCAAAAATGAGGCCAACAAATGTTTTTTTTTTTACATTTTTTTTTCAAATCTGCAGCCTTTTTGTACAGTATATGATACTTACTAACAATATATGTATAGACATAGTTAAAACCGTAATTTTTTTGGTCGCGAGGTATTTTCGACCGCGCGTCGTCGCGTGGTGTAGAAAACCCTCACATTTTCACGGCACTGCTATACAAACCCCAATTACAATTACACGTAATAAGATATATTTTTTGCGTTTTTCTGTGTTTTTTTTCTTTAATTTTTACTAACAAGAAAGTGATATCCAAAGAAACTACCGCTAACGCCATCTTATTACAACAATATCTAATAATACAATAACCCCAATTTCAATTATTCTTTTATTTAAATTAGATAAGCCAGCAAGAAAAGAGGAATTCACTTATAAACAGCCCAAGACGTATAAAACATATTAACGTATGACGTCACAGTACACAACTTCACCGTACTAGTAGTGGTTAAATGTAGTTTCTTTGATAAAATTGTTGTTTTAGTAGTATATAGTAGTGATAGACGAATATTTATTTAAAAATTACAACACTTCTATGGGAAGCTCACTAAGGGATCGAGTGACCATTTTACATTTTTTTTCTTTGTATTATTATGTATTACCATTTTTTTCTGTAAATCTATTAAACATTTGAAGCTAAACGGCTCTTGGAACAGAACAAGCATTTGTTTTAAATAAAAATTACACGTAAATTCGCGGTACAATTGTATTTAGTTATAAACTATAACTGAAGTAGAGGTGTGTTGTCAAAAGTCCAAGAAATGTTATATGAAAACAATTTAAAAAAAAAATCGAAAAGAAAAATCTTAAATTTAAAAATTTCCAAAAACTGTCAATAGAAATCCAACACACCTCCATTCAGCCAAATAGCATAATACATTTACAACATTTATTTGGCTATTTAGTGTTTTTTTATAGAAAATATGACATTATTTCAATTGGGCTCAGATATAAAATGTCTTCATTAGTACAAAACTACAGTATAATGAATACATCGCACGCGTGGGGTTAGATTGCGATACTGCTATTTTTATAAATATCAAAACCAAAATTATTCACACTGTATAATCGATTTAATGCTAAAATTGAGTTACAACTCAAAATTCCAAGAACTTTTACAGTGGCAGCTCAAAAACTCAAACTCAAACTTGTGTGAACAATTTGGATATTAAATGAAATAACACTATAACTTCATTATATAATAGATCCTTTCTATCAAATAAGACAAAATAACATAAAAATAGCGATAATATGTGCAAACTAAATACAAAATAGCCACGAAGGTAACAGGTTCTATTACTGACGATTACAGTTTCTTGTCATACAATGAAGTGTATAGTGTTTTAAAAAATTTCCTAAGCATTTTGGATCTTAAGATGAATATCTGGTCCGGCCAGTCTAAATTACAACTATTTATTATTATATATAATACAGTACATACATCAAATATACACTCGACGATTTGTTATCGCAACTTAATTGTAATTTTTTTTCCATTTTTCCGTTCGCGTAAAAAATAATAACTAGAGAATGCTCTTTTTCTCCTAATTAAAAAAAATCCTAAGCGCAATGCCGGCCTTTCTTTTATCTGTTTATAGTAAGTGATATACATACATATATGAAATAATATAAATAAAACATCCATTCAGAATAGACTATTAATAAGTCACAATTTGTGATAATATATTTATATAAAAATGTCATTAACACAAAAAACCTAACAAAATCACATTGTTTAATATTTAAAAAAACATACATAGACATATACATAATAAATGAAAAATATAAAAAACAGTAAGCAAAATGGCCGGCATCTCATTTGTATTTTACATACATTGTATTAACTATGTCACAGCCACTTAAATTATTTTTTAACGAAGCTTGCAATTTACAAAAATGGACAAAATCGCAAAATACAAACATGGCGACCGATTATATTATAGACAATTATAATTATAGTACACATTATATATATTATTTTTTGTATAGCTTCACGCTGTACCCCATATGTAGTAGGGTAGGCAGAGGGATCCTGGTGTTAGGATGGAATTCCCATCAAACTATCCAATTATTAGTACATTGTGCGTTGAGTGGCGCAACTCAACATTACACTTTGCCATGTTATCAGAGCGAAGAAATGAAATTAATTCATTCCCCGAGTGGGTATCGAACCCACAACCGTCGCGTTTACAGACACTGATACTGCGATACGACAGCCTCACAATATTTATATTATACAAAAAGTAATAAGGAATATTGTATCTTTTATATTATACTCTGTGTTTTTTCACTTCATATGGTCACATTTAAAAAAAATAGGTTTCTAATACAATTTTTAAACATTTATTAGCATTTACAAATTTTTGTAATGTAATTTTTTTTATTAATTACAACAATAAAACATAAATTTTCTTTAAAAGTTGAATTATACACATAATAAATGACTGTAGTAAATTCTAGAAACTACCATTGTTCAAATAAATTTTACATACATTTGATGAGAACTTTTAAAACACATTGATGAATCATACAAATTTTATTGTATGGTCCATATATAGTTCAAATGTTAATGTTTAGGCTTTTGCTAAAATGCTAATATAGGCAGACTGGATGAGTCTAGGCTGTTTGAAACTAGATACAGATTTGATTGTAGCTCATTGGGTGAAACGTCAGAATCCACTGTGGGTATGTCTGAGAAGTCATTGGACATGTCCACTTTTACCATTACATTGATATCGTCATTGATGTAACGGACTAAATCTCCGAGGTCATCTAATCCATTGATCGTCGATTTAATGTCAGTTTTACTTTTGTTTTCACTTTCAATAGTCTCTTCACTTTTGACATCTATACTTAAATCTTCATCTACATTTGTTTTTTCTTCAATATGGCCATCACTTCCCTCATTTAATTTATTTACTTGAAATTGACTTGTATTAGCATTTTCTACCATATTTTCTTCTATTTTTAGTAATTTATCGAAATCTTTGTTAGATTTATTACCCTCCACTTGTTGGCTGACATCACCAAGTATATCTTGGCTAACACTTTTGAGAAGCTCATCAAAGCTGTTAGTCTTATCTACACTTTTGCAAGACTGTATAACACTTTCTCTCGATTGAATATTATTAATTCTAATTTCTATTTTTTTGTCTGCTTGCCCATCTTTCCTCTTGTCATTAAGTTTTAATTTCTTACTATAGCTTTTAAGTAGATCATCAAAACTCATTGTATAATTTCTTTCACTGCTACACTTTTGTATGACACTTTTGCGGCGTTGACATTTGTTGGTATTTTTGCACTTTTCAATATCACTTCTGCTTGGTTGGTCATAAACACTTTTGCCTTCTGTATAGCTTTTTAAGAGTTCATCAAAGTTCATACTACGACATTTGTTCTGGAATGTTGTTGTAGAATTTCTTTTAACAATATTTTTAATAGGTTTTTGTGTCTGAGGTTTGAGTTTGTTTTGAATGTTTAATTCACTTTTCTTTAATTTCTCAGTATTAAGCAAATTAGTAGAACCTTCAAAATTGTTATCTCCACCTTTGTCACTGCTTCTATTTTTAATATTATTTCCTTTTGGCTTTGGATCATTCCTTGCATTCTTGCACTTTTTAACATCTTTTGTTTGACTATTTGTTTCACACTTCTTACCACTTGTGTCATCTTCGAGACACTTTTCTACATTATTAAGTTTACACTTTTTACTTTGAGTTTTTAGTTTATTTGATTTGCCACCACCATTTTGAGCGTCACTTTTCCTCAGTCTGTTTTTAGGTTTTTTAACACATTTTATGTCACTTGTGACATTTGCACTTTCACCACTGAGCCGACAGTATGCGCCAGTTTGTTTGTCGTCACATTTTTTAACACTCCTTTTTTTGGTTGTTTGGTTCTCGGGACCTTGGTTACGGTTTCGGTTTCGATTACTATTGCCCGGTTGTCACGTGACCTCCATAGGTAGCGTGTCAGTGGGTCGCCTGCGGACGCCGTTGGTCGTGGATTCATTCTCGTCTGGGGTGAGATCAGCGGCCATGTTGGTGTTTGTTGAGGTGGTGGGTGCAGTTGATGCTTCTACTATTTCACTGAAATTAAAAAGATAAGTATTATTAGGAATTTATACGATAATTCTAAATTCCAAAATTCGACTTTCATAATATAGTAAATATATTTTATGAAATTTTAAAGTGAGATGGACAGTGTAGTTCAGTGTTTATTTTCCTTTTGAAAGAATTATTACATTTATAACAGATTTTTGCCCATATAATTAAATAAACAATGTTGAATTAAATTTAAATAAATAAAAGTAGATTGAAACATAGTTTAAACTAAACTGGGGAAATCAAACTTACTTTTATTCATAATCACATCTTACATCCCGGAAATAGCAGAGGGAACTTAGTGTTTTTACATTCCGTTCTCCACATTCCAGTCGAATTCAAGATGTATTGGGCTTGACATTTTAAGGCCGTCGTGGCGCAGGGGCACAAGAGTGCGATTATAGGCATGACGGTTGTTGGTTCGATTCCTAATAGGAGGAAATGAAATATTGTGGTGGTACGGTATTGAATTCCGCCACTCAACTTAGTGAGGGTCGGAAGACTTTTAATGAGAATGGAGTATCTTAACATTAGATTCCAAAGTACCGTGCTCTGTGCGGGAATAGCTTGCAGCTAAAAAACACAATATATAGGAACACCTATAGGTATGGATACGAATCCCAAATACACTCAACAAATAAAAGCATATTTTCAAGTACATAAAAAAAATAAAAACGACACTTACGCAACAGGATTCGGCCTGGGCTGAGCAATCAACCTGCCCTGCCTAGCTTTGAGCTGAGCTGTCGTTATCGCTATGGCCTGAACATTAGCTGACAAGGCCTGACCACCGGGACCAGATATCGCTATCTTCTGGCCTTTGGGTAAAACATTCTTTTGTAGCAAATTAGCCACTACCGAACTAGGAATAGAGGCGGTTTTAGTTTGCGCCATACTTATACTAGTTGAGGGTTCAGACGAGCTTCGGGCTATAGGCGTGGTCACTTGTATGGTTCGATTTTTCAATTGAACTTGTGGAAAATGTTGTCTTAAGGGAGGTCTTACAGGTAATGCGGCTCTCACAATCTGTCTACCGTCTAAACTGACACTAACTCGGTGTCTTGTGGTCGCTGTGACATTTCCTTTAAGAGTTCCATCAAACACCACCTGCCTTTTCTTGGCATCAAAGTCCAATCTTGCTACTGACGTTTTGACTGGTGGCGGTTGTCGCAAAACATTGACTAAATGCGGTCCCTTCGCTAACTGCCCGCTTTTAATTTCGAAAAATTGTGCCACAGAACCCGGTGTTTTTAGTAAAGCTGGTGGTTTAGCGTCACCTAACGCCGCTAGTGAGACAACTGCTGGTAATTGGGCTATAGATCTATTTTGGGCTATTAGTTGAGCCCGCTGAGTGTGAGATAACGGATGGGCATGAAGTACTTTTAATTTACTTGGAGTCACGTGATGCATTTGAGGTGCAACTACTACTGAAGGATGATGTATTTGTAAGGGCTTATGGGCTAAGGCGGGTGCTAATTGGACGAAGGGGGTAACTCTTCTATTGGCCACGTTTGCCATGGATACGTTCGCCATATTTGCCATGGACACATTCGCCACGTTTGCCATGGATACATTGGCCACGTTAGTCACGTTGGGTATTTTGCCGGTGCCTGCTGTCACCACATTGGCCACACTTGCCACTGTCGGTGAACCTGGAATGGGGAAAATATTTTTAATGAAACAAAATAGCTAACGTATAAGAGAATATTAACGCTATAGCATTATAAACGGGCAGCTACATCTGGAAGGGTCCATTTTATAACAAGACCACTACAATACCAGAATAAGATAGAAAAAATATATATTGTTTTGTACCCATTCATCCACAAATCAAATACTACCAATATTGTGTCTTAGTGGGAAAAAATTTTACTGTGAGCGCGATGTTTGTGGATTCAGTTTTCACTCAAATGGCACATATGGTATGGTTATATGGTTGTATATCTTACTATACATATAATTATAAACATATATTTTTTTTATGCAACATTACATTTGAATGTTTATACCTAAGGTTAATAAGAAGAGATCACTAATAGAGCTGAAGTTGAAAAGAATATTTATCTATATTTTTTAAAACACTAAAATATAAAAAAACACACCAATCTCTCTATGCTGAGCATTATGAACGGGCAAAGCTACTGCTGTGAAGGGTCCATTTTGCAACAGTCCCACTACAGTGCCCGCTGTCGAACACGCGTTTGCCTGCCCTTGATTTTGAAGGCACACCTGGTAATTAATAAAATATATAGATTTTCTATATAAATAATTAGATTTATAAATATATATAAATTTAAGTAACTGATAATATAACATACTTTTATTAATCTACATAACAGTCTGATGTCTATTATATAGATATTAAATATTTATGTCTATGAGTTTAAAGTTGTTTATTGGACCGAAATAATCAGATTAAAATAGATGTGTATTTAAAATCTGTTCATGGTAATATTTATGAATCTTTTTTGAATAATTTAGTATTTTTATTAACTGAATAGAAAGCAAAGAAGTATATATAATTTTATTTACCTTAAATATAAAAACATAACAAAATATAAAAAACCAACCTTTAAGCTATCAGACACGGCAACAGTAACTATATGAGGAGCTGTGTGAGTCACATGTGAGCTATCTGATGATATCACCACTTCCCTCCTCTGAGCCGACGTTATTATGTGCTTCTTCAATGGAGAATTCTTCACCACATTCTTCACAACCACAACCTCTTCATTCTTCTTCTTCTCCACTTTGACCTCGTTGACCTCTTCAACAATAATCTTCGAAGTGGGGACAGGACACTTCTCAATATTCTTTAGTTTCTCCACTTTGGGCGTTTCTGGAACTAATTTGTCTATATAGACCGGTTCTTTATCCATTTGGGTGACCTGCACGGATGTCGAACCGAAACCCTCGTCTCTCCTTTGGCCAGAGGCAGTACGCCCCTCCTGACTCTGGCCGTGATATAAAAAAGAATCTGTCAAATCTTCTAAAAGGTCGTCTGATAACGATATTTTCTTATCATCCTTTGTCAAATCAACATCAACTAATGCTTTTAAATCTGTTTCTGATAAAATACTCTCAACTTGAGCTTCTGTAAGACCTAGGTTCTCTACTAATAGATCATCTCCGCTGGTATCAAGGTTCTTTTCCCCATTATCCGTGTCTATTGTAACATCTCCATATAGATCATTCAATGTGAACTCGGTTGTTCTGAATGTTAGTCCTTCAGTGGGTTCCGATAGTTCAACTGTAATGGGTAGGTCAGGTGGTATGGGAAATTGATCGTTGGATGGTTTTTCTATGTATGGAGGCGACGGTGGCGGCGTTTTCGGTCGGAAGTGTAACCTGGAATTGGAATAAGAAGCAAATTAGACAATGTTTCTTTATAAATTATTTTTAATTTAATGTAAATATGGCAAAAATATTGTAAATATCGAACAATAAATCTAGAGTGGTTACTTTATTTTTACTAACAATATGGAATTTGTAAATTTAATACTCTACTCAAAATTTTTTTTTTGTGTATTTTAACACATAAAGTAATAAGATAATAAGAAATATTTTTTTGTTTTTTGCATTACCATGATTGAGGATGATGAAAATATGCCAATTACAATTAGTTCAAAACTTCTCACGCCAGAGAAATATTCATATTTATACGCAACATTCACCTAATACAAACAATACAAATCTTTATACCAGTTGTAATTTTTATTTTAAAAAACTAAAACATCAAAGAACCAACCATTTCTTATTAACTTCATTGATAAACTTCTCAAACTCGACTTCAACAGGCTGTAAACTGTCATCCGACTCGTAACTGTTATCACTGCATCCGGACCATGATCTCTTTCTTATCACTCTTTGCAAGTTCTCTCTCACATAACCATCTATTGTTCTCTTATCACTGAGTTCACTATCACTGTTCAACACTTTATCACTGTCCACTTCCATTTTGACGTCTGACATATTATGTTTGACATCTGACATATCGTGATTGAAATCTGATATATCGTGTTTAACATCTAAGACGTCGTGTTTGACATCTGTCACGTCATGTTTGACGTCGTCGAAGTCATTCTTGACAGGGATTGTCCAGAGATGGGAGTGTGTCGATAGGTGTTTTCTAAAGGCGTGCCTCCAGGAGTATTTTCCACCGCTGTGGTAATCGCGGGTGATTTCCTTTGGAGTTCTGTGAGGATTGGTCTCGAGGTCGATCTGGAAATAAATTGATATTATAACTGGGTTAACTTAAATTAAAGTATATAACAAAGAAAGGGAGATATTAATTACAATAATTGGGTTTTAACTAGTTAATTTTTTACCGACTTCTTTAAATTCTTCGCATTGAATCAAATGATAAAGAGAATTTGGATAGGTTCTGATTAAGGGATTGATGACAAAATATTATTTGTATATAATAATTTACTGTTAGCAGTTTTTATTTGTTTACAATAATATTCAGTATGTACAACAGTTTTCTATTACCTTTGGACACAAAAAAATTGCATAGAAAGTAAATGTGACTAAGTTTCTAATTGTTTAAACTAAATAAATAAATTACAAGGGATGGACATTTTTGCTCTCTTTAAGTTTCATATCTTCCTTTTATTTACGCATATTCCGGCACCGAGACAAAAGCCCGGCGTTGAGTTCTGCCACTCAACAAACAATGTCTTTGGGCGACAAGTAGGGAACGGAGTGTCTTAACACTAGGTTCCTATCTACCCTGCTGCATGCTGGATACAGCAAGAAGCTGATCTGATTTGTTTTTGTTTTATGTATAGAACATTAAAATAAACGAGTACACCTATCCCCCGATTTACACGGTACTTTTTTTACACGTTTTCGCTTTTACACAGTTTTCCAAATAAGTTTTTTTTTTGACTAATGAAGAGGAATTAGTACCAGTAACATTCACTGCTAAAGTCATCCGCGAAGGACTCCCATTGGGAAGGAGCTGGGTAATCATTTTATACAAAATGACACAAACGTTGAAAGGGCTTTACGATTCCAACATGACATAAACCACAGCTTGGCTCAATATAAAGAAGTTTACAAAGATCTTACAAAAAAATCGATTTTATTACATCTCTCATAATGTAAATAACATCGAATCGGCGCAAATAACTTCGAGTGATGAAAGTTAATTGGAACCTTCGATTCCGAAAAAAAGAATGAGAGTAATTTCTGACAGTGATGAAAACACCTTTGGTTTTATTTTTTGTTCTTCTGTTGAATGTTTGTAAATAAATAAACAAACAGTGTGTCCGTAATATATTACAAATTTTAACCTGTCAATGCATTATATTTGTATTTCTGTGTACACCTAAAAATATTGAAAAGCATCACAACTGTTAAATAGCAAAAATATCCATTTTCTGCAAGCTTTTCGATTTACACGGTTGAGAGTTGAAAATTTTTAATTTTCGATTTACACGTTTTTCTCAGGAACGTTATCTACCGTGTAAATCGGGGGATAGGTGTATACAATCTGGTGATGGTAGACTCTCAGAGTGACAGTAGTACATTAAATAAACTAGTATACAATACAATAGGTGGTGGGTGGTAGACGTACCTCTTCGCAGCGGTCGCGGTGGTGGTGGTGCGCGAAGGGCAGCGCGCGCCACAGCGGGTCGAGGGGCGTGGCGCGGCGGTCGAGCGCCACGCGGCCGCCGCGCGCCACGCGCCGCCGCGCGAACCCCACGCACGCTGGGTACGGATGCGCCACCGACGTCAGCGTGTACCTGATCACAAATAATAATACTTATAATAATACTAATAGTAATAGTAATAATACTAATAGCGTTTTAACACAGTATCAAATATACTTGAGAAAGTTTACGTAAAAAGCGTGAGGACCCCCGTGAGCATCTATGAAGAGGTTGATGACAGTAGACAAGGCGGAAGAGGTATGTCGAGACCGTAGCGTTTGGCGATCCGTTCCATGACTACCCTGCTACAGCGTTAAGCTAGTTTAGCTTGAGTGTCCTTATCAGATGTACTAATTATCTTTATGCCTGTATATTGCATCATTTTCCATTTGTTGCTTATTTATTTAATATAACATATTTTAGTTGCCAATCGCTATTCTAATATGACAATAAAACATCGTGTGTAGCCTATGTTAAGCTAATTATATACGAACATTATAAATATTACATGATATTAGGAAATTTTTATTCATAGGAATCATTATAAGGCAAATCTTTACATTTCTTACCGTATGAATGCCAAATCATGATAGAAATAATCCATCACACATACGCATATTGTATGAAGTTATCTCTAAAGTTATGCTATAGGTGCATAGCTACAGCACTTGAAGAATGCCAGTTATTTTAGTAATATGCGACCTTTGCCTAGTTAATACGAATCGCATCAAAGAGGAGACCGTCGCGATGCTGGGACACAAGCATCTGACTGTAAACAAGACAGTTGTATGATACCCACTAAGAGAAATAAAATATTTAATATTTTAATTCATTGAGAGTTGAGATTCGTCTCTCGACAGGCAATGCCTCGAGAAATCGGCGGAAAGTGGGGAAAGGAAGTGTCTTAATATGAAACGGAGTGTTTTAACACCTGGTTCCAAAGTTCCCTCTGCCTATATTGCTTTGTATCCTATATCTTATAAAACAAAGTCGCTTTTCGTGTCTGTGTGAACTTTCTAACTCTTCTTCTTCTAAACCACCTAACGGATTTTGATGCGGTTTTGACAATTAGGTCGAGTATTTTTCAGGGAAGGTTTATATATAGTTTATTATTTGTATATTCTTATGTAAATTAACATAAATACGATAAATGTGTATAAAGTCCTACCCGTTGAGACACTTTCGCGCATGCGCTGCTTTAATGGTAAGTAATACATGAAAATAATGTACTGGAGTATTGTTCCTCTTAATAAGATCTACAAAAAAGTCCGCGACAGCATTTTCGTATCTTTTAAGGATAACGTGTAGTGATCATATTTCTGTCTAAAAATTGTAATTTCAATATATTTTTTATTGTGAGGGATATTTTTCCATAATGGTATTAATCCTTATCCTTTAAAATATTTATTAATTTTCTACTTTAAACGAAGATAAAATTTGTTATTTACACTATTTCGAAATTGCGAATAGTTTTAGAGAAAAACGCATTTAATTGTTAACACATCACGCCGTTGACGCATCAGCTGTATGTTACTCAAGTTTCACTTATCCCTTACTCTCAGCATATAAATAAGTATATTAGTTACGTTGGCCATTTAATGTAGATCAAAACTGTCTTTTACTGTTTTTCATTTTAATAAGTACCTTAGAAGTTGTTACAATATCAAAAAATCCTTGCTGCGAAACGGCTTATACAAGCGCGTCCCCTGCGCCCGCCTAACACTATAAATAACCTAACACGCATCGGTGGTTCAGTGGTAGAATGCTCGCCTGCCACGCGGGCGGCCCGGGTTCGATTCCCGGCCGATGCATTCTATTTAATTTTCCTCACAGGCAGCCACGTAGTGCTTGCTTTTCATCAGGGACAGAATACCCTCTTCAGCATTAACCACAAGCTCGAAAAAAAAAACCCGCCTGCCTCTATAGCAACGAAGATTTAGATGCGTTTGCACGTATTGGATAATTGGAGTTGAATGTATTATTTCAGCGCGATATATTTGGTTTCATATTTTTTGTAGTAGTTATTAGTAGGTAGGCTTTTGTTTATAATTTCTTCCGTTTAAAAATAGTCATTTAACTATCTAAAAATAGTCATTTAAATACATTTTAATAAGTACTTGAAAAGATTAGTAGCACAGATTTAAAATTACGCTACCTACTAAAAAATCCTTGCTGTGTAAAACAATTGGAAAATCCTTATTGAAACTACGAAAATGCGGGTTGAATTAGGGTCTTATTAATTTTCACATTATCTTAAGTGCTTTGCAAACATACATTATATGAATAATACAGTAGTTAAAGCGGGCGAAGCCGCAAGAGGGTCGCTAGTATACATATATTGTATTGATATTATTAACTCACCTCATCCTCTCATCGACCTCGTGCTCAAATAGTCCATCTTTAGAAGGATTATCGGGGTCCAGAGGATCACCGTATAATGTCGACGTGGGCTAAAATAGATTAAAAAAATCAATTAAAAAACGATAAAGTAGTATAATAAGAATTATTTATTGAGAAGTTTATTATTGCCATTCACTTTGATTAGTATTCGAATATGGGTATGTATGTTTAAAATCATAGCCAAATATTATTACAACAAAACACAAAAAAATACAATCGAGGCCGGCGTGGCTCAGTGGTGACTGCAATTGAATGAATTATTTTTATTTCCTTTCTCTAATAACAAAGCAGAAGGCGGTATTGAGCTCTGCCAATTAACATGAATCATCTCAAGAATTAGGCAGAAAGTCGGGAATGGAGTCTTACACTATAGTCCCTTTCCTCCCCTGCCATAAGCCGTGACGGTCTTTTTTCCCACCTAAGATTCGAACCTACAATCAACGAACCTACGATCCACATCAATATAAAACGCACCATTTCATAGAAACATCCGGGTTTGCGTCGGAACGCGAACGGCCCGTCATCTGGAGGCGCCGTCTCCTCCTCGGACGACGTACACACACCGGAATCTGTAATTATTATAAATTGAAACATAAAAAAAAATATAAATATTGATATATTGTTGATGATAGGAAAAATATAATTAAAATATATTGTTGAATTTTTATGTCGGGAATCGAACCCTCGATCTTTAAATTAAAAATATAATATCTTATTGCATTAAACTCATTGTCTACATTTACATATTTTTCCTAACCCTGGCCATTTTAACTAAGTGATATAAAAGCATCTCCACACAATCCTAACTTTCATGACTACTTAATATAAAGGCATCTCCACACAACACTAGCTTATTCTTATTATAAACAAAGACATCTGCACACTGTCCTGTCCAGGGACGTCAAAACGTGACGTCGACATAACTTCCTAATTTGACGTGACGTGTGACATCCATTTGTTGTCGTCACGTCACCTTTACTATGAAGGCACCTCCACACGCCCCAGACTCCGCCAATACGACCCCGTGGCCCCCTGATACAAGACCCCCGACCCCTTGACACGTGACCCCGGTGACCCCGCCATACTGACCTCTGTGCGGGTGGGCGGGCGCGTGGTGTCGATGCTTGCGCCGCTTGTACGGTCGCTTCTCGCGCTGCAATGACAACATAATGGCGTACTACTATTGAACTTAATCATGTATATTTACATTTATTTTCTTCTATATAATATTTATTTTACTCGACAAACTGATGGACAATCTTTTTTTCATATTGTTGTTTGCTATTGAAAGTTTGCTAAGTTATATTATTGTTATTAAAGTATTTTTGCATAAAGTAAACATGTACCTATCATAATTAGTTATTGTGATATTTGTTCTAAATAATATTTTCAGGCCAGAAAAAAGTATATACATAAATATATACAGTAACCTTTAGTTTACCTAAAATAAGAATAAAAAAAAATAATAATTTATGAAAATAGATCCTATATTATAAGTAGCACGCAACAAAAACAACTCGTAACTCAACTCGGGTTTAAGAGTCATAACTCACATCTATAAATGTACAATATGGTCGGTGGGCCGTGGCCGCTCTGAAGCTAGCTGTAGATGGCTGCGCAGATTACATTTTTTTTATTTTTCTTACTTTTGGACATGGCATATATATATATTCACATGTAAGGCGTGCCGGATGCTAATATTTTATTAACATAATGCTTTATACTGTCCACGAGGTTTAAGCTGAGCTTTGCATTTGTGCAAGTGGTCGTATTATATGGTGTAGATGTAACGTCACACACTTTTTGATAAACGGCCTACACCTCTGGTACTTATAGCAGCGTCACATATTTAATTCTTATTATTTTATTTTTGTGTTTGAGTAAAAATATAATAAAAATTGTCAAGATACAATGTCTGGCGTAGAAGAATTGATACAGTTTTTTAATGTAGGAGTTTAGTTATTGATGACAAATAATAAATAAAGCTTTTAATTTATTTTTCTGACAATTGAAAAGCTCAGCTTTAGCCTAGTATTGTTTTAGCGTGTTCATTGGATAAATAAATTAAATATAACTATAACAGAAACTACCATATCATTCAAAATATTCCACTTTTATGTGACATATATGTACACGTTGCTATGGCAACGCGTATTGTACGCGTCAGTGTGTGTGTATAAATATATATAAAAAGCTCACCTGTCTGGGCGTGTCGACGGGCGTGGCGGGCGCGCGCGGCGGGTAGTGCTGCACCGTGTACTCGCGCCTGAACGCGGGAGCTATCGGCACAGCTGTGTATTGGGGTCTGTTGGAGTTCAAAGTATGTTGCAATTAATATCACGCTGCATCCCGCAAATAGTAGGGTCATCTAATTTTCGAAACATTGCTGATTGAGAGACGAAACTGAATGCTGCAATGGCAGATCTCAACGCCGCGCTTCGACTTATTACCAGAGCAAGTGACGCACAACCATCTCGTTTACAGTCACAAGCGTATACCACTGCACCTTATTCATTTCTCGGCCAATTACCTACATATATAAAAGTATCAAAATCGTCATAAGAAACTGACCTCGGAGGTGGATCGGGCAAAAGCTGGCTGGCGAAGTCTCCCGCCGCATACCTCCTCTCCGTAAGGAGTGCGGTCAGCTTCACCAGCTCGCGCTTGGAGTGTTCCCGGCGGGCGACCAGCTCTAGGAGGGTCAGGGCTCTGGCTAGGTCACGACGCAGTTTGAGCATCTTTTCGTAAGAGCTTTCGTCGTTTTTCCTAGAAAAAATAAAAAAAAAGGATAGTTAGGAATGTTCTATAGGTACATTTAAGTAATATTATCAGATATCTTATAATTTGAACAGAATAGAACTCTTAGTGACTCTGTTTTTGTTGTTGCAAGCGTAGAATAAGAACCCCTATTTCTTATTGCATTTCCCCGGCGAAATTTAGTATTTTCCAGAATTTACATGTAAAAGTTTCATGCTTTTATCCACGTATCAGAATAGACAAAGGGAAGCTAGTGTGAACATAAAAATGATATCAGATTATTCTTTATATTCTTTTAGGAAACTAAATAAGACATACTAATTTACTCAATGTTTCTCAACATATACAACAAAATATAACAACAATGATAAAAGTTTTAAGAACAGCTACATATAACTCTCACCTATTTTTCCTAGTCTGCATTTTCTCCGTCCTCCGCCTGAACGCTAAGTAGGGATTGTTCGCTGACTGGCCCGGCCTGCTTTCCGTTTTGACTGACAGTATGAGAGGATGTTGCTGAAAAGTATAGATAATTATATAATAATACATATATTAAAAGTACAGATATTAAATTAGTTATTCTCATTCATAGAAGTGTTTTATTATTAAAAAAACACTGTCTATAAATAAAGGCCTATCGGCGTAAAATATATTATTATTATTAGTTATCGTTTATGGAGTCCGAGATCAAAAACATTTTAAGTAAGTTATCATCAAATACTTGATATTTGCACACGTTTAGCCCCTGAATAAGTTAATTTAAGATTGGAAAACATAGCACTAAATTAAACAACACTCCATAGTCAAAATTTTAAATCGCAATCCGGATATATTATACCACATCTCTAATAGATTCTCTCCGCCTTGTTTACAAAAGACAAAGATACACACACAAAAACTCACAGTATTCAATCTCTTGTTCAGCCAGTAGTCGTAAACGGCTATGACGAGGTCGTCGTGCCTCTCGAGCAACAACTTCGCCTCGTTCAGAGTGACGACCGTCTGTCCCGAACTCTTCTCCAGCTTGTCCATCATCTGTTCGAACTTTAGCTCTGGAAATTTAATGGTAAATTTGTTTTCAAGATTTTATATGATTTTTTTTATTTAAATCTACGATCGTTTTTTAACAATAATATTTAATACTAGCCGACCTGGGCGGCTTGGCACGCTTGAACTATATGAATATTTATTAAACATATATTTTATGAAATTATTTTCAACAGAGGGCGTTATTCTAAACAACCGTGAAACACGTGTCCAGTTACATATTTTTATGACGATTTAATTTTTTTTCCATACAAATAAACAAACTCTATTTTATCCCTTTTATGTTAACATTTTTTAAAATCCCTCCTTAGTGTCCAGATTACGAAAATAAACATCTGTCCAAATTTCACGTTTCTATGCACACCGGCTATGGCTATGTAGTATACGTAAGACACGAAAGGCTTGTTCGATTTACATGGTATGATGTGGTTGTTCACCACCATTTCCAAATCGATTTATGACAAATTGTTGCGGTTTCAAATCTAAATACGAATAATAGGATATGAATTGAAAATGTTTATAGAGTATTTTGCCTTCATTTCATTATTTTATTTCCTTTGCATTTTCCATCGTTGACTGTGATGAATGGCGAAACTCAACGCAGCGCTTCCCAGAGTAGGGAATTACTTTTTCATTTACAAAAAAAAACACCCGATTTAAGACCGCATCTACAACCGTAAACTATTCAATCAAAACCGACTATTTCATTTATAAATAATACAATTCTATCCTATTCTATTTTACACAATTCACCTGTGAGTTCGGGATGTCGCTGCTGTTTCAACCACCTCTCGTCCTCCGAGTCGATGTCGTATTCCGGCGCCTCTTGTTCCTCCCATAGCGCTGTAACAAAAAAAAAATTAATTATTTGAAATGTCGCAGTTGGTATTACTTATATTTATTCATTTACATCACAAAATCATTAAATAAACAAAATAAAACATGAAAAAGGAACATTAAAATGTATACATATAGGTATATGAAATTATGAATGACTCTTGAAATAACATAGTCCGCACAGCAGGGTAGACAGAAGGAACCTATGGTTAAGACGTTTCACGTCACGACCCGTCTTGAAAATTACTACTATTTATTATTATTATTTCTGCACTAGCAGAAAGAAGCACTTACGTGTTGCCACAATGACCGGCGGTATTCAATGCTTTTTCTATTATTGCATTTAAGAAAAAATAGAGCTCGATACCATCATTTTAACAGTCAAAACCTCCCACTGCGCTATGAAGACGTACTTAAATACATAACAGATTTAGAGCTAAACAGGATGTAGTCAACATGACTTTATCCCTGTCCACTTCCTTTATAAATGAAAACAATATAAGTATCGTATCCTGTAGCTGTACCGTGTTAGTTTTATATTAATAAATAAATGTCACGTTTATAGCGAGACAAGCATTTATATAATTCTCATTTATTAGCTATTAATTAATAGATTTTAAAATAAATTGCAATTCTTACAAGAGTAGACAAAGGGAACCTAGAAACCTAGTGTTAAGACACCCAGTTTCCATTAAGGCACTCCTGTTTCCCATTATCCGCGGCATTCTATAGGCGTGATGAATAGCAGAACCCAATGAAAATATTATATATATATATACACCTATACTTACAAATATGTACATATTAAAATATACATGAAATGTGAATAAAGCGCGGTACAACCGCAGTGCCTTGTACGTAGAAGGCCGAGGCACGGTGTAATCGAATTACTTGTGCATACGAGACTAGACTAAGCAAGAGCCGGACATGTTATTTATAATATTTTAAAGTTTTTAGTAATATATTCAATGTTATTATTAATTTATATAAATCGTTATACAATAAAGAATAAATTAATACGTCATCTAATTGACTTTGTCTAGATGTCCAAAATGATGATTAAACTTAGCATTGCAATTTGACCAAATTGAGAATACGAAAATATTGAGATTCCGTTCCCCATGCTCCGCCCAATTTTCGAGGCATTACATGTTGAATGGCAGAGCTCAACGCAGCGTTTTGTCTTGTAACCCAAGGATATGAAAATAACTTAATCCTCTGAGTGGGAATCGAACCCACAACTGCCATGTTCAGATCAGATTATCAGATGCTCTGCTCCCCGATCTGTCGCTGCGGCCATAAAGAATAAATATTACATAGTATAAATACAAAAACTTAACTTATATTAAAAATTCCAAAAAAATATTAATTTAACATACTACCAGGATCTGAGCTCACTACCTACAACATAACGAAATCAATATACATATATCAACATACAAAACATTATATTAACGTTTTTCCAAAGGAAATGCTAATGGCTTGGCGGACTCCCAGTTGTTATTCAATGTGCCGCTGTAACGGAAGGATGCTCGTGGATGTAAAGCCGCTTTAGACGGGCTGCAGTACCCGAGCGATTTACTTGACGATATTAATTCGTTGATTATTTATCTAACAAACGCTATAGCTATTGTATATGTACATATAGTTAGTTTGTATAGAAGAGAAGATTAGACGAGGCTATTGTGACATAGTGGCAAAGCCTCTGACACTATAAGCGATGGTTGTGAGTTTGATCTTCACTCGGGGGAATTAATTATTTTCATTTTCCCGATCTAGTAACACAAAGTGAGTTGTTTGGCTCCGCAACTCAAAAAGCAGTCTCTATTTAGTGCGGAAAGTGCAAACTAAGTGTCTTGACTTGTTAAAACTGTTAAAGTTAAATCTATAAAATACAAAAATTAAATGTTGAATGCAAAGTGCGGTTTATAATGCCTGTGTTTATTGTTTAAATAACTGCATTTACGTTGAGTCGTTGGTATTTAAAAAATAAATAATGTTAAATTATCAACTAATTCGATTAAGTTCAGTCTTTGTTATTCAACAACATCAGGATAAGACAATTTATACAGCCGCTTGAGAATTTATTAGATGTACGTCAACTAACCGTGTTGCACGGTGCAAATATTCAAAACTATTTAAATACAGTATAATTTCACTTAATCTTGAGAGCTCTACGACGCTAATTAGAAGTTTGCAGAATTAATTTAGTATTATTAAGATTAGATTGCAAATTAATAATATGTACATTACAAAATATCTGCTACAGACATGTAAATGGGACCAAATGCTATTTAATCAATATCGAGAAAAGATTAGGTTTTTCTTACATTCCATTTTATTGGAACTATCTAGGATTGGCATATTTCCAGCAAGTACTATGTAATATAAGACTGTACAAAGTATTATGACAAAGAGATATATGAAAGGAAATATGTTAAGGAAAAATAAAGTTATTTGCTGAGCTTATTAAAATATTTTCAACTATTGTTTTTACAACAACAGTAACAGTCACTTCTTACTATGTTATTGTATCTTCACGTAAAGTTTAAAATTTTTGGAAATGACGTTATAATTTAAATTTTTGCAGGAAAGGCTATTATAAAATTTTAAACATAAACGTAAAAAGTAAACAAAAATACAACAGAGGAAGAAAAAAAAACGCTACAAAATAAACGCCGTCAATCTGTTAACACCCAGACTCACAATAAATTCATTATAACATACCGCGCGTCTACGTACACGTCTGCGAGAAATGAGCGTAATTCCTTTTGATATTCCTACATTTTGCTTTTTAGTAAGGGAAATTGTTTCTTAAACTGTATGCAATAGAATAGAACTTGCCTTGGTTTGAATATTTTGATATATTACTATGGTAATATGAGGTAATTTATGAAATTAAAATGACAAAACATTTGAGTTTAAAGACAGAGGACTTTCTGTATAGTTCCGACTGTTTGAGTTGCAAAGACATGATGATCTTGGGTTTGATTCCTACTCAGGAGTATATTTAAAATATTTTCATTTTTCTAATTTAACAGACAACGTGAGGTCTTGTATTTTTACTACAAACTTTTCAACCTTACAACGAAAAAATAACATTAAATAAAACCATAAATAAACACTTCATTCCTATAATACGGCTATATATAAAACAAACAACGATGACAGAGTGTAAAATTAAATACGCTTATAGGGAGTTTTCTGTACAAAATATGCATGAGTCACTCAATTACCGTGCTAAGTGAGTAATCTATCTACCTGTTACGAGATCACCAACTTTAAAATAGCGAGCGCGTTTTCAATCTTTTGTTTATACATATTGTATAAGTAATATCGTGGTTTTATTATAAATATTTTAGATTTTTTATAGCGTAATTTAAACTGACTACCTCTCACCAAGTTGATCTACTAACTACTGAGCCAGACAGTAGATAGCAAGAGGACTTCGAATAGCTTTCAATGTCGTTATACTAGAGACAGTTGGAGGGCTAATGATCTAATAGGGGGATTATTGAGGGTACGTTGAGTGTGTGTAGACTGTAGACTGTACAGTAAACCTACACCTACATTATATGTATAAGTATAGAAAGACATTGTACACGCTATGGTAGTGGGTTCCATTTTATATATGAAAACTACATTTAAAATACTTTCATTTTATGAGTATGATTACGGCATTAGTTTTAAATACTTTTTTGAATAATTAATAGACAGAGTCTCTAACTCTAAGTTGTCTTTGCCTACTCGTCTAAGTATAAGAAAAAAAAAGAGCAGTACAATACATTGTATGTAGTGGGAAATCCCTGGAGACCGCCTGTGTGTATGAAAGCGGCGATTGCGATAGTTTCTATACAATTTATGAAAGGGGTTACGCTGGGACCATGACGCAGTGTATTTCTAGTAGAAAGCACTATTATAAAGTGAAGTCAAAGTTATCAGAGATTGGAAATAAAATAAAGTTAGTGAACAAAAAGTTCTTATCGAACTCTATCAACAAAGACTACAACCGTCGATAGCAGATTCAAATTCCAGATATTTAAATGACGGTACGAAAGAAAAGCTTTATTTCGTTTTTTTCCTTATGATCAATAAATTTTAACCGTACAAATACCTTAATCGATTAGGGACGGCAGTGTAGTGTAGCGGCAGTGGAAGTAGCTACTTAGTTACTTCTACTGCCGCTACAATAGCATTATAGTAAATTAAAATTATATTATTCGGCATTGAGTCGGCGAAAAGTGGGGAACGGAAGTGCCTTAATGAGAACGGAGTGTATTGATACTAGATTCCCAGTTTACCTGTTATGTGCGGGATGAAGCTACAAAAAGGTATAACAAATAAAATAAAACATAGACGTCTTGTAATAGCGATACCTATAGCTAATTGTCCCTACTAGTCATAGACCGGTTGGACCGCTTCTCAAATAAAAAGATTGTGGTTTAAGGTCTTCTCTGTGAGTGCCTTTATATACTGGGATCGTATGACGAGGCATGTTGCGGACACAAAATGGTCTTTTATTTTATTGTGTTAGTTTTTATTGTTATTATTACTAATTAATCTGTTATCCGCATACTTACATAGATACAATATTTATAAGCAAATTCAAATAAATATCAAGAGATTTAAATGAACATTTATTAATTGTATAACAGTAGGTACAGATATACAAAAATAATAATTAACCAATTTTCCCTAAATACCCCAAAAGAATATGAAATGGATATTTCAATAGTTCAAGCGGGCGAAGTCGAGCTGGGGCCGCTAGGAGACAATAAATATATACATACAAACACCTATTTATATACACATGCATATACCTGTACATACATACATGTATAATACAGATGGCTAAGACGTGACGTAAAGAAACTACCTATTTCTAGGAATTATATGATGTACATTTAAATGCCATTAATGCAACTTCTGAGAAACAGTAGCAGTAAACAAGGGCGGCTGAACACATTTTATACCTAGATAAAATTATGTGTATTTTTTTAAATAAAAAAATACGCTATAAACTCTAGGTAACATTAATTAACTTAAGCATTTGATTGCCTCGAATCGTAATTTATATTGCTAATGCTACCTACTATAATCTTAATATTAGTGTTATTAAAAAATATTCCTCACTAATTTTTTTATACAACAAAAAGGATGATATTGTTTTTATTTGGATAGACTAAATGGCGGCCGTCAACTCCTTTCACTCTTGAATCATCGTCTATTTGTGAAAATTTTATAGCAATAAAACCTTTAGCCTAATTTTAAATTTCTAACCACACATCTTGTGTTGGTAAGCTACTATATTTACTGTAAAAATTTACAAACATACAGAATATTTTACTATTTTAATATATAACACACAAATACCGCATTTATTCTTCAATTTGGTTAACCGGCTCATAAAATCGGCCTAAAAGGATATAAGTATATTTAATTATGGTTCTGTAGTATAAATAGCACGACAGAGACTAATAAAAGTTTTATTGAAGAAGGTACAATAAGAATTTTATTGAATTACACACATTGTTGGTATGATGTTTATCTACATTAAAAATGTTAAAATTGAAAGCGACCATAAATATGAAAAAATAATGTACTAAATAGGACTAGTTAGAATATTAAGTATCAGTAAAGTCCAGGCTAACAAGACATCACTCATATTAAAAATGTCAATACTGGCAGTATTATCAGTCCTGTAAGTCCTGTGGTAGTATACTGACTTATTTATATTTTTGTATACGATTTACAAAAGCTTCTAAAGGCCTTTTTGAATAGAGAAATTTTGATTTTGTTGTGACAAAGACTTTCAACATTAGCTTACACAGATTTTCTAAATCGCTTAACATGCCTTCGTCGCAGGAAATGTTGTAAAAGTTTTCAAAGTTCAAAGAATAATTGGAAGAAATTTAGTTACTAAATAGGAAAATAAGCAAAAAAAATATTCACATATCACTGCCATATCCCATATATCTATCACACAAAATATAGAAAAAGCTCGAAAAATAAATACAATAGCAGTTAAATTAAAATAAAAAAAGGTTACACAAAATGAACTCCCTCTCACCCCACTATAAAACACACAGCAAAGGTAACAAAGTGTTATTCCATAGATTCATAATAATAACTTTGTTTTCATATCGAACGCAGGCCATACAGTGAACGTGGCTTGATTAAAAATAAAAAGGGGAACCCCCAAAGGGTGTAGAGTAGGGGCGCTAGAGTTTGTTGATGGGAAAATGTATTTTTTTAATTAGTTATACACTTAGGGAATTAGGTGTTACGACAATTTCAAAAACCTTATTATTAAATAATTTATATCTCTTAAAGTTAAGTTAAAGATAATATTTTTTTTTAGCTTCATGCTGTATTTCACACATAGCAGTGACGGCAGAGGGTCTGGAAACCTAATACTTAGATACCCCATTCCATTAAGACCCTCACTTTCTGTTGAATTCTCGAATATTGCATGATGAGGGGCAGAATTTAACACCGCGTATTGCCTTGTTACCATGGAGAGGAAATGAAAATATTAAATATTCAATACCTCGAGTAGGAATCGAACCTACAACTGTCAGAGACAGTGCCGCTACTAAACGATGTTACATATCGTTACACTGTGATGGCAGTGGAAGAGACGTGAGAGATATGCCGTAGCGTTTGTGTCCGTCATCTTTGACTACTTTGCTAGGAAAAAGTCGGGAAGGTAAGATGAAATATGAATGAAAAAAATTTAAATCTGGACACCTCATGTAATAAGCTGAAAAAATTGTCGTATTATTTCCAGGAACAACTGGTGCGAACTGAAAATCTTTTCGTGTTGGACAATCGATTTATGGAGGATCACGCGGGCGGTGCAGCAGGTAGAAATTTGTTATAACTTGTCTAATAGTCACTGACTCACTACGCCGAAAAGAGAAATGAAAATATCCTAATAATCTGCCTCTACCTGTAGGTTTATAGTAAAATGGTATTTAAAAAATTACAACTATACCTACCCTGCATATTATGTATACCTACAATATAGACTTAGAGCATTAAATTATATCTCGTAACTCAGTTATTCCCACAAGACCACGCGGACAATGCCGCAGTGAAAAAGTAATGGTTTATAACAAAAAAAATCCTGTACATTGTATTTCCCTCAATCCACGTCAAACCTATTCTAACTCAACGAACAGGAAAACTAAATAAAAAATACACATGTCCGTGTAAATAAAACCGCAACTAAATTCATACACCAAAAATAGTTCGAAACAAACAGAAATAGTGTTTTATTTTTAACGTTGCATCAGGGACACCTAGTGTTAACCGCCCAATTTTCAAGATATGGCTAGTGATGAAACTCAACGCCGCGCTTTTGCCGAAGGAAGAAACTAATAATAGCTCGAGGTCCCCGATTGGGAATCGAACCCACAACCGTCGCGTTTACAGCCAGATTCCACGACGACCCTAGTAGGCCAAAAATACTTCAAACGTTATTTTATTACACTTCCATGACAACCCTGCGTCCACGGCTGGCTGGATATCAATTCGGGTGGAGGGTGGAAAATCGTAACAACGCATTTTAAACTTAAAACCATTTATAAAATAAGGAGTATTTTTCTTTAAACACTCCATCACTAATCGGATTTCCAGCGAAGCTTTATTTAGTCGAGTGTCGTATGATTTTTGTATAGTATTTTAGCTTTCAAAGTGTTTGAACAAGTTTTTGATATTAAAACACCTGTTTCATAATAATATTTAGTAATTTTAAACTGAATTTATATTTGCTCCTTTTGTTCTAGTTTAATTATAAATTGTTAATAATTCCTTTTAAAATATGAGTAAATTGTAATGTCATTTTAAGACCGTTGTGTCGCAGTGGGACTCCTTCGTCTTTGCCCTCGCCTTATCCCGTTATACGGGACCGGCTTTCCTTATCATGTAGCGCCAAGTATTTCGTTGAAAAGTGTCTTCAGTCTTAAGACCTAACCGCTTCATGTCCTTTTGGACTATCAATATGTTTTAATAATAAAACTTGCTGCTATCAAGGCGGAAATACGTGCATGAATTCTAAATAAACGCTATGAACGCTTCGAATATCAGTTGGCAAAATAATTAGTTTATGAAAAGGATCTTTATGTAAAATAAATATTTTATTTTGAGAAAACATACGAAGGATTATTACTACATACTCAATTCGAACCTGCGCCTCTTGGACGGCTACTATCTCCTCTCTATCTACCAACCTACCAGAACGCTACGTAAGCGTGAAAGAGTAAAAATCTACATAATTTAAAACCGAAAAAAAAACTCTGTACAGCTGTTTACGTATTATATTTATAATTAATTTACATAATAATATGAGGAGCATTTAGTGCTATCTTTTAAATAAGGTGGCCAATTATAAAGGCTGTGTAATTTTAGATAATAACTGAGTCGGTGGGTTATATGAGGATATATTATTATTAAGGTTTTAATAGCAACAGGCGTACTTCTTTGGTCGTTATATTATATTCACTGTCTGTTATATTCACAGTCTGTTCGTCCGTATATCAAAGCTACTATTTTATTAATTCCGAAACTGTTAGGACCGCACAGTTAAAACTGATTATGCAAATTTGCATGAAAATGTAGTCTAATATAGAACCGAAAATATTTTTTAAGTGTGCAATTATTTTTATGGTATCGTTTTGAGGAGATTCGAAATAAATAAGGTTCAAACAGTTTTTAGTTATGCTTTAAAGAATGCAAGCAAAAGGTTATCAATTTTTATGACCTAAAATATATTTAATACAATCATGTCTAAAATGTGCCATAAAAACCGTTAAAAATATGTCGTAATTGAAAAATACAAAAAACCTATTAGACGATGGCGAAGACGATTTATTTACTTAACTTGAAAAACATACAAAATTTTTCTATACTAATTTTTACTCTAAAGTTGCCCAAAGCTTTCCTAATAGCTTCGACAAGACTAATCCAACCAACTTTTTAACTAAAAAAAATATAAGGTTTGATAGTTTTCTGTACGAATTTCCTTTTAGCCTAATAAAACAGCACTGGCGCGGTGCCCACGATCGCACTAGTGAATTACCTACAGAGGAAAACGATAAAATAGTGCCGCTAAGTAAATAGTCTCGGAAGCCAAGAACATGATACAGATACATACATGAAATATTTATATTGAATGTTTGAAAATATCTCAAGTTGAAATCTGTATTCTTCTTTTTCTTTTTTTTTAATATTGAATAGGCTTGCGTTTGGCCGTTTCAAGTCTGGTGAGCGTTGATGCGATCTACGGTGGTGCACGCTTGCCTAGCAGATACCTATTCACTCTATTTATGAAGACACTCATATTGTATGTCTTAGGAATACAGATGCCGGCAATGAGTTCCAATCTCTTGCAGTTCGGATGAAGAATTTAGCATCAAAGCGTTTCGTTTGTACGATAGGAATTTCTACCTGTATTTCTATATGTACGGATGGCGTGAAGCTGTATTCCTAGAAGCTCTAAGCTTCTCGTGGCTCAGTTGGAGAGTGTGATTGTTTTCGAAAACTCGTTCACTCTCAGATGTTCCTCAACCACGACATTCTTGTTTGGGTTTCTATTCTTACGGTAACTTAAGAAACTCAAGGAGGAAGGAGACTATGACGCATGGTCACAAGCGTGCGACTGTAAACGCTTATGTTGTTTGTTCAATCCCACTCGGGGAAAGAAATATTTAATATTTTAATTTCTTCGCTCTGGTGACGAAGAGCGCGGCGTTGAGTTCGTCCGAATAGAAAACAGAAATGTCTTAACTCTATGTGCCTATCTGTGCGGGACACAGCGTAAATATAAGAAACATGATCCAAGATGACGTAATCACCCATGTCAGTTTTGGCCTCGCGACCATAGGTGGACGTATGTGGGAGGCTAGATTTTTTTAAATTTAATTTTGAAAAATTAAAAACATCTAATATTCCTACATGGGAACGTCGGATCAGAACTTAACGGGCGGGTAAATGAAGACAATCAATTGTTCTCAGCGGAAATAAAACCTGCTATCATCGCGTTTACAATCAGAGTCTATACCTACCACTGCATTACAATAGCGTAACCAGCGGAAAGATAAACACATACCTAAATGTGAATCTCGAAAATGAAGATTTTACAACAATTTTCAACTACCCAAAATTTTAGGCATTTATTTACTACAATTTCTACACAAAGTAACATAGACATTTCAAAAATAATTAAACATTAGGTGGAATAGTTCTATAAATTTCCATTAAGCTTAGTTTGATTTAACAAGGTCTAAGTCCTATATGGGACGGTACCGTACGAGGGGCTTAAGTTGTGTAATTGAATCTACTGAAGCATTTAGAAAATAAACAATTTCATATAGGTACATTTTTCTATTAAATTTTAAATAAGATGTTTTACTTATTAGTTTTAAGTTATGAGCTTTACATTTTATTTTGCATTTAGCTGGGCAATCAGAAATAACCTAATGCCCACATATTTCCAGAGCTTGCCGGAGCGGAAAAACGTAAATAAGGGATTTCCCCGAGTAAGAATCGAACGTTCATAGTTAGATGGTGCCCCACTATACCACGATGGGCTCGTTCATAATATTTTTATCATACAGTAAGTAATTTTTTATAGCTCCTAGCTTTATTGATCGAGTTAACTCTACCTATGCTATTGAGCCGTGAATTAAATATACGTTTTGAATATGATGCAAATATTTTAATAAAGAGGATCCATCTACTGAGTTTTAGAAACTCCTGGCCACTCGTAAGTAACGCACGCATAGCTTGTAGAAGATAGTCTATAGAAAAAATAAAAGCCTACCTCAGTCACTCTACTAAAAAAAATTTCTATAGATAATTTTTTTTTTAAATTTCCCATTATAAAACACTTATCGGCGAAAAGTAGAGAACGGAAGTATCTAATGGGAGCCAGGTTCCCCTGCCAACATAATAATGTTTACTGGAGAAGGTTTACTTTCGGTAGAAGTAACTAAAAAATTAGTAAAAATAATAAACCAAATTTTTACGTTCGATACATTATAATGTATGTATGTAGAACGTGGGTGGCGGCCACCTCCGTCCACCCAACTAGCCATTAAAATCATATGGAACAATCATTATTTATAATTCCAAATAATAGGCTTAAAGTGTTAAGAGTAGAAGTTTGTCAGCCTAAAAGAGCTTTAGGCGTGTTGTTACACTTACAACAGGTTTGGTTCTTACTCAGTACACAATGTAACGTTAAATTTCTTTTCGACTTTCGTCAGTGGGATATAGCGTGAAAATGAAACACACTAAAAAAATAAAATAAAGTTTCAAGTTAAAAAAAGTTTCAGGGTAGGCAGAAGCAACCTAAATGTTAAGACATTTCGTTTTCTGCTGTCCGCCCAAATTGTGTTAATTTTATTAAGACCTTATAAAAATAAAGGCACTTTAGAATTTCAAGTTTTCTGCAATTACGTTTCTTCATAAGCGAGTAAACAGAATTTTCTAGTAAAGCAACGTCATGTGGTCTTTATCCAGAAAAACATACTATACACATTGCGATTTTATTTTATTTTAGAGTAATATGATATTTAGTTTTTTTTGAATAGTCAATATTTCTAAAACGTTGTAATTTTCGGACTTTGCTGTATGGATCAATAATAATTGGAAATTACATTTTCTATCACTTTTATCTATCGGTTTGTCTATAGATTTACCAATCATCCTATATATTAACTATTATAGAGAAAATTATCTAGCCCAATGAATTATTTCCATAAATACTTACTTTTTTTTTATTTAAAACCTTTCTACTTCTAACGCACAAATCGTATCGTTAAATCTAAAAGTAACTCAACATCTGGTTCTATACAGCATCCTGTCAGGTCCTTTATAGAGTTGTCCTCGTTGTGTTTGTTTTTATAAGCATTTCTGCAACTTATGTTAGAAACCAGCTTCTTTTGTACATAGCTCAAGTTGGAATTCGAAATCTCCTCTTGTTAGTTAATAACAACGTTAGGAAAAAGAATGTAATAAAAGAACGTATGTAACCATTCTTTTTTCGACGCAAAACAAGACGTTTATTAGGATGCTTTAGTTTTTTTTAGATATGTTTTTGTTAACACGACGAAACGTGATTCAACCGAAAAAAAATCAGGGCAAATCGAACAAGGAAAATCATTGTATGTCCCGGTGCCGTCTTTGGGGACACCGGCACACACAAGCGAGAAACGAGACGTCTAGTCGCATTATCTTAGTGTAGAAAGAGAACCTAGTGTTAAAACACTTAGTTTTCCACTTCGTGGCCTATAAATAAAAATATAAAGTATTCCTCAAAGTGAGAATCGAATACGCAACAACCCCAGAATAGCATTTATAAAGTAATATACAATCAAGAATAACACAAAAACATTAAACTACACAAATTGGTTCTTGATAAATTATGTTCCTGGAATAAAATTTAATATGCTGTAGATATAAAGCATTGCAGTCTTCAATGTATTTAATTGGAATTGCTTCCTTTGTATTTTATACGAAGCCAGGCAAAAGCAAAGCCAGAAGTAAAAAAAATATTATTTACTTAACTTTGTTCATATTTTTCGAATTTGAATCAAATTGAAAAATTCCTTTTGTATTAGAGAAATTATTCACAACATAGGCAACATCCATGAGTAAATCTGCCGAGGAAGACACGAAATATCTACAGTATGACATCACGTTAATTTATGTAAAACACTGAAGCCTCGGCAGAATGAATGCCATAAATATGGCAACACTTTGATTTAACTAATGGCAAAGTGCATTTTCGATTAAATTGAATAAAAGGCAGTGTTTATTCAGCTTAGTTTTGAGCAACCACATTGAGCTCAAGCAGTGAAGGCAAACTTCAATCTATACTAATATAATAAAGCGGAAGAGTTTGTTTGAACGCCAAGATCTCTGGATATACTGGTCTGATTTTCTTTGTTTTGGTTTAGTATGAAAGCTGTCTTTTTCAGAAGTGCTATAGGCTATATAACATTACATTACACATATGTACTAATAAATTAAAATACTTTCTAATCTGACATGCAATTTATTCTGCCATGTTAATAACAACCGTCGTTGCTAAGGAACGGTTTGCAAAGTTTGTTTGTTGTTTTAAGAAAACGTCACTCAAAATGAACTTATATTTTGATATCCATCCTTATAAAAATAAATATAAAAGTCACTTTTAGCATTTGATTTAGATTGAAATCATAGTTTACTGTATAACATTCTCATAAATAATTAAGGAGATGTCACTGATTCGAAATGAGCTAGCCTTCGGGCGGCATAGTATGACCGACGCGCACGGGCAGATGACGTTGACGGTTTTATAAATATTCATACATTTACAACTATTGTTAATTTTTATGTAATTATTTGCTGTTTATAATTTATTTAAACTACACTTTGGTTCTCTTATTATTTTATTTGATATTGCTCGCAAAAATTAACCTATTTAATATAGAAATATGTTTAGGTATTTCATAGAGTTATCCACTCTACGAGTATGTACGCACACACGGAAAACTTTAGATACTTTTTCTAATATTAAGAATATCCTTTAGTTACTTTTACTTCTTTTGTTGATTCATTTCAATAACTCAGATATTTTTTTTAATAATATGTCTCTACTTATTATTCTTTTTGATTATTTAGGCTTATATTTTCTTACTAATTGTGTTAAAAAAATGAAAATAATTTCATAAATATATTTAATGAACATTTTTATAGTTCAAGCAGGCGTAGCCGCGTCCGGGTCCACTTGTACATTATAAAGGGGAACCTAACGCATACACTTGCAAGCAAGTCCCAGGCACTGCTCCGAGCTCAAGGGTATACGTATTAATACTTGCTCTAAATTTATAAATTGATATATAAAGAATGAGTGTTGTTTCCTTCATTCATTTAAGTAAGAGACCATCACAATTTTATAACGTTATAATAGAGAACTAACAGTTAAAAGTATACACTAGTATAAAGACAGATGGCCTCTAGCATGTGGTTCTTACTTATAGGGAACATCCTGTGCGGTAAGTAAAACATAAAATACTTATAATAAAATAGCAACTCATAGTGCTCAGTGTTTTTGAAGTAAATTAAAAGTTGATTTAATGTATTAAATAATTGCCTTAGTAGAAGTTATGTCATTTGATATGTACACTACGTAGCTATGCCTCCAGAATTCGGCAGAAAGTGGGGAACGTAGTGTCTTAATACTAGGTTCCCTCTGCCAACCCTGCTTTGTGCGGGATACGGCTCTTGCACAACCCAATTTTCGAGAAAATACATGTTGAATGGCGAAACTTCAGAACAAAGAAATGAAAATAACTCAGAAGAGTGGGAATCGAACCAACAACAGTCGCCTTTACACAGTCAGACGCAGTGTCGTTATGCCGCGACGACGCCCTCAGAATAAATAATGCAATAAATAAATACAATATAAATCGATAAAGCTAGCTAACTTGGAAAATTCCATTCTAAGCCCTATGTGAATACCTTATTGAATATCGTTACGTATTAAGTGTGACCGCTGAAACATTAGTTCATTGATTCAAGTTATTTAAAAGTCGTGAGTTCAAATTCGTAACTTAGAAATAATTATAATTGCAATGTAATTCAAAAGCTTTGTCACTTTAGCTGTAACATGAGAAATTTATTGCGCATAAAATAAAAATAAATAAAAATGACCTATTATAAAAATTCAATATAAGTAAAATAGTTCCATCGGAGACGACTTCCATTACATAAAACCAACAACAAAGCCCAGAGTCCAGACGAAACCAGCTAGCTCCCTTTCGCGAGATTCCTTCCAACTTCCCTTTATACAAATCAAACTTACAAACAAAAAACGACCCTAAAACACATAAAATAAAACATAAATTACTTTACACCCAATTTCAGCTGGTACAATCAGCTGTGACGATTCAATTATATTGACTCATTGTAAACTTGAAATAAAATCAGTGCAATATATACTCTACAATCTTCAAAATAAAGTTGAATTTCAACTGCAAGATATCTTTAATAGTTGCTACGCTATTGCCAACTCTACACGTTAGATAATAAAGAGTTAGGTTCGTTTCACAGGGATAACGGTGAAACAATGTTTTATCATTAACGGTCGGAAACGGTGCGTTTAGATTTTTGCGGAGTGCATTTGAATATTTTTAGTTTTTGTTCTTTTGTAATTTTTGATTCGAGTAATCATTAGACTAGTCAAATAAATTTATAAAATGTTTAAGTTTAATTCTCTCGCTGTATCATTCACGTAGCAGGGTAGGGAGAGGGAACCCTGTTAAGACACTCCGTTAGTAGCCGTGCTTTGCCTCGGAACCAAATAGAAGAAATTAAAATCACTATAATTAAAAAGAACCCACTCGAATATAAGACATATGTATAAAAACAATTAAGTACACCATTACGATTTCAGGAGTATAATTCAAAATGTATCTTAAAATAAAACAAAATGCTCATAAAAAGTATGCTCAAGTAGGTACAAGCTAACTAACAATGTTATAACCTTAATATTTGAAACGGTCAAAATAAAATATTGCGTCCTTATATCCTTTCTAATGTTACGTCACGTCAATGCCACGATGTCACGTTAGGTCACGAGGCACATGTTACCTAGAATTAAGCACTAAGATAATTTAGTTGCTATATAATTAAACTTAAAAATAAATAAATAAATCAGCATCACGCTGTATCCCGCATAAAGCAGGATAGGCAGAGGGAGTCTAGTGTAAAGACACTCCGTTCAAATCCTGTAATTGAAATTTTACTCTCTTCTTGTTGACGGATTAACTTGAAATTTGAAACAAACCTTTAGTTCTGGGTTCTTTAGTATTACAAATCCAAAATGACTATCGCTGCAAAATGACAGATTTTATATTCTTTTGACAAGGGTTGTCACGATTGTCAAATGAAAGGTATTGGTTAGTAGACATTACGTCTACGTGGTCGTAGGTAAACGAAGAAGAGCATATTTTAGATAAGGAAGATGAGTGAAATTAAAATAAACCGTAATAATTACACAAAATGCGGTACCTATTGTTTTTAAGTGCTTCCACCAATCGATATCTAAAACTGTTTTATTCTTTGATAATGGTAGCTCCCGAATGTGCAAGTCACTACGAAAGTCATGTTGTATGGAGGACACACGAAGGGAGCACAAAGCATGATAAAAAGTAAAAAAAATAAAAACGGAGTGACATTACAGTATCGTAAAAAGGTGGAGTATAATATATCAATCCCCAATAAAGATACCCCACTGACGTAATATCGAAACGACATTGGTTTTACCAACACTGACGTAAACAAGACGCTGCGTTTAATATTTATAAGAGTGACCGGTAACCTCGTTGAAGAGAAAATTTGAATTTTATCAACTTTTCTGGAAACATTCTCTATTTATTTAATAAAGTTACTTTCTAAGAAACATTTTTGATTTCTTAACCTTGTTTAGTAAATAAGCCTGGTAGTTAGTTACTTTTAAGGCATATTAATGCAAATATTTTCAACTACAAACAAGTCAAGAAACGAAACAACATAAAATTTGAATAAGATAGTTTTAATTATTTTATTAAAATACTTATTTTACCTTTTTTATTTTTTTTTGTTAGAAAATTTAAAAAAAAAGTGAAAGTAATAAATATTTTAATTAATTACCTGCGTCTGTATTGATTATTTTAAAACAATTGTGTAATGTTTTAAATACATTTTAATAATTTCGAAAAATGAAACAATTATTATTATTAAAATATAAGGTAGGTACTCAATTCACATACAAATTCTAACTCAAACACAATTTTTCTTCGTTTCCTACGGTAAAGTCTGTCCTCTACCTTAAATGCAGGCAGCAATCAATAGACTATAGATTTGTAGTCAATGTCTTTTGTTTAATTGACTACAAAGTCATTTATACAAAATATGTATAAATTATGAACATTATACGATGAGCATAAATAATGATGGATTTATAAACGCATACAAAAAAAAAGACAAAGACAAAAACCACACACACACAAAACACTCACGTTGCATATGTATATGCTGCTTGGGCATCTTGTAGTCGGGCGGGTAGCATCGCTCGTAGAAATCGACGTCGGTGACGCGCGCGACCTCCGGCGTCGGTATTATGAGGCCCGTGCCCGAAATCGCCCTCTGGAGGTGATGTTCCTGTGGACAAACAGAGAGATTGACGTTAGGTGTGAGGACGACAAAAAAACATGTCATTATTATATCTACTCCGAATTGCCTCGTTGCAAATGCTAAGAAAATACATGAAGTATTTTCTTCTCCGAATGGAAATCGAACCCACAGCCGTCGCTTTTCCAGTGAAATGCTGTGAAGTTGCCGTTGGTAGCTAAAAATATACCTTTTAAATTATGAATTTTCAGCTATCAACGTTGTTCTGAAACGTTCAAGTTTGTAGTTTGTACTTGCAAAGTTATTTTACTGAGAACACTCCTGGCGATAAGTTTTCTTAATATCATAATAATCCATATTATATTTTGCAGCCTTATGTCCGCAACTAGCAAGGTAGGTAAAAAAGACGTAGTATTAAAACACTCCATTCCGCACATGTTCCCTAATGAAAATTGTGAAACATAATCATTCCCCTGGGTAAGAATCGAACGCACAATTATCGCGTATACGTTGTCCTACTATTGTAATAAAATAACCTCCTCGATTTTTTATTACCAACATAATAAAAGCAATAAATTCGTAAACAACAAGAGAAAATGTCGAACTGGTAATCTATATCTTAATTGGCGGAGATATAGCGCATAGCGTTTTATTGATATCAGCGTCTATAATTTCACATAGACAATCGTAAAATAACTTTTATATAATAACGGTATATGAATAAGTCGTAAAAATCTAGTTTTTTTTTTACTATAAATCTTAAAACTAAAAAACCAGATTTTTGTTTCTTTTGCTATGGTCTATCGCTATAAGCTACCATCTAAAACGTCAATTTACTAGTTACTACAGTTGGTGACATTAAATCTTAATACTTTATTTTAAAACAATAATATAAGCAATATTATTTTGGTAATCAATGTCTACGATAATTCAATGTGATCATGGCAGATCAATTATTTCCATTGCCTCACTCTAGTAATGATACAAGGCGTTGAGTAGATACCGCCAAGTCTCAAAAATTGGGCGGAAAGTGGAGAACGAAGTGCCGTAACACTATGTTCCTTCTCTTTCTTCTGCCTACTTTGGTATAGGGGAGATAAAACGTGAAAAAAAAGTTAACGATAATTTCTATACTTATGGCAAAATAAACCGATTAAAGCGAAACACATTCCCACGATAGACATTCCGCATAGTTACGTCACTAGTGTTGAGTGTACGCGGTGACGTCACTACTAGAGCATTCTATCGATAGCAGATTGAACGCATGTCGATAAGATAAATAGCAAAACAAAGAACGTCCGGGTGTGTGCGTGCGTTTCGTTGTACGACAAATTGCGTACATTTATCTGGCTTAGTTATAACAGATATTTAGCTTTGGTACATTTGATTAAATATTTATTTGGACGTCGATTTATTATTAAAAGATATATTATTTTTCCTTAACGCTTTATACAGCATAGCAAGGTGGTACCATAGAGTAGTAGTAGGGGAGAACATAGAGTTAAGACTCTACCGTTTTTCATATCACCCTCAAATTTAAGACTTTACATGTATGAGCAGCGCAACTTAATGCGGGGTGTTATGTCACCAAAGTGGAGAGATCTGAATATCTATACATAAACATAAGCCCGAATGTAAATCAAACCCACGACGACCGCGGTAACAGGCCGCGAAGGTCTACAACAAATGACCATACAAAAATGTACAAATATTGAATTACATTTCAATTTAAAAACACAAATAAAAAGCCGATATTCAAAACTAATTTAAATGTAAATATTTTAAATGGGAAACGTCTGTCTGTAAATAAACGAAGGGAGGAGGTTAAGGCAAAAGGATCGCTTACGTTCAATAAATCTTCCATAAGCCTAAGTTACATAGGGTTGTTTTACCCTTTTGAATAGATACAGCCTTTATTTTCTTATACTGTTATCATTGCTTATATTATAGGTATTTGTGGATGAAAGCGTTAAATCTTACTATGTTTTTTAATTGAAAATTATTTTTGTATTGGATTTGGTACTTTTAGTTATTTCAAAAACAAAACGCCCGACTGCTTTAAAAAACATTACATAAAATAAAAATGAAATTTGATCCGAAGCGTCAAAAAAAAATTTAATAACTTTAACATAAACGTAATTACACGATACGCTAATAAACTGAAGCAAAAAATGAAATCAAGAAGGTACGGAACATAGGGATTACAGTCGGATACCATACAGCATGTGGACTGACAACGTTTGTGGGTTTGAGTTATGGGGGACTTGGGGTAATGAGTTGTTTTCAATTCTTCGCTTTGGATAAAGGACAAAGCGCGGCGTTGAGTTCCAGCACTCAACACGTAATATTTCTAAATATATATCATAAACAGTTAAAAAATATATGTCACTCTACGCTCTTTCCATGGGTTCGTCACTTATAGTGACATTATAGCTAGTGTCGACAAAATGAATGTAGGTAACATATAAATTCAATCAATTCTCCATGCATGAAGCACGCGTGTGTACAGTACACTCGTCACCTTGAAATTTAAATTATAGTATTGATCATGTAGCCCTTTACAGTCAAACACGAAAGAACATTTTTATAAATTATCATTTACAACAATTTAATACATATCATCAATATACATAGCAGCTAAAAACCAAAAATGTTTGTGAAGATGGTAAATTCCGTCCGTCATGGTGCAGCGGCACAGTATATCACACTCGTAGGAATAAATAATCTTCATTTCTTCGTATTGGTAAGTTGACGAAGAACATCGTTGAGTTATATTTAAATTACTAAACAGATAAATATGTCACTTAAATAGGGCGGTGCGTGGACAACAGTATCTTAATACTAGGTTCCAGCTCCCATGTTATTTGTGAAATACACTATAAAATATATGGGTAAACAAGAAAATAACTATTGTGGAAATAAATTAAAAATAAAATGAACAGCAATTAAACATTGAAATTATATATTTAATAAACGTACGAAAATATAAATATAACGTATACTGAAATAACCGAACGAATATTAAATTACGCTTTTTTTTTTTCGAACATGCGGATAATGCTGTTAGCCCTATTGGCTTTTACAGCGACACCGGTTGGGTAGGGCAGAGGGTGCTCTGCCCCTGATAAAAGCAAGCACTTCGTGGCTGCCTGGGAGTCGCATCGGTGGTTCAGTGGTAGAATGCTAAATTACGCTACGTTCGTTCAAAGATAAACAAAGTTTAATTTTACAAAGTGGCCGTCATACCACACACCACACCTTTACTTTACCATGACCACGGTCTCGAGCCGGGATCTCTATAGAGAGACTTGGCTCGTCGCCCAGAGAAACGTAACATGAGTAGTATGCGTATTAAAGCGCGGCGTTGAGTTAAGAGAAAGTGGGGAACGGAAGTCTCTTTACGGGAACGGAGTGTCCCTTGGGTGAACTTTGGGTTCTATTTGGGGTATACAATGTGAATGTGAAGCTAATTCTTTGAATGGCGACCGAACCCACAACCAACAGTGCCGCCTAAATTTGAAAACTACCTGCCTACATAAAAATATTTAAAAAAAGATTAAATGAAATTCTTAATGGATTTCATTCTATGGAGCTAGCATTTTAGTCAATATAAAAAAAATGCAAGTAATTGAAAAGCCTCCACGCATGATGGCCGTGCGATCCGATTTGTTTAGTGCGTAAAATGTATTTTGTATTTGTTAAACTGAACTATATAAAATACAATGAAATTATGAATATTTTTTAGATATGAAATTAATCAATTTCATTAACAGCTCGAAATTATGTCATATCAATGTCAACTTGCAACTCAGTCTAAAATATAATTCAGCTTTTAATTGATATTAAAATTGTTACAAAAACAAATGGCTTTTTCAGTAAATCGACCAAATCCCACGATGGGGGATCTCTATGTGACGTCCATCCACACTGTTTTAGTCGATAATAAACAAAAATGAAATATGCGAAAAAAAATTCTCAACACGTGAAGAAAATTCTCTCCAATATTCAAAAGAAAACAAAAATCCCAATGAATAAACATGTCAAGGATAAAAAAATAGGGATTTTCCCTCAACTTGTAGATAAGCATGATTAATAACAAAAACATTATTAATGCGAAATTACATGAAAAAAAAGCAATTCCATATAAAAAACAACCTTAACGCTTCCCATTCGCAAAATTTGAAACAGTATAATTAGTCGGGGCAGCCCATTGAAAACAAAAATGTTTATACTAATCTCTCGGCGATACTTCAACCCTTATCAAGTGAGGGGTGAAAGTGCTTCAATGACATTTTATATCCTACGAAACTGGTACCAGTTATCGTGTCGGCCTTGTGTTACATATGTGATACAGTGCCTACACCGTGGACAATAAGTCGTGGTCGCCCTAAAATTAGATTTTCTTAACTTATGCGTGGGAAATGGAGTGTCTTAACCCAGTGTTAGAAAAATACTAAAATCAAATTTGCGCGTCGTCTATAGCTAACCACTGAACGTAGCAGGATTTGTAGCTGCACTACTTAATTGTAGTTAAAGTTTTAGCTTTACACTGTATTCCGCTTGGATAGAGGAACCCAAAGCCGTGTTAAACTGATAACAATGAGGGTATCTTTATCACCTTATCCACTGTACACATTATAACCATTTATATATATACATTCCCAGACAAGAATCGAACCCCCAACCATCGCATGTTTATATACTCAACTGCGCCAGCCAGACGACAGCAAATACAACAATACATATATTTTATACTTGAAATGTATTTTATATTTATATAATTCACATCGCTCGACCGATGAAACAGGGACATAATTGCGTTATTGAAAAAGCTTTTAAAAGTTTCTGATTAAAAATGTAGTATTATATACTGCGCGCCTCACAGAATGGATTTATCACTTGTGAATGCTATTCACTAATTAAATAAACGAGTGGACATCGTGGCGCAACGCGGCAGCGTCTGAATGTAAGCGCGATAATTACATGTTCGATTCCCATTCGGGGGAATTATCATTTTAGGGGCTTCATACAGGAACTCAACGTCAACGCAAAAGCCCGAGAAAAAAAAATATTGGTGGGCGACCGAACCATCGCGATACAGTAGATGGCCTTGCACCCCAACGCCATGACGGCCTTAACTGGGGAATTATAACATTTTTATTAATTATTAGTAATTCCCTGCGGCGCTGAGTTTCGACGTTCAATACGAACTTGAAACAGAGTCTTTTTTAAACTAGGTTTAAAAAAGATTAATAAAATTTATATTTTAACTGCTCGTTAATTAAGTTGAAACTGAAGACTGGACTATTTATAGTACACTGTAATTCATTGATTTTTTCGTTATAAAAACATTTACTTTATCTATAAAGGCATTGAAGGTGAAAAGATATTTGTTTTTTTTTATTATAGTTGTCGCCGTCGTAATCGTAGTTACTATACTAGCGGGTAGTTTGGACTACGAAAGTCAAATGCAGTTATTTGTAGAAATTCTCTTTTAGTGCTCCCTTAGACGAAAATCCAAGGAATCAGTAGTTTCCGTGCTACTTTCAATCATTACATTAATGAAACTTTTATACATTCGTCGTTTAAGTTTGATGATTAAAATACATATTTAATGTATATCACGGGCCTTTTTCTAGTAAATGACTATGGTTTCTCCTTAAAAAAGGCGGAAATAATTCCAAACTGGCTTTGCAACATATACATATTAAATAAATAATTTAAGCGTGAGAACCGTGTAACATATAGCTAATACACATTTTTTTTACATTCACGCTGTATCCCGCACGTAGCAAGATAACCTGGGAACCTAGTGGTAAAACATTCCATCATTCCCCTTTATTATACTTTAATATACCTACAACTATTATTGCCATATATATATATTAAAAAATTATCTCGTTTTAAAGTACTTAAACGGAAAATATTTATTCGTTAAAAGCTCAAAAAAATCCCCATTTTTAATAATTATGTCTCATCAAAATACCCACTTTATATATGTATGTACAAAATATTAAATTATTTTACTTTTAAGAGTATTTTAAAAATTCATATTAAAAATTGTATAAATGGTTTCGAGCTCGCAACTCGTTTCATAGAATCGCACTGGAGCTACAATTTTATTTAAAATCCATTCCAAATATCAATTTGTAGGAAAAAGCACTCTATCACATTATATAAATACGGTTTATTTTCATTCAAAATAATTTCTTATAACGGAATAGTACTTTGTGACGATTTAAAATGGATCTTACGTAAGGAATATAAAGTATAATTTTAAATAACAATTTTATACATGGGATGTTCCTGGGCGGAAAATTTTAGAGACCCGGAAAGGTCGTATATAAGCTATTTATTCGCTATGAAACTAAATTCTAATATTATAAATTGTTACAAATGTTAAAGTTCAAATAAAAAATGTAGTAGATATATTTAAATAGTATTCTATCTACCGGTTATAATAACCCGAGATACGATTTACGATTCACACTTGCGAGGACTGGAGAATTTTCATTTCCTCACAATGGCTACAAAACACAGTGCGGCGTTGAGTTCCACCACACGATGTCTTAATGTAGGTAACAGTGTCTTAAAACTAGGTTCCCGCTACCTATCCTGCTATATGCAGAATACAAGGTGAAGCTAATTAAACAATTGATATTTCACTTCAGAGAATTAATACATATGTATTGGTAGAGATTTATCAATTTGATAGAAAATCAATTAGGTTCGGTAATCACTCCATAAAGAAAAAAATTAAAAGTGAAGAGCGGAGTGTCATTACACTAAGTTTTGCCTGTCTAATCTGCTTTTATAAGACAAAAAAAAACGATATCACATAAAACGATAACTGGGACAGTTAATAAAGGTTAAATAAACTAAACGTAATGTAATTTGTGCCGTGCGTAATTCACGCCTTGATTGCCACATTTAATTACCCATAAATTAGTCATTTGCTATAAAAATAACTTAAGTAAATGACTTCATTAACAAAATTGTGTTTAACATTATTGTAGCTAATTTTATGTAAATTAGATAATTAGTTGCTTTTAAAAGTATAAAAATTAAGCATAGTCCAGCTTTAGACCATTCTATTAGCCTTAGTGGTGGTTAAACATGCAAATATTATCAATATAGTTCATTGCTTTCCACTTATGTACCACTATATACGTATATAAAATACAATACGCAGCGTTGAGTTCCGCCACTCAACACGAAAAGCCAAACCCTTGAAAATCCGGCAGAAAATAGGGAACGTAAGTGTCTTAATACTAGGTTATCAGTTCCCTCTGCCTACTCTGCTATACACGGTATACACCCTGAAGCTAAAATATTTATAGTAATGTAGACAGAGAGAACACAGTGTCAAGACACTACGTACCCTATTTTGCGACCAAAATTTGAGATATTACGGGTTGACTGACGGAACACAATGCCGCGCTTTGTCCTATTAACTAGGAAATAAAAATAGCTAATTTCCCCTAGTTGGGATTGAATCCACAAATATCGCCTGAAGTAATAGTTACGTATGTTATTTTATTTAAAAACAGCAACAAAATGGAACTGAGAGAGGCGAGTAGTCTCTTGTACCTATTGCAAAAGGAAAATGTAATTAAACAGTCTGTATCAAGTGGGCGGTAAGCTAGGCGTGGGGCGGCATTTATTGAGTTAGCAGCTTAAAATATTTCTTTTTTATTTCTAAAAATAACTGAAACGACTAGTAAATTGAGAGTTCTTTGGTAAATATAACAATGAAAATTATAACAAACTACCTACCACACTCTAAGAACCTAAGATATCTCCGAACGGTATGTTACATCGAAATTATTAACGGTATATAAATGGTAGAGCCTAGAGTCTCTCTGTGATGGACGAAATATGGATAGTTAGACACAAAAATACTTTTTAATTTAAACCTGTAGTTCCTGAGATTAGAGCATTCAATCAAACAACCTTTTTAGCTTTATATCAGTACAATGTGTTAAGCAAGCTTCCAGCAATACTTACGTCATCAATAAATATAGGTGATTGAAATGATGAAACCACGAGCGGCATGTTTTTTACTCATTACTATAATTTTTTTATTCATTATTGCCTCTATATGCAATGAAATTTATCGGACATTAAAAACTAAAGAATCTAAATTATTTTCACGTCACATGTGTGATTTATAGGCCACATAAAGTGGAGGAGGCAGAGAGATCCTAGTGTCACGACACTCCGTTCTTCACATATCGCGTTAGTTTAAGAAAATCTACAATATATAAACAAAGTCAATCCTACGATGGCCTCACAAACTGAACATCTATTTTAAAATAACTTTCATAAAAATAAATAACAAATAAGTTTCATAAAAAATTAAATAACCGTACACTATCAGCAGTAGGTATTCATTGGAGTATTTTTTAATTCCACGGATAAGCCTTTACGTTGTCTCTACGCTCAGCCGGCTCACCTAATGCAGGCATTAGCTCGGGATAAGATACGAATGTATTTAAACATCTGAGAGTTAGGAATGCTGGTGTAGCAGACTTGGTATTGTGGATATGTATTTTAAAAGCCCTATTTATCTCATAAATGATAATATTTTCATAGAACTCTATATAAAATATAAAATACTGAAATTGGGCATGTAAAGTCCTTGGGTATTGTAGGGAAGAAACGACGTTGCGGGCTGGTTGTAAAACCCTCTGTCTGTCTTTCAACTAGATTATTGTGGAAAATTTTGTGTGATTTTGTGAAAAAATATTGTGTGTACGTAAACCATTAACTGTTAATATAATTTTTTAAAGCATCATGTTTTATCTCCCCCAGGAGGGTAATCAAGGAATATCTAGTAATAAGACACTTCGTTTTCCACTTTTTGCCCGAACAAGTGACATTGCGTGTTAAGTATCGGAACACAATTTGTCAAGTTTTGTGTTTCTTTAACACCTTTGTTTATCTTAAATATTGAAATTGTATTATAAACACAAACATATTTATTATACCACTTTTACACTCTTTCGCCCAATTAATTGAAAAACTTATAACGTATATTCCTTAATGATTGTATCCAACGTTACATACTTTTTAACTGAATAAATAGAGAATAGAAGCTCAGTGAAACAAAATACGCAATTTTTTTTCCAGACACACAGTGACATAAAGTGTAACTAAAGAAGAATGTTCTGACACTAAATTCTCTATCTACTCTATATTGAACGACTACTTACATTCCAACATAATTACACTACCAGTGCTGGCCATTCTCAGACCGGGGTTGCACAATCGGCACGCTCCTCTAAACGAACTATTCAACGTATTAACTTTGGATTAGAAATACAATAGTTAACAATTGTATCCAGTAGAGCAAAGTATTTTAATTAAAATCAACTCTTAATTGTTTGTTTTTATAAAGGAACAGACGAATAGACTGCTATGGAGATAGTTGTAGGTAAAAAAACTTGCGTTCTTTTTACGACATTCAATGTTTAAACTAAAGCGTCAAAAATAAATAACATTTTAGATAGAAACTTGTACATTACAAATTAAAATTCGTCAATGTCTACAAAAACTATAAAGCTAAGCTACATTTAAACACGACATCAGTTTTCATTACGATAAAATAATATTAAACGATGTTCGTGTGAATACTTAAATTTTAATAATTTTCGAAAGACTTATTACACAGGGAACCTTAGTGTTGAAACTCCTTTTAGCTCCATGTTTATTTTGTATATAGATATAGCAAAGTAAGCAGAAAAAAATCTGTTCTTAATACACATCTCATATATCGATCAGTTTGAGACATTGCGCCTTAAGAGACGGAACTTAACACTGCGCTTTATCTTGAAATGAACCTAAATTAAAACGGGATTTGAACCTATAACCATCGCGCTTATGTCAGTGGAAAATATCTGTAATAAATTTAAAAATATATGAACGTAAATCATAATATTATTAAGGTCCCGGCTCAGTTGAGGATAAGGGTAAAATCACACTTGACAATTCCAAAGGTACATTATGAATAATTGAGCGGCGGCCCTTCGATCGAGATTTATTATGGACGTGGTCCATTTTACCAGTTGGAAATGTTAGTTTTAGTAACCTACCAGTTTATTTTGTCAGCTATCGTGACGTAATATAAGAGGTGTTTGAATTGTGGGTTTCAATTACAGTACTTATGTAGGTGTGTGAATTATATATTCACCATTTAATACGCAATGTCTAAAAAAAAATTTTTATATAGCTTTTACAGATATTTTTGTAGCTATAGCTCTTACACTCGAAAAAACGAATTAATTCCATTTTCTGGTACTGGCAACAAGACAAAGCGCAGCGTCGAGTTCCGTCGCTCAACCCGTAATATTTCTAAACTTACGCTATAAATGAGTCTCGGAGTTAAGTTAAATTCCAACTACACTGCTGCTTGCCTGATACATATCCGATATACAGCTTCAAGCTATCAAAATTAACGTTAGTGAGAAGTCACTCAGTTTATTTTTGATATATTTCGCGATAAATTATCTGAATTAAAATATTCCAAATACTAATTTACATACAAGCAACATATATATTAATGCTCATAAATACAGTGTTAGTCGAGACACTAATTAGCGCATGGTGCATTTACTTTACAAATGTTATACAGTATTTTGCCCTATTTTCGTCTTCTACTGTAATAAATGAATGCAAATATGTTATGTAATACTTCCTATAAGCAATTAAAATTTTAAAAAAAACAATTAAATAATACTTGAATAACACAGAATAACAGATTTTTCATATAATTTTTAGGGTATGATTCTGGGTTCGAATTTTGGATCATCTACTTCGTTTGGTACATTCATATTTCATTTTTTAGTTACTACATAGCTTGTGTAGGCAGAGAGAACCTAGTGTTAACCAATACTGATTACGACTTCCCGCCTCATTTTCGAGACATTGCGTGTTGACAGGTGGAGTTCAACACCACGCTTTGCTTTGTTACCAAAGCGACGAATCATAGACATTTCGTTTCCTACAATAGGAATCGAACCTACGATGCTGCCCTCAAAAGCCCCTACTAAGATAACTTATGCATACATTCGTAACAGACAAACAAAAGGAATCTCAAAAGTTGTAACCATGTACTATAACTATTATCACTTTACTATACAAGAATTATCAGCACTTTGCTTATCAATAGACATTATAAAAATATATATTCAAACTTTTCTATATAAATCTCGCACAAAATTACTGGGGCATTGTGTAGCGGTTTCGAGTAAAGATTTATAGTAGACCGAGTGGTTGTATAGTTTTTCTTTGTTCGAGCCTTGTACAAAGGAAATTATTAAAGGTTATTTCCGTTACGATAGATCCTTGTTATAGCCAAAGTTACTTTTAGGTTAATTTTTATACTGAATACTAGTCGTCGCCCGTTTGTTTGTGTGGACTTTAAAACATAAATGGAAAAATGAGGATAAAGGTGCGAAGCTGCTTTTTATCACATTTTTCTTTAGCTTCACTCTATATTCAGTACATAGCAGGGAATGTAGTGGGAGCCTGGAAACCTAGTGTCAATACACTCCGTTCATATGACTATTCATATGACATTCATAAGACCCTTTGTTCGCCATTCAGAACTCAAAGTTGATGTCTTTTTACATTTTTAAAGTGTTATTTCACACTTAGGAATACCTATTTAGAAAACGTACAAAAACCGTGTGTCTAAACACTAAATCATCTTTACCTATCTACTTTATTCTACTATAATAAAATAAATGCAACTACTATAATAAAATAATTAAGTTCAGTCAGTTGCTCAGTTGGCTGCTAAGAAACCTGGCGTCCTCTCCAAGGTGAGACAGCACTTTACACCTCAACATCTTCTCACACTGTGTAAAGCACAAGTTAGACCATGTATGGAGGTACTGCTCTCACTTATGGGATTCTCTGCCAAGTATCAATTACAGACTTTGGAGTCAGTTGAGAGGCGAGCCAGAAGGCTAATCAATGACAAGACCTTAGCTGACACTCAACTGCTTAGCAACCGGCGTAGGGTTGCATCGTTGTCAGTGTTTTACCGTATACATTCCGGCGAGTGTGCCCTTGATTTGCATAGCTTAATTCCCCCAGTCCCTTTTTACCTTAGAACTTCTAGAAATACAGCTACACGCAATCCGTACATGGTAGAAATTCCTACCGTACGAAGGAAACGCTTTGAGGCTACATTCTTCATCCGCACTGCGAGAGATTGGAACTCATTGCCGGCATCTGTATTTCCTAAGACATACAATATGAGTGTCTTCATAAACAGAGTGAATAGGTATCTGCTAGGCAAGCCTGCACCACCGTAGATCGCATCAACGCTCACCAGACTTGATGCGGCCAAACGCAAGCCTATTCAGTATATAAAAAAATTAAATTCAAAAATGTCTTTGGTTGAACGCGCTAATCTTAGGAACAGCTGGTTCGAATTGAAAAAATATTTGTGTTGAATGATAGTTCATTTATTGAGGAAAGATATATGATATAATATTACACAACGTTAATGATTACGAAGTAGCCCACTTTACATGCAAATGTTAATTATTTTCATACAACCTCCTCCAAGGCGAAGCTGCAGAGAATTAAGAAGCTGAGAAACTACAGGAATAGAAATAAAAAATAATAATATTCCTTTACAAATTTCTATAAAACAAAAATTTCACTTACATAAAGGAAAAATAACACTGGGGTGGATTTCAATCAATAACGTCTTGATTGGCTTCACGTAGCTTCGTTGCATACAAATATTTTCTTTTATAACAAACTCGGTATCTACGGTTCAGTAAAAGACTTATTTTATGAATAACATTATCTGTAGGTAGGTATTACTTTTCTTTTCATTATATAAAAGCAGTTTTTTTAGATTCACGCTGTATTCCTTTTGTCTCGTTACCAAAACGAGTAAATGAAAATAAATAATTATTCCGAGTGGGCATCGAACCTACAAACATCGCTTAAACAGTTAGATGCTTTGTCACTGCAGTAGTAAGTATATTTATAAATAAGCTACAAAATACAATGTCATCAGCTTATGACTAAAAATAATATTATATTGTTGCTAAAGCCTGATATATGTTATCTACATTCGGCATTCTACATTATAAATAATAGTAATAGAAAATTAGTTTAGAAAAAATAAAAATAAACACCATGTCAGAACGTACTGAAGCGCAGTTTGCCAGTATTTGCTGGTAATAGTTGTGGATTCTATTCTTTAATATGGTAGGTCAAGTTATCGACCTGATTAAATAAAGTGTAGGGCTGCGGGCTATTATATCTTATGTCTATCTATATTGTCGAAGTGATTAGTGCTCAAATGGTCTGTCTGGAACGCCATAAACAAAGAACAGTATCAATGTCTAATGAACTTTTAAAAAGTAACCTTCCGTCCACGCAGATTATATACAATTATACTCGTACAGTAAATTCGGTAACTAGTCGTATTTAAGAATCAGGGCCTGTATTTATAAACGGGTCTCAAGTCTGAAAAAGATCTTGAGATGCCGTTTTGATTCATAGACATAACTAATCAATATACGTATATTTATCACAATATCTAAGAATCCTTTGGAACACAACTACAGTATTTATAATTTAACTATATAATACCATATAGTTGGAGCTACTAAACTAATATTGGCCGTTACTCAACGTTTATGACACTCTGTGACGTTCAAAAGCTTTTAGTGCATGAAATATTCTATGTAAGAAGAGACTGATGTCTATATAGGAATATTCATTAAATGGTACATAAAAGGACTATATATGCACAATTTAATGAATAGGAATATTCAAGCCGTCGTATCACAGAGAATTGTGGTTTCGCCTCCCATTTGGGAAAATGAATTATTTAACATTTTCATTTTTTCGCGCTGGTAAGAAGAAAGCGCGCGCTATCCTATACGTCACATATTGGGCCGAAATAGGGAATTTAATAGTAGGTTTCCTCTGCCTGCCCTCTTACATGTGGAATACCGCATGGAGCTGAAAAATAATATAATGGTGTGTAGTACTTTGCCTCGTAAAGAAAATGGGAGCATCTATGTATTGAACATTGGTCGCACGTTCTATATAAAAATGAAAGAGCTCTAATGAAGAAGAGACGGAGACTACGTTGACTAGCATTTCCTTATATACAGTATGTGGAGTCGTATGAAATACAAGTAAAAAAAAGTACAATGTATAATAGCGTGGAAACGGATTGCCTTAGCACTAAATACCTTCTGCCTACTCTCTCCTATTTGCGGGTTCCGAAGTGAAGTTAAAAGAGACAATGTATAATATAGCACTGAAAATTGGTTACAATTTCGCAGTTATGCCACTTTATACAAATTTTATGATGCTATAAGTTTTGGCATAATATAACGATCATATAAATGTCACTACAAAGAGGATATGGATGTTCTTAAAAAAGACAAGAATATTTTCGTTTATTATTGTTTTTTGTCACGAGGAGGGGTAATATTATATTTACTTCTTTCTTTACGAATAACTGCTATTTGTGTATGTATAGTTTTTAACATTTAAAAGTATTATTCCACACTAAGTATACAAAAAAAATGTAGAGAATGTATAAAAAATTAAATTTAATTATTAATTTAAACGTAGCCGGGACTCCAACTCACGCCTCTTTGAAACCCTGCATGAGCGTTGACCACTAAGCCATACGCTCATATCAAACTACGATGAAGTTCTTATACGCTTGTTAAAATTTTTTCATGCTGGTTCAATATTCGTTAAAGTGAAAAAAAGAAAATTTATATGTCATCTTATTGTCATTGATAATTGCTTCGGATAATCTCGATCAACCCTACTTTTTTAAAATAAAAATTGTACATAGTTCTGTCATTTAGGATCTATGATATTAAAGACACACATACAAAGCCAGCCGGCCACACATTAGTAAGTTAACTCATACATGAAGCGGGCCATAGTCGTTACTATTACATGCTATCTCCCATATTGATGTCGTTTTATAGAGGCACACATAATAGGACGGCTACGCCGGAAGCTATCGACTAAATCCTATTAAAACTGAAACTATTCTAGTTAAACAACGTCCCGGGAGTGGAAGTAATGGTCAAATATTATATCTTACATGTTAACTGATAACTATTAAGATAGCGACATGAAATTATCGGCGAGATAATTAAGGGACTGATTATTACGTTCTCATCAGCGCCAAAATTAGGACATCTGCAGGCAGACATACATAGTTCCGCTTTTTACGAATTAAATACAAAAAGTGTGCAGGTACGTTATGTAAGCTGTATACTCCAAAGACTTAATTGCCTAACAGGCAAAACATTTAACATATACCTAAGTACAGTGAAGTATAACTAATAAAAAATAAAATATTGCTATTTATCACCATTCGAGAGTTTATTTAAAACTGAAATAAATTAATAAGTTATAAATTAAATATAGATTGTTTTAAAATCCCGCTTTTCCACGAGATAATAAACTTGGCAACGCTGGTATTGATATAACCTTAAATGAAACAATTTTAGCTGGATTAGTCACCTATATTTTTATGCTCGAGAATGTATTTAAAAAAAACTTCCTTTTAAACAATTAAAATAACCCGTGGTCTTAAAAAACCGTAAGCAGGTCCGTAAAAAAATCTCAAGGCGTTGATGAGATATACATATATACCACAATGAATTTGTATTCAAAACTTTTTCTTCTACTAAGCTATAACGACCCAAAATAATTTATAGCAGATATATAAACACAAGCGGATTAATGAAATATTACTTTGAACAACATTCAATGTTTATATAAGTATCGGAATATTTAAATTGAGAAGATTTCCATCACCAAACAAATTTGCGCTGAAACTCAATTATGTCCCTTTAATTTGCTCTATAAATTGCTACGCGGGGCTTATATAAAATGAAACATACGTAGTACTGAAGTATAGTAATAAATTTAAATGTTGTACCTATTAAAGACACAGCAGACAAAATGAGACATTTAAAATTAAACCTATTGCCGTACTTTAGCATTGAATAGCTGCGTTTTTTTATTATGCTTACGGAAAAGACAGAAAAGTTATTCTTCTCTGCACTTTCCGTTTTCCTTAATTTGGTTATTGTGACTGTGTGACTTCGACGGCGTTTGAGAAAATATCATTTGACACCCTGACGGCTCACGGTGCTCAACCAGCACCGTTAGGTTCTAATGCTTATTATAGCCGACCTAAATCTGTTATTCCATGAGTCTCGCATAGCTCGCTCGAAACTTGGGCAAGTACAGGGTACAGGGTGACCAAACCAAGTACCACGCTATGTCTCAACAGACCAGATCTTTATTTATACAAATATAGTTATAATAGATAAAAAAAATAATCCCTACACAAAAAGCATAATCCCATAACCACCACTGCTCTCAGTTACACTTAACTGAACTGCTACATAAAACGACAAACAACCATAAAAACCTTAAAAAGACCTAAAAACAAAATGTCTCATAATTTCAATAATCTGTTAAAATTTTACCAAAAGGTAAAATAACCCTAAAGTCTAAAACAAAAAGTAATGCACAAGCAACACAAATATTAAACAAAAATGTTCCCCTCGCATACCGTGGTACGAAAAATGCGGGCAATTAACGTAAACTCCCGCGTCAGGGCACAGAATACTCTAGAGCAGGCGATTTTTGCCTTTACATTTTATACGGCTCTTTCGGTGGAGAATTAAGATCGTTTTATTTGTACGCGACATGATTTTAAAATTTAAATCCTAGTGGAGTTAGCCGGTTGGGTAAATTAAGGTTTACTTGTGTAAATAACACAAATGAACACTGTTGCGAATTAATATATTTTGTTCATCTCGTTAATCTCAGAGCCAGTTTGTTTTAGATTTTACCGAGGATTTTTTTTTGTTTAGGATAGTATTTTTTATAAGATTTGAACCATTAGATTAGATGTTCGTGGCGCAGTGGCATCCGCGTGTGAAAACGCGACAGGTTGAGGGTTCGGTTCGCTCGGGCACTTAAAATGTCTTACTTACGATACAAACTGCAAGACTCTTAGTTATTTCTATTTGACCACGCTGGCAAAGCTGCAGGTAAAGAATATTCCAAATATAATTAAAAACAAAATTTAACTATCATGCTAACTTAATTTGAAAAGCTCTTACTGTATTACCACGATACAAAGTAGCCTTACAAACACTTACGCTGTTGATAAAACGGATGCGGACTTGCGAGACTAATCCAAGCTCCGCTATTATGGCACTACATTAAAACTTTACGACTCATTTTAAACTTAATAAAATGAACAAATGTTATATAAATCAAGTAGGAACTTTGTGTTAGAAAAAATGATAACTTAGTCTCGTAGTTTAGGAGGGAAGGTACTACGTTCTCTATTCCCCGCCCGAATTCGAGACATTAGGTGTTAAGTGGCGCAACTGAACGCCGCACTATGTCTTACCAAATCTAAGTTATGTAATATTTTATGGGACGCGTCTATCGGGTTTTTATATTTATCTTCCGAAACGGCCTTCACCGTACCACCACAGCTTAATGCTTAATGTTTGCCTAACTGGCAATCGAACCAACACCTACACGTTAACATTTAAATTACTTATGCATATACTCGTATATAATTATATATTTGAGAAAGCAATTTTATCAGCAAAAAACCTATCAACGTATGATAAATCACTGCGCACTTTTAAGGAAGAAAAACTCACAAGCACAAGGTCAATGCCATCGCATAAAATGTCAAACTCAGGAACTACATCAATATAAACTTAAAAGCTTTTGGTATCATATGTTATATGTTTTAATTGTGGTACCATAATTTGATCTGTCTTTTCCTCTAATGATTATCAGTGTCAACTTTTTTAACACTAAAATATCATTTGTCGTATATTCCAACAAATATCAATTATTACCAAAAAGATAGACACTTGGTTCTTACCCTTTTTATGTTATTATTACTTAATTTTCTTATCAAACATATTAATTATATTACTATTGATATACAAAGCTTATATTATTACACACACATTGATATACAAAATAATATCTATGTATTTTCTTCATTTTATAGATTGTTACTTAAACTAAGGTCCTAATAAAGAATCTAAAATTTACAAAAATGTACAACTATCACGTTGTAACATTAAGTTATAAGACCTATTTGTTTGTGTAGGGGAGCACTGAGAAAGGATTCCTCGAAATTCCTATGGTGATGATTCCCGGGGATTTCCAATTTTACGTCTTAAGGTCCAGTCCATTTCTAATGATAAAAACTAATTCTCCTAATTATTGTACATAGATGACGTATATCATGTTACGATGGAATGTGTCCAGAACGAGCCTCTGAGACGTCGGTTAATTTGCAGAGATTTCTACAATGATATAGGAGCATGTAACAGTGCTTTAGCAATACCAGACTCTGTGTTAGGAAAAAAAATATTGTATATAGTTCAGAATAAAAATAATTGAATGTAACTAACATTAATATTAGAATGTTAAACAAACAGGGCGGCATGGTCGTTGTCACGACAAAGATCTTAAATAAAAAGAGTCCACGCAAATAAAGTTACGGACGACGACTGATAGAATTCATTAAGTAAACATTGTAATAAAATATTTACAATTCAGCACTTACGGCTACTGGAGTGCTCATTTTGTATAATAAATAAGCAAAATTATATTAAATAACAAGTAAGCATAATAACAGTATTGCCATTTTGTGTATATATCAATACAATTTTGTATTACTAAAAAAAGAATAAATAATAAAATAAATTCATAGTTATTTTTTTATTTAAAAAATGTATTAAAATATTGAGGATATTTAAATATTAATTGACTACCTAAATACCATCGTTGCTTGGTTGAGTAACAGCACTCAGCGCCGCATTCTATTCACTAGAGCAGGAAAACAAAAATAAATTGCCTCGAGTGAGAATCAAATCCATAACCGTCACGTATACTGTCAGACGTTTAGAGCTAACACAAAAAAAATCCGAGTTCCCAAAAAAATAAAAACCATGGCGACCCTATCGCCATGGCAATAAGCAATACAAAAATTCCTTTAATTTCGGCCGTTACGTAACGCGACAACCGACCAAGGTGAACGACCGGGGCCCGCGACGTAAGATTAGCGTGGACTCGTGAAACTTTGAAATATTTTTTGCGCGTTAGGTACCGACTCGTACATATTATACATAATATGTATATTCGTCATAGTCGTTAGGCAATATGATGGGAAATAAATATTCTAAACGGTTATATGGGAAAGTACTTGAGTCCGTCGTGGTGCAGAGGCACAGGCGTGCGACAGTAAAGGCGACGGTTGTTGACTCGATGAACACTTGAGGAAACCAAAAATTATTATTCTCATTTCTTCGCTCCGATAACAAAGCAAAGCGCGGCGTAGAGTCCCGCCACTCAGCACGCAATACCTTAAGGATTCGGCAGAAATTGAGGAACAGAAGTGTCTTAATTGAGATCAGTGTTTTAACACTAGGTTCCCTCTATCTACTCTGCTATGCATGGGATACAGTATGTAGTTAAAAAAACTGGCTTAACAAGATAGTTGCAGTTTAAATGATCACTGCAAAAATATTAAATTGTAAATAAAATACACATATTTGATTTCTCACTTCAGTTAGATTAAGTATAGTTTAATGTTCCATAATAATAAATTAATTTTTAACAAAAAGAAAAACCGACTTCTAATAACGAACTAAAACGTGAAAAATAATTTTACAAAGATTTTATAATTTTGAAGTCGGTGCCAAGTAAAACAAACAGACTTAGTAATTAGATATTGTAGTAAGGTGTGTTGTAGCATTAGTTTGACACCGACTTCAAAATTATAAAATATATGTATAATTATTTTTCACTTTTTAGTTCGTTGTTACAAGTCGGTTTTTCTTTTTGTTAAAAATTAATTTATTTTACGATTTTAAGTGATGGGTAGATCTTAAAATGATGCTTCTTAAACGAGTGGTGATGTGGTGGTGGTAGTGGTTGTCAGCGAGTGGTTGTGGTTGTCCTATGTAAAACTTTATTTAATTAGGTGTTATTTTTGTGCAAAGTAACATATTGACAACAACATCCAAAAAAGTCCGAATTCATAATCTCCGTTTTTCGAAGTTGGTTGAAAATGAGAACATCCTCTTTTTTGAGGTTGGTTGAACAGAAATGCAACGATCAGGAATGTCACTTCTGACATCAATTTAAAAAGTTTTTGCTTTGAACTATTACAGTATAATATTTTTTTTACCAAAAAAAAAAAAACTTTCTTAATTTTGATCGGATCCCATAATAGGAACCTAATCAAACTTGCACCAAATTATTCTTGAAGTGTATTCTTTCAAATAAAAAAAGAATTATCAAGATCGGTGGGCGCGACATTGAGTCCTTCGTCTATTTGTCGCGCACATACCTAATGCTAATTTAAGACTTATGTGATTTTCTCATAGATACCATTATCAAACATGGACCAAAAAAATGGGTCCATTCGGGAAGCTTCACCTTTCGAATTAAATTTTTTTATCAAAATCGGTTCACCTAGTCAAAAGTTATAAGTTAACAAACATAAAAAAATTAAAAAAAATACAGTCGAATTGATAACCTCCTTTTCTTACAGAAGTCGGTTAAAAAAACCATATTATTATTAAGTTACTAATCACAAAGTTTATCTGCTCCTTCGCTCGCTTCGACATATTGAAATAACTTTATATAAATCGTTGTACATATGAGTGACACATTCTAACTGCGGGAGGCTACTCTGACCGCAGGTGCACTTAGTTACATTGACACAATTAACGCTATAGCTACAGCTTACAATTTTCCTCGATAAACACACTATAAAACGAAAAAATTGTTTTTCTATCCAAACATTATTGACAGAATGTCGACATTAATTGACAAAAATTGTTTTCTAACAATATTGCGCTCAAACGTAAACTCAATGTACCTACCTACTTGAAAAACATTTTTGAGTAAAAATAATAAAAATGTAGCAACTAAGTTATAAATATACTAATAAGTGCTAATTGCATAGTATCAAATTGAATTAGAACGTAGTGTCTCAAAAACATTTATATGTTTTTTAATAAAGTTTGAATATTTTAAATGTGTTGTTCCACACACGAAAGAAAAATATATAATAGCTTCACGCTGTATCCCGCCCATAGCAGTGTAGGTAGAGGGAATCTATACACAGGGTGTCAATACACTTCATTTCCTACTTTCCGCCCAATTTTTAAGACATTACATGTTGAGAAGAGGAACTGCATGCCGGCCTTAGTCTTGTTTTGTTACAAAGCTAGGAAAGGAAAATAATTTACTACCTCGAGTTGAAATCGTACCCACAACTTCAAGCGTTTGCAGGTACACAATGTGCTTCCCAAATGAAACTTACTCGGTTATATATTTATTTAATAAAATAATGCCTGAAGAATTAAAAAAATAAACAATTAAGCACGTGAGAAACACACCTAACTACGTACAAAATCTCAAAAGCATAATTCGACATGACCTACTTCAAATATCTAAGAGAACGTAATTAAGAAAATAAAAAGCTACGCAATAAATGACAATGGTTGGTGAAAACATGTAGTTTTAAACAATGAAATTACAAAATTACGCATAAAATTTGATTTGCATATCACATCTATCAATTTATGTTGTGTAATCTATACCTATCTTATTTTTAGTTTCACGCTGTATCCCGCACATAGGTAGCAGAGTAGACAGAGGGAAGAACCTACCTAGTATTAAGAACAACGCTCTATTCCCCATTGTCGGCCGAATTCTGGAGACACGCAATGCGCGTGTTGAGTAGCAGAATACCACGCTTTGCCTCGACACCAGAGCGAAGAAATGAAAATATTAATATTATTATTTCAATTCCTCTAATAATAGCCACTAATATTTATAAAGTTTAAAAAATTGTCAGTTAACATGCAATTGAAACTAATTCGGTATGTTTATTTATTTAATGTCAATTGAATGATCTCCTAAGTATCAGTAATTTTAATGAATCATAAATTAAAAAAACGTATTTTAAAACATGGCGTATCTCATTCTAACTTAGGTACTAAACACACACTATACACTAATAAATGCCTGTAATAATAAAATATAAGTAAGTCTCATATCTCGTAATCATTAAAAAATATTTTTTATCTTATATATTATCGTACATCAGGTAGGACTTCTATAGAAATTGTTATCTTGATACTATAAAATGTCAACAAATACAATAAATATAAAACTAAAGGCGCGACACCTAAGTTTTATAAATTCGTTTTACATTCCTCATTTTTGTACGGAACGTACGGTAACATAAAACTACTAATATACAATTTAATATGGACCGTCGAATATATTTTTTATTTGAACCAATAGTTTCTAAGATTAGCGCAATCAACGATATAATTCATAAATTTTATTATATTTAAGCCAAAAGAAAAAGCTTCTCTTTATTATCAATACCCTAAAGAAAAATAAACCTACGGCCGAAAAATACAAATGCGTCATACAAATCGATATCTCTGTATCGATATCTATATGGACGATGTTAATCAACATATCGTATTTATAGCTTTTGCGAACCGCACCTAAATAAAATAAGAAATACAACGCAAAACGCAAACCGCTTTACTAAAAACAAATAAGGATATAATAATATAATAAGTTGATAATATTATTTATATTCCCATAGAAATAAATATAATCTTTCAATTGTCGAAATGTTGATAACATTCTCTCACGAGTTATCACTAACTGTTCTCTATAATATACCTCTTCACAATAATTCAGAAGAAATGCGTCGATAAAAAACGATAAGTACCCTTATCATTAATGTTGCGATAAAAATCTCAATCAAGACAAGAAGAGTTTCGACAAAACAAAATATTTTTTAAAAACAAATAATTAATGAGTTTGGCGGCAAGAGGGGAAATAAAATATTTACTTTTTTAGAAGCTGCATAAAACTTTGAACGACTCAAGATTTGACTAGCGTATTAAAACGAAGCTTGACGAGAACGTATGGTTTAGTAGTCACGAGTTTGTGAAAGATTTCCAAGAGTTCACTCGGGGGTTCAATTGCCTCTACGTTAAAACATTTACACGTTTTCTAATAAAATATATTGTTTGTTAAGTGTGAAATAACAGTTTAAAAATATTAATTACGTATACTACCGGTTTACATAAAATTTAATTAGGAACATCCACATTATGCAAGAGTATCGCAGACAGCAATGTCAGGCTGTAGGTTGGGTACGCAGGCGGCATTTTAGCACCGCCAACGAACCGTTACTCCCTCTAACTAAAGTAACTACTTAAAATGTATACAGACGTGCTTTTCTTCAATTTTATTATTGTTCACATTTTGTAGCAACATAATCCATGCAGTAGCAGAGTACACTACAGATTCATGGACCGTACCTTTTGTTATTTTCACTACTTCACTAATAAATTCTTTACACATTACTTAAAACTAGACTTATGTAATTTTACATTTTACTCTTATATAGCCACGTAATTGATTACAAATTTTTGTAGTAGGTTTGAATGACTGGAGGCGTATTTTATATATTTTTGATATATGCATATACAGTGAAAACATGTATTATGTACCCAACATATATGTTCGATCACTATATAATAGTACAATATTATAGGTAGAGGTAGGTGTGGTATAGAAACTATGTTTTTTTTATTCATTTTTGTGTTTCACACCATATCGCAGGTGAAATAAAAATTATTTAAGTAAAGATCAAACCCAGTACTAAAACTGTAACTTTTTTTATATAGTATAAGAGTTGTTGAATGTGAGAATACAATATCATTTATTTTCTAGTATAATTATCATTTTACCGCAGATTCAGTTGAGCAGATGAGTGTTTCAGTTAAAAATCAACACACAGCAAATAAATCACGGTACTACGTGATTGTGTATAAACTTATAGGTCTTCTTTGTTGTAATGTTTATAGTGGCATGTAAGTCATACATACCAAACGTACCTGCACCTGAAGGCTATTTGGAACATAAATTAAGTATAATTATCTAACGTTAGCAATGTTTATATTTAAAAAACATAACTAGTAACTATAAAATATCCGTAATTATTAATGGAGTGTTGTAGGTTCTCTAGGTTTTATATCCGTTCCACTGCACCACAGACACCTCTCTACATTCTCTCAAACTCTCCGACTTCTACACATAACGATAAAGAGTTAAAATAATAAATAAAAAATACAGAAAAAACACAAACTCCTCTAGAAATAGCCACCCCCTTTGTTTCATAATCTAATCATGATTTTATAAGTGGCAATTTAGTTCTTCGATCTCATTGTCAGCAAATTGCATCTGCAATTTGTGCAACGGATATTACTAATTCAGTTTAGGTGTTAACGGATGTTGTTAGACAAAAGACTGCTATTATTATTTTTTTCATCCATCATCAACCTCAAAATAAGTAGGCTAGCCATAAGTCACTCTACTCTTGTCCTATTTATGTTTATTTTTTATTATTTCTTACATACATTACAGACTCGTGATCCGTGTAGCTCTATTTCTAGTAATGACTAAATAAGTCTAAAGGAAAAAAAAGTATTACGTATTATGTTATATACTATATTTTTTTCATTTAGAAATTCTAGAGACTATTTAGGAAATAAAAATGGAAAAATGGTGAACAAAGTTGCGGACGACAATATTAATTGTTTTCTTGCTCAAGAATTCCAAAGATTTGAAAATGGGGAACGGAAGCGACTTAATTGGAAGCGTGTCTCAACACTAGGCTCCCTGGTTGCCCCTGCATACCCAGCTATGTACAAGACATGGCGTGAAGTTAAAAATATATATAAGTGTACAATTCGAGGACCGGATGATGTAGTAGCAGAACAACTTTAGATTTAGCAAGAGCACAAATTCAGTTCGTAAAATTATAAATTGATTTCGAAGAAAGAAATATACCTGTTATGAGTGCAGTTATTTTTAACGAAGGCAATGACCAAAAAACGATACTAAAACACGCACCCCACTCGATTGCTGGATGCACATAAATGTACCCGTGTAAGCATTAAAATTTTTTGTAGCGCTATTTTTTATAGCAAGACATACAAATACAGAGGGAAACGGAGCCGAGAATATGTTTCGTTTGTTAATATTTATTTTTAAAGTAAATAATATAAATTTGTATTTAATTTTAATAATAGCTTTTTTTTAAATTCAGTAATAGTACTTTTTCAGCTCTATACAAAACCCTACATTTATTACCACGTCACAAACAAATAGAAATGACATAAAAAAATGTAAAAATTAAAAAAGAACAAAGTAACTATAGTACAATATGTATCACAAATAACACAGTACATTTTTATAGCTTTTAGTAAAATGTTATAGTTTTGTTAAAAAAATAATGCTCACACATGATAAGGCTTACATATTTCGACCAAATATTCCCCTATTTGAAGCTCGAATGTAATCCCCGGGGCTCCGCTAGAAGATTAAGTCTGTCCTATTACTACCCGATGTCAGTATTACGGCGAGATAAAAAAGTTACGTACGAAAAGGTCTTTTTTTAGCTACACGTTGTATCCCGAACATAGCAGGTAGGCAAAGGGAACCCAAGAACTTAGTGGCACTCCGTTACTGTTAAGATACTTCCTTTCCTCGCTTTGCGCCGAATCTTGATGTAACGTAATTACTAGGTTTAAATGTTTTTTTTTATTAAAGTAGGTAATTAACAAAATTACGAAAGCTTTCAAATCTTTAACTTCACGCTGAATCACAAAGGTAACCCAGTGTTAAATAAGGCTCCGTTCCAGACATTTTGCGTTTCGAGACATAGCGTGACAGAACCTAACGCCGCACTTTATCTCCACCGGAGTGAGAAAAATAAAATAATTCATTCACCCCGAGTGGTAAACGATTGGTCGATTCTAATATAATACGTCAACATTTCAAACCAGGTTAAGATATCTGGTTCGACTGCGTCCTACATTTCTATCGATTTCCAGGTTACATGGTGTATAAAAAAGGGCATACCTAACACAGGTAAATCATCAGCGAGGGTGAAAATAAATAATTTAATGACATAAAACATTAATAATCATTTGCACTAATTCATATAAGACGTTCATTAAAACGGAAGGTAAAAAGAAAAGATAAAGACAGTGTTTAGTCACTAAGATCATTAAGTATCAGTACACGGTAAGGACACGAGAAACCTTTGAAAATTATGGAATAATTAGGTAGCTTTATGAGGATGGAACATCCATCCTGTGTTTCACTTCCACGCTATAATATATTAGTAATATATAGTAAAAAATGCAGTAATATATTACTATAGTTTATACATCTGAATAAGACATAGGCTACAATTTGTGTAAAGATTTTGTACAGTTTGTCGATAATACAACAATAAGTTTAAGCGGGCAAAGCCGCGTGTGGGCTGCTAGTGATATATAAAGCCAAGTTATTACACCATCGAACCTGAATTTGCCAGACGTTACCCACACAGTGCAGTGCGGTTACAACACTAGCACCTATTTTCGGATAGTCTTGTTAATATTTAGTAATAGTTGATATTGCTAAATGAATGAACAAACAAATATTGCAAATATATACATGTATTTTTTTTATTTAACGTTCAGTTTTTTTGTTAATAGTGTATAAAGTTGGCTGATTAATAATAACTACCTATTTAGGTAAAATCATATTTCATAGAGATTATTTAGTCACTATGACTACTTAAATATGATGGACTATTTTCGTTACGATAAAATTTTTCACAACGTTTTTCATATGTATTCAAATTACAATTTTATTACAACACAAGATTAACTCTGCCTATCCTGCTGTGTGCGGGATACAGCGTGAAGCTGATTATTTTTTGAGAAGAATAAATCAAAACCCTATTTTATTCAAATGTATTACATATTACATAATGTATATCAAAAGATTATTATCTACACAAAAATAAAATTAAAACATAAGCAAAGTACCAAACGAGAACTAGTTTAATTCCCCAGTAAATATGATCCGAAAGCTCGAGTACGCGCTCAATCAATGAACGTTTCATGGTCCAGACGTTATCTACGCAACGGCTAGTAGTATTTTAGGAAGGTATTTCGATAACTCATCTGCCAACCCTACTGAATGTACTGTGAATATATTTTCGTGTGTAAACCTTGACGCACTTTGGACCTAACGTTTAAATGGGTGAACCTTTAGATAAAAGATAGATAGATAAGGAATCTAGTGTCCTAACAATAGATTCCCAGGTTTCTTTGCCTAGCCTGCAATGTTCCACAAAATATCTCAAGAACAGGGCCGAGATTAAGAAATGAAATATCTTTAAACATTTAAAAAATATTAAAATATGAAATATCTTATCATTAGGTTCCATCCATCTACACTGCTATATTTGTAATGAAATAACAGATACCATAAATAACATTTTCAAGCAAAATCTATTACGGCTTGTATTATACAAAATACAAATATTTGGCAACAGCTAAAATGCTATCAGGCAATCAACTAGCGTCCACGGCCGTGGTTGGGATTCTACTTAACGACCCAAATATGTAAGGCTGACCACGACTAGTGAAATGTAAACAGAATGCAGTACTTGTCTATATTTTTATAGAACGTAGTGTTAAGACACTTCATGCCAAGCTTTCCGCCTAATTTTCAAAACATGTGTGGATAAGTAAATATATTCCCTGAAATAGACTATCCAACACAAAATTATTTCAAGCAGTAGTTACTGGAGTTAGCGTGTTCATCCATAAAATCTCTTCAGTTTTATAATATAAGTATAAAATATAAATTTATTACGTGCAAATCGCTAGTACCTACAGACAGGACCGAAACGTACGCCATTGGTGTTTATTAATTTAATTAATCCGCTAATTGAATCAGCAGCACTCGACAAGCGGGGGATTGTTCAATATTAAGTTTAGAGTCCTAATTTTGTCAGTTATAACAGATATTTTGATGCATATGCATATATAGTATGACTTACATATGTATAGTTTCGTTTTCATATATTTATTTCAATATAATAAAACTCTTCTGTTACTAAGGGCAGCACTAAATGAAGGTTTGCCAAAACATAAAAGAAAATGGGATTTTATAAATTACTTACGTGATGCAGCAGACTACCAGCTTATTTTATCAAATTTTACGTAATTGACATAGTATGCTAGTGCCACAATATACCGTTTCTTATATAGATATTTAAAAAAATCGGTCGAATTAAGAACCTTTTTCTTTTTACAAGAAATCGGTTAAAAATGCTAATCATGTCAAAGATGTATTTATCTTCTAAAGTTATTATATTGTAATGGTTACAAAAGTTATTATTTAAAACGCTAATAATAATTACATTATTTACGAACGTCGAAATCGATTTGTAGACTAGATCGACTTTTAACAAAAAGACATTAAGTATTTAAAAAATATAAGAAACGGAAATGCTGATATTATAAAAATAGGTATCCCCGTAGCTGACGCATACATAATTGTGTTCGCGTGGTGTCAGAAAGTAGAAAGCTATTTAGGGTGTTTTATAACAACATGTATGACTGTACGTTTAACTATAGCATAGGTGTTCTAATTTAAAATGGCTATACATTTTTTTATTATTATTCTGAAAGAATAGTAGCACAATTTAAACGAGATTTATTTGAATAAGTTGAAAAATAGAGAAATGTAGTTGGTAGAACAGCGCATACAGTAACTATTGAACAGCTAAGTTCTACACTACATGTATTCACTATTAGAAAAAATGCCATAACAGTAGGTTCTTTTAATATCCTGCTAAATGCGGGATAGAGCGTGAAACCGAAAAAAAAAAGAATGTTTCACGTGTCTTTGGTATAGCATTTCGTGACAAGTAATGTTTTTCTCAGATTTGCATAGAAACGCAGATCATCTCTGATGAGGTCACCATAAGAGATTGTGAAAAGAGTCGATCGTTATTACTAAAGTTGTTTACTTTGATGATAATGCTATTAAAATTTTTTATGAGTCATAATAAAAAATATTAATTGCAGACGGTAATTTTATAGATGAATTCAATTATTAAACTAGTTTTAAAACGAAGCTTTGCCCGTGTGGCCAAATGGAAAAAAAACTAATCGTTATGTATGAGACATGGCACATTCTATGCGCCCAAGGTAACTTATAGTCGCGTCTACAATAGGTTACATTGAGACGATTGACTTGATCTTATATCTAACACAAACATATTTTTTCAATGAAAAGCTGAGATTAGCGCGTTCAACCTAAAAAATATATTTAATTATTCTTTGCCTGAAATCCATTTTTTATTTTAATACTTAGTTTTTGTCTACCCATAACAGATTAAAGCAAAGTTTTTGTTTGAAGCATTAGGAAATAGCGAATTTTAGAATCTTAAAGTAATATTTTTATATATTTCAAGTCAACAAAAAACGTACGGGTTACACTGGGAACTCTGAAATTCCCGAGTGGTACTTAAGTACGTCAAAATATACTTTCAGGCACTTCAAACAAATATAAGGTACTTAAACTATTTTCTAAGCATCAAATACTTATTCAATAAAACAAAACAAAATTTGTCAAATAGCAATAAAATTTTATTCAAAGAAATCTTAACAGAGACGTTAGAGCATTTTAAATAAATGAGACAATGTAAATTAAAAATAAAATTAAATCATCTTCACACTGTCTCTTGCACAAAGCAGAGTAGGCAGAAGGCACATAGTGTTAAGACAGTCCGTTCCCCACTTTCCACTAAATATCAAATCGATAAACTTTCAATTCATAATGAATTGTAATAATTAAAATCCTATACACATACTTACTTCTATGTAAATACTTAAAGACATTATGATTTAACGCTATGATTAAGTAAATACCAGACCAGTTTACATCAAACTGGACCAGAACCAGTGCACCATAGACGATACTAACCAACAAAACAAATAAACATGCACAGACGCACATAACGCTAGCAGACATGATATTCGCAGAATCATTCCCAAAACAAATATGCCAATCAAAATATCTATTAGGTACATACACTGCCGCTGCTGCAACCTATATTGAATTCTATTGCTTTTCGCGAAAGTTTAATTCATATTATGGTTGAAGTTTGGTTAAAACGAGACGGCTCAGTATTGATTTTTGACGCTAGCGTATGCATGTGGCGTTGCCTATGTAGCGATAGAGTACCCAAAAATATACGGCTCATACATATTTCATAGAGTTAAATTAGATTTAAACTTGACTGCCTTTTCTGAGTTGAGTTGTAAAAATATAATTTAAATGAAAACCTTTTAATAAGACTATACGGTAGTAATTGAAATCTCATTTTAATATATATCAGTATACCTATATATTTTTATATTATAAAGCATGAGACTATTAAAAACACGCAATATTTCATTATAATGAGAAAAAGGAATGATTTTTATCTCTTAATCGCAAGATATACATAATATATACATATATGTATATAAAAGAAATTATTTTAGAAGCAAACCACATATATTTACTATTATAGCCCAAACCAATACATTTATATAGCTTGTAGATAGATAGACATATATCCTTGTTATCAAGACCCTATTCAGCCGATTTTGATAAATGGATTGTCACTTTCGTCTTTATCTCGGAAGTGAATGTATATCACATTTAATAGAAGAAGCTCTCACTTCTTATAAAAACTTTTTATGTGCTTTTGAAGCATTTTAATATTCTAGTATAGGTTGTTCAATAAGTAAAAAACTACTTGCTAAATGTCAAGGCTACCTAAGAATTTAACTTAAGAAAATGTTTTAAATTTTATCATATTAATAAAAAAAACTATGAATTTATGTAACGTTTTTACGCTAATAGAATAAGCATCCCGGGTACGAATCCTTAACTAACGTTATTAAAAAAACAAATACTATCTTGTTTCTTTAATAAAAGCACATATTAATATTGGTATAACAAAATATATAATACTGTAGCGGAACGGGGCGGACGGTTGTGATTTATCGTGCAATTAGCGACCAATGGCTCTGTTGCAGTCATATCTACTTTATTTATTGAGTGCTAAGGTTTAAATTTGAAGACTTGAAACGGACCCATCTGCCAAATCCAGTAACAATAGTTTATTTGTCAGCTATTGGTTTTTTTTGTTCGCTTGGGAAGTACAATATATGACACGAGTATTGTTCGTATGAGATTCAATAGTAGACAGTCTAGAGTGAAAGCGTTTATGACTAACAAAAAAGACTACTATTCTAAGGGTCGATGAGTGAGTGTCTGAAAGCAATTTTTATCCTCGTATAGCAAGATAGGCGAAGAGAACTAAAATTTAATCCACACACTACCCAAATTCGACACACTGGTTGTTGAATGACGGAACTAAACACCGCGCTGTCTTCCGTATTCCAGGAAAATTAAATCATTCCATCGAGTAGGTATCGAAAACCCCACCATTGTGTTTTCAGTCAGAGCTTTCCCGCTGCGCAACTAAAGCCAAACATAATTTTAATACTAGCGATGTGGTCACGGCTTTGCTAGGTAGAATTACACTATTATTTATTTACTAATCTGAATTGGATTGATAACTAAAGTTTCAGGCAATTCAATAAAATACTTATTTGGTAGCAATTTTGTCGAATTAAATACTTTAACATGATATAACTTTCTTATTTATGAACCGATTTTAATAAAACATAGACTAAATGGTAAGGAAAGTTTGCAAAAATACAATAGTGAAAACTGCACTTAAATAGTTTATAACCGTTTTCGCCATTAGGGTGCACAAACACACAATATTTTTAAAATCAATGTCTTCTGTCTGACAGCAATCAGTTACAATTTTCATTATATATATATATATATATATATATAATTATATTGCGGCAAACATATAAATATATAAAAAGATAGATATACCTTGACATGAAAACCTACATTGAATAATAAACTTCTACACTAAAGTTTTATAATTTCAAAATCTTTTAAAGTATGAGAACTTGGAGCGCCGTGTATGGATGACGTAACCTCCCTATGACGTTTATCAATGACAATTAAATGTCAGCTGGTATTATACTTTGCATTGTGGAGTACACAATATGTATTATACTAGAGATATAAATATCGTAAGGAATTATTTTTTTTTTGCTTCACGCTTTAACCCACATAAAAAAATCTTCACGCTATATTCCACAAATAGCAAGATAGGCACAGAGAACATGGAAACCTAGTGTTAAGACACTTCCTTTACCCATTTTCTACATAATTGACGTGGCGAAACTCTATGCCGCAATTTGGCTGGTTATCGGAGTAAGTAAATGAAAATATTAAATATTTCATTCTCTCAGTGGCAATCAACCTACAGCCTTCGGCGTCCATCGAAAGGCTGTAGTGGCCCGGTGGTATGTTTGTATATAATATGAAACATATAACATCCAATAATGTAAGCACTAACAAACAATTTACTGTAACATAAACCCTAGAGGGGCGAAAATTAATTAGAAATTTGAATGTAATTTCTGAACTGAATTTGAATTAAAATACATGCGCATGCAGAACTTTGAACTAACAAAATTAAATTATGTCATATATACAGTATGAAAATTTAATGTAAATAACACAAATTTGTGGCCGTCGTCGCACAATGGGACATCGCGGTGTTTGTGGGTTTGATTTCCATTTTAAATACCATGTTCAGAAGATTTTTCAAGGAAAAAAACAATAAAAACATTTTGATCCATTTCTTTTCTTACAATTAGATTCGATCCCACTCGGGGAAATGAATTATTTTCATTCTGGTAAAAAATCGAAGAGCGGCGTTGAAGACCGCCCTTCAAAACGCAATATCTCGAAAATTTGGAAATCGAGGAGTGTCTACTCTAGGGTTCCTCTGAATACCCTTTTTTTATATGCGCAATATAGCGTGTACTTAATTCAATAAATCTGAATTATTATTAATAAAACATAATAAAAATAAAGTTTCACACGAGCCAGCTATATACATATATATTTTAGCGTCGCAGCGTGTTATTGTACGCACAGCATACACTCGAATCGACCACGCCACCCACCACGTGACGCGGACGGTGACTCAGTAAGTGTTTAGCGATAGTGCGCAGTTCAGCTGTTATCAATTCACACTATATAATGTTTGTGTAGTAAGTAATAGCTGAATGATGTTAAAATTAAACATTTACAGATTGTTTTTTGGTAATTTAGATAATTTTATGGTTCTATGTATAAAAGGACTTGTCCAAAAAGAAGGTTTACAGGAGATTGTAATAAAAGTTCATCTTGCTATGGAAAAAATAACTAACGCCGGGCTTTGCCTCGTTACAAGAGCAAAGAAAATGAAAATATTAACCTCTAGAGGGAATAGAACCCACAAACTTTAGCGTTTACAGTCGTACATGAATCTCGATCTGTTACAATATAACCAAAAGTAAAGTATTAAGCAAATTTTTACTTTAATTTACTATTATTCGCCATACAATCACAGTAAAATGATTAAATCCCCTTCTGCAGTCCTAATAAAATCAACGACAGAATAACCAACTTAGGGCATGCACGAACGAAACGAAAGAGGTATGCAGAGACCGTGGCGTTTGATGCTTTATTCTCTCTGGCTACCCCATAACAACTCAACCAACTAAAAATACAAGTTAAACAGCAATCCCTTACAATATGTATAATATATATTTACCCCGAGAGACCGGCAACAAACAGCACGAGGCCGTAACTCGTAACTGGTAACCGTAGTAGGTAGTATAACCTACTTTCCTTTATAACACTAGACAATATGGGACAGATCTTGAGTTCAAACTTTTGTGATATCATCGCTTTTGGAGCGTAAATATTTTTGAACGACTCTTGGTAGAGTCGATTCTGACTTTTTGAAATTGTTATTTAAGTATTTTTTGTATAATACTTCATCTTCTTCAAATGTATATAATAATAACGAAGAGGTAAGAGATCTAACACAGCCTTTACCCTTTTACTCCTCTAAAATGATAAATACATAAAACCCTAGTGTCAAGACATACCATTGCCCATGCAACCGACTATGACAATGCGTGTTGAATGACGGAACGCAACGCCAGTAGCTATGACGGAAATATAGAAACAATTCAATTCCTTGAGTAGGTATCCCTAATATATATTTTATTATAGACTAATAATAAATAATGATATCCCTTATTAACTATAAAGATATAACAAAACTCTAATAGATATCTAAAAACCTAAAATGAATGACGTAAATCGATGAAACCATTTCACTAGCAAGCTTTCCCAATAGCCAATCTCTCATCCAAAGCCTTTTGATATACAGTACAGTTTATAGTTTATGTTTTAGTATACTAGAAACGCCATAGTAAAATAGGTCAGTGTGTAATATATACGCTATTGTTTTTTAAAGCTGTCATGAAACTACTTTTAAGTCCTGGGTTCAATTTCTAATGGAGATATTTCTTTGTATTGATTATAGTGGAAAACGACAAAAGTCACACAGAGAATTGAGTACACGTTGGGAATCTAGTGCTAAGACACTCCGTTCCCAATTTCTATCGATTTTTTTAAACAAACGGAACTTAACGCCGCGTTTTGCCTACCAGAAGAGAGAAATGAAAAATAGAATCACACTCCTAAGTTCCATTCAAACCATCATATTTACAGTCAAATGCGTTCCCACCACGTCTACGGACTCATGCCTAGATTGGGTATAATATGAACACCAGCCTCCTTATTTTATTTTAACAAAAAACCGATCTCTTGATTGAAAAATTGATTTTCTCAACAACAAAAAAACATTTCAATAAATAACAAAAATTTCGTTGAGGCCAACAGACAGGCAGATGTTACGCCAAATGATGAACGAGGCGGTGGCGGAAATTTGCAGTGACAGCTGCGGACGTAATTTAAAATAAATACCTTATATTATTATTCTTTATTTCAATTCAATTCAATTGTCAAAAATATGACTAAAAGAGAGGCAATAATTTTAATATTCTGCGGAAATTGCATAGACTCTTAATGTTTTCTTATCGAAAAGAACAATAACGTTAAAAAAATATTAACATTCTTTTCGATTCTCTTCTTTAGTTATGGTGTTCCGAACGTAATAGTGGAACCAAGTTACATTGTATGTGACCAATATTAGCTAAAATAACCTAAAAAAGCTTACGAAACCGCAAAATATAGGTAGTATAACACAAAATTAAACTAACACAGCCTTTACCCTGCGCCCGAGCCCTGATACGCGACATTTCGACTCACTTCATAATTCATACGAAATTACTTACCTACAGACAAACCGATAAGAAAAATTGTACTCTAAATAAAATACAATAAAGTTTATATTAGAACGTACGACCGACATTATGACCTTGACGTTATCATAAATTTACAAAGCGCTCTATGGAATTCGGTATAGCGCTCTGATACGGACGTAGATGTTAAACAAACAGAGCTGAGAAATAAACCCGAGCATTTATTGAAGTTCATTGATCCGTTATTTATCCGTTTTTTTATATCAAATAACTGCAGCGTTGAGTTCCGATACAGCGTGAAGCCAAAAAAAAAATACTAAGAACAGGAATAATATATTACATTTTTTTTTTATTTTCCTTTTCCTGCGTTTTTAAGAATAGATAAATAAATACTTGTATTCATTTCAGCTTAAAAAATATGTGTTAAATATTTCTAACTCTAAACACAGAATTAAACGAAAGGAGAGCAGAATAAATGGTCACTAAAATTTAAATCTGTAACCAAAAAAAGGCGTCTGACATAATGCACAACTTTATTCGAGTATCATCGAATAGTAAGCTGATTGTATTTGAATTTCAAACGCACTCTTGTCGTATTTTGTTCGTCGCACGTTGTTCATTTTAACACGTATGAAAACGATACTCTGAATAATAATGATTTGGGATCGATGTAAAAATAGAATTTGGTATGATAAAATAATTTTATAAGAGCCATTGAGGGCGTCTCAATCGTAAAACGGCGTGACATTATAAATAGAATATGAATTATTTTCACTTCCCTGCTCTAGGTAAGATAAAGCGCGGCGTTAAATACCGCCGCCACACCGCAGGTAGTCTAGTATAACGGCATAAAATATACTAGACAACCTGCGGCACCTCCACCTACCTGAAGAACGACTTAAGGAGTATTGGACTAAAACACAAGACATCGTCTTCACAGTAATATTCGTTTACAATATATAGTAATAGTTATAAGTAATAGTTATAAAAAACACTCATTTGTATATTTTACTAATTTATATAATATTTCCTATAGTACCTAATTAAAAAGGAGCTTCACGCTCTATCTCACCTATACGCAGTAGGCAGAAGGAACCTAGTGTTACGAGTTACTCAGGTCCTAGCTTTCCGTTCATTTTTCAGGACACAACCGTCTCGCTTTACAGTCAGACGTTGTGCCCCTGGGCCACGAAGGCATAGTTTTCCATTTTCAATACAAAAAGACTTTAATATCGACAATTCACTTATTGTATATCGCGTACGAAACCGAATCGTCTGCATCAGTGCGTACCTCCCTCCCATTAGACAATGCAGTAGGCATATTACTCGGCCTCAACATGCGGGGACAAACCTTGGTTCATTAATAATTTGATATTTGTGTACAGGCACATGTAAATATGTATGTATGGAAATATGAGTTATATAATAATATTACTACTCAAAAATACTGAAATAATTAGAATAAATATGAAAGTCAAATGAAGAAAAGAAATAATTAACTAAACTCTGTTTTTTTGTCGTGAATACAGAAAAAAATAATTAAAACCAATGTCTGACATATAAAAAAAAATGATACTAAAACAAACTTCACCGAGCGTGTCTCGCATATTTTTACGAAAACTAATTTAACTTCGAGTATGAAAATCAAAGGCAGGCGCTACGTTCAACATTTTGAACCGCATATTGGTACCTAATGAGATCCCGTCTGGGAATAACCGCCTGCCCTTACAAATGTACGAAGAATTTCTCATATTACTTTTGTGCGTATAAATTCAATTTTGTTCATATTAATATTTATACGTCTCATCATATCAAATTAAACAGCTCTTCATCAGTTTGCGAATCCGACTGGTAGTACCAAAATATGTATATAAATACCATATAGATATATACTTTACAACTGGTTCTATGCAACATGTAGTAGTCTAGTATCTACGATATCGAATGTTTTATATAGGAAAAAAATAAAAATAATTTGTATAATAAAATAAATTATAATAATTGTAATACTTAGTATTAATAATATTAATAGTAAATTTGATTTCAATGTACTTCATAATATACAGGTTAGTTAATCTGCCACAATACCATTTACTAAAGCTCACCTAAAGATAAATAGGTCCTGGATAGGTATATCTTTTAGTTAATAGCGATTGAAAACATAAAAGCATATCGCATCAATAATTTAACGATATCTTAATTAATATTTACATATATATCTATAAGTATAATATACATTTATTTTGATAGCACCTGTCTGGTAGCGTCGGGACAAGTAATTAGTATACGCATTGGCGTCAAAGGGAAAGGGGTTGTATAACGAATGGGGGGATTGAATAATAAAATAGCTTTCCCCATGTCCGACGGTGATATAATTTTTTTATGTATCAGCCTTTTAAAGTATAATATTTTATTTTACAAAATCAGCAATCTGTATGACAACAATTAATTATTCTAAGCGCGCTTTTATTAAGTCGATTTGTAGCTATAAAATAAAATATAAGAAACTGAATACGATCTATTTGATATATTTGTATTATTATTACGTAGCTTAGATTACAATACAATAATATTATACCATTGAGCTGGTCTCATGATGGATTCTAAAGTTGTAAGAGGAGGATCTGGGATGTCTTTTAATGGAAATAGAGTTTAGGCTCGTCAGGCTTGGTTTGGTTACACAAAAATTATATTATACTAGCGGACGCGCGCCGCTTCGCCTGCTTATTTGCAGCCTTAGGGGTGAATCCTAATAAACCAGGAAACACGTGTTCAATTAAATATTTTTAAGATTCTAAATTTCAAATTTTATAAAAAAATTGTGGCGATTTAAAGATTTTTCCATACAAAGTGTTAAAGTTTTTCAAAATCCCTTCTTAGTGAATGTCCAGATTACGTCCAGATTCTGTCCAAATTTCCCGTTTCTACGCACAGCGGTTACGGCTGTGCGTGCGTCTTACCTCAGTCAGTGAGGAAAAATCCTTTTATATATATATAGATAACTAGTGGCCCACACGCGGCTTCGCCTACTTAAACTTGATGTTATATTATAGCCATTTTTTTACATAATTTTAGCCTATATGTTATTCTGATATCTGTATCAGCTACATTACTGTAAAATTTGAACTAAATCGGGTCAGTAGATTTTGCGAGAAAGTTAAATATCCACCCTCACAAACAAAAAAAAAATTCATAATATTAGTCAGAAATATATCTAAGACGAAATAACAAATAGCAGGAATTGAATCAGTAAACTCCGGCCTAATAATCCAACACTAAACCAAGAGACCAAATTTATACGAATATTCATATGAAATCGAAATAAACTGTTAACTTTAAGATAATATAAGTTGTTTGATAACAATCAAACCGTAAACTAAGATAAGAACAACAGGTACTTAACACCGAATGATAAAGCAATATCTTATTGTAAATATAGTATTTTAAATAATTTAATTTTATGTTAAAAGTGTATGTATGTGTTATTCAATTATAAACAGGAATATTCTGGATTCACTATTTGCTTAATATTTTTAATTATATTTAAACAAAATAATTACGTCACTTTTAGTAAAATAGGAACAGTTATTAGATGTACTTGTTACACCTATTATATTTTTCTTCGAAGGTCTAAACGACCTTTTTGAAACAATCACTTTTACATTCACATTCATTATCATTGTATTACATACTTCTAGTGTTACTAGTGTTCTCTAGTGTTTATAAGCGGCTTCACCTTCACGTTCAAATGGAATTCTTCTTCAGCTCTATAATGTTATTAAAAAGTAAAATTAAAACAAATTAGTAACAGACCCATTAAATTAATCTAAAACCAACGGAATGCTTATATTTTATGTTTTGGTAAACTTAAATTTTGACTTTTAAAGTGTTATGTCACACTCTAAAAGTAACTTTATAAAAAATATATGGTGAAATATAAAAAAACCACATAAAATAAAAATAAATAAATCACAATTCCATAATACACAGATATCGACATAATATTATAAAGCTAGTATTAATTAGAAACCACGTCCGGGTTTATGCGTTCCAGTTTAATAAAAGGCAACCTACGAGATTCTAACGAACAAAGTGAGTTGAACATTTTTTTATATGACGTAGTAAATCGATGTTGAATGTATTTAAATTTGTATTGTTAAGAATTTAGAAGAAACATACCTACTTTGTATTGATATCTTTATATTATATTAAAACAAGTTTTGGTTGTTAAGATTGTTAACCAGAGTGGGGAAATTAGTTCCTCTAATTTGGACTGAGACCACAGCCGCCACGAGTACAGTCAGGCGCAGTACCGCTGCACTACGACGACCTTAGTTATTTATATATAGCAGTATGAGATAAAGAATATCGTATATAAGCTTTTGTAAGTGCAAAAATTCTTTTTTATTTTTTTTATTATTACAGCAAGCGAAGCGAGCGGGCATTAGCGGGCGAAACGAGCAGGGGAATAAAGTGTATTAAGATAATAGTTTTTATGGCTTCACGCTTTATCCCTCGCAGTATCTCTACATATCTTTTTCGCATCGTGCACTGTCATCAACTCGTACATACCTGGCCTCAAGGAGTCCTCTATTAAACATTAGTTATTACCAATTATGATACTAGAATATAGGAGTATGTCATTTGATACTGATAATTTGTTCTGATTGAAACCTTACAAAATATAATTTATTATTGTTTAATGACATTATACAAAAGGAACGGAAATGCCAAGCACACGACAGGGAAGGAAAACGAACATTTCTTTCATTTTATTTAATGATTGTTATCGGAACGTGTGTGATTGTACCTGTCCATTAGGTCGTGGAATGAATCTAATGTCAAAGAAAAATAAAATTTAGAAAAAAAATATGATGAAATTGATGAGTGTTTGAATGGTTTCACATATTAAGATACAAGTCCCGCTGCTTTCAATTTTTTATACGTTTGTCATATCATAAAAAAATCTTACTTATTTTCATTTGACAATGCGGAAAAAAGTGTAGGTAAATGTTAGTGAAATTAAACTGAAGCAACATAGTAGTACTCGACGCCCATAGTATAGAATATCCCAGTTCGTGCGACTGAACACAACGTGATAGCTGAGAAGCAGCTGTGGTGGGATCGTAACACGAGATGCACCACAAGATCGTTTGTACTTGTTCTGTGAAAATGTGTTTAATATGTACATACGATGTTTTTGTATGACAAGTTTTATAAGTTTATGTAAGTAGACACAGGGAACCTAGTGTAAGGGGTAAGATACTCAGGTTCCCAATTTCAGCTTATTTTTCGAGACATTGTATAACGAGTGACGGAGCTCAACGCTGCGCTTTGTCTATTTGAGCGGGGAAAAAGAAAATAATTAAAATATAAATACTGCCTTGGGTGTGTATCGCATTCCTGCGTCTTACTGCTCCACAACGATCTCCGAGTAACCATTACTGGGAGGTATTAATAAAAAATAAAACCAAATAGTCTTTTTTCATAATTTTTAATTATCAAATCTATTAATTAACACAAAAAAAAGGAAAAGAAAAGAAATCGTCCACCCACCATACCTACAAAAAATATAAGGAAATCCCATTAGTTAACTTCGATATACACCTACGTAACCTAAATCGATATATCACATGCATCAGTGCTCTAAGTAAATTGGTAACTGTATACGCTTTTGTTTGAAGCAGGTAGACTATAGTAGAGCTATTATGATACAAATTGAAGGGTACAGGTAGCCTTACAAAATCCTTGGGTGCTATTATATTATGGAAAGTAAAAAAAATTATAGGCAGAGTAGAAGATTAAACTAGTATAAAGGTGAGTGCGGAGTTCGAATTTGGTTGAATCATATTTCAATATACTAATCAGGAATAAATACTTTTATATTTAAATCTCAGTCTGGAATATAGTTTATTCAACAGCATCAGCACTTTTTATTGTCCACTGCATATAGCAGGCATTGGCAGACAGAACCTCGAATTCGAGACGTTTACTCCCTCGGGTGAGATCAAACCTACAACCAACTCGTCGCACTGGGCCATAGTAGCCACCAACAAAACTCCATAATAATATCTAAAAACAATAAAATTCACTATTTCCAGTCGTGGCTTACAATTTTCTAGAAAATATAAAGATGATGCAACATATAAGCATTATAATGTAAAATAATTCAAAACGTAAAAATACGACTATCCAATCACGTGGTGATCGTGTCACTATTACTACGCGTTGACGTCGCAGTCTTAAATAAAGAATACACGAGTATTGATTTACATGATAGGATACATTTTATAAACCAGCTCTTACTTGCGGCTTCGCCCGCGTGGTAAATAGAAAACTAAGAAACAATTAACGAGATTTAACATAGCATATACCTTCCTCGAAAAAACAGACTGTGCAACATAAAAAAAATCTTTAAATAGAACCAGCAGTTGCTTGTGATTAGTATGTATAAGCAAGAGAACTCTTACACTATATAATATAAAGTAATAGTATATTATTATTGTTTTTTTATATTCTGATATATGTGAGCAGCAGGAACCTGGTGTAAACGCACTCCCATTCTTTCCTTTCCTTTCCATTGGAATCTGAGACATTGTGTGTTGAGCAGCAAAATTTGCCTTTCAAAAGTATGGAAATGAGAACAATTCATTTACCCCAAAAGAGAATAAAACCCAAGGCTACGGTGCTTTAAGATGCTATACCACTGTTCCACAATAGCTGTTGTATGATCTTACAAAAGCAATTAAAATCATTTGAACCTAGTAGACCTAGTAGATACTTCACTATAGTATCAGGACATCATCATTTTTTAAGCAATTATTTTTAATTATAAATATGCTACCTATATTACAACAGTGTTGAGACACCTTAAAAAAATTATTATATTAAAATTAACAACACAAAACCAACTTGAACTTTGTATCAGTTGACATCAGTCTTTTAATAGATACTGTTTTCAACTATTATGAAATATATAATTTAGTTTGATGCACCTTTCAGCCATAGAAGAGTAGGCAAAAAGAAACCAATAATATCATCATCACCATCATTCATTAAATATCTTTATCTATTTTCAGCATATTGATAGTGAAGCAAAGGAGTAACGGAAGTGTGTGACCGTACAGTATGAAGTTCCCACTGCATGGATAAAAAAAACTTAATACTGAACAAATCTTCATTGTCTAGCAAAATGAAAAAAATAATAATAACATATCTATGAATAAAAAGAAAACTCCCTGAGACTAGCATATACCAAGTTTTAAGAAAAAGTTATAAAGAATACAAATATATTTTAGCTGTACAAAAATCCTTTATACTTCCCCAGACAATTAAGAAAAATTAATCAAAATATTATTGATAGAAGTATACATAATACAATATATATAACAATTAAAGTATGACTAAACTCTTAATATACTCAAGGAAATCATCAAAATTAATAAGTTCTAAATATGATGAAAAATATGTTATTATCCTCTTGTAATCGTTATTAATAAAATAAATTATGTATATGACTATAAAAATATTAATAAACAATGAACAAGGAAAAATTGATGCTAAACATTTTTCCATATTAATTAAGGTATTTATTTAATTATTGAAATATGCATAAAGCAATAAATAAGAATATATAAATATTAAAAATAATTACTGTAAAATAAAAATTCAAAAACAAATTCTGCAAATAATGTATAGTAAGAAAAAATGGCAACAGTTAAAGACCATTTTTTAAATATAACAATTATATATATAATAATGATAAAATATATGAAGTTTTTTCAATAAAGAGGGAAATTAAAAATAAATAATATCATTTATTTAATGTAAGTTTGCATTATAATTTGTCAATCAACGCGTACCGGCGTACGAGTTTGTTTGTAAACAAATAACATATGATCGAATGACCGGCACTCAATTTAATATTTTTTATAATTTCTCAAAATATTTTACTAGCAAATTCCGAAATATATTATAGCATCGATATTCATTGTAAGAACGACATTTAAATAACCCAAATGATCCTGAAGGCCCGACAATAACACCATGTGCGATAATCGCGCCAAATTTTGACAACAACTTAAGATTGTTATTAGACCGGCGCTACTATTTCATTTCGCCAGAAACACGAATATACGCGGATAAAACAAATATCCTATGTTTGCAATAAGCTGGTAGCAATAAATTCGCCAAAAAACCTCCGCTCTTAATAAATATACCGCCCCTAGCGGCCGGAATATGAAACTGAAACATGATGGCCGACACACAGTAGTTGTGATGACTTAATAGTTAAATGCGCAAAATACTTACACTCTCCTCCTCTTTTTCCATACCAGAGGGCATCTGGGGCACGGCGCGGTTGATCGCCGAGTAGTCCGGCAGGTCCGGGAGCTCCTCGGCGAGGTATATAGGCATCGGTTTGGTCGCATCCAGGGCCCTCGCCCTAAACGAGAGCTTCGACATTTTGTTGACAGAACAAAACACGCTAGCGTCGACACTAAAATGCACTTATAAAACACACTATAGCTCCTCTGGGAGGTCCTAAAGGACCGTAAACTGCACTTTGCACACTCTAGTTCGTTCCCATGGTTAATTTTTGCACGCACTCAGTCACAATTAATGAAAAACAATAACGAAACTTTACATATTGAGCGTACTTTACAGAAAGCCATCATGGCGGCTTTCCGTTTGGCGGACGACCATGACCAACTTCCACCGAGTGCGACGTGCGCGGGAAGGAAACACGCGGGAACTAACATTACATTTTCATTTCTTCATTATACGAATCTAATTGAAATATACTTTAAATTGTATTTAATTGCTGTTTAAAAATGTAAAAGAATTATTGAGATAATTTTTACTGTAATTTAATAATTATTTTAAAATAGACAAAAATAAAAATATTAAAATGACGTCGAACTCTGGTAACTGTCAAGCCACAGACAATTTATTGTTCGTTTTTATCCGCGTTCCTTTAAACGTAACATGATATTTATTGTCAATTATATAACTTATGTTGTCATTTAAAAAAAAGAAGTGTAAAACTAAAATTTTGCTTAGTTATTTATATAAAAATTATGAAACGTGGCTTTTTAAATATAAAGATAATAAAATATTTATAAACGAATTTTAATAGACAAAAATAATTTTATCAGGTTATTGATATAGATGAATGCAATTTGTCTATAATTATAATCTCTTATAAAAATATATTTTATGATTTTTATTAGTTAGGTCAATATATTTCTGGCTCAGATTTTCTTATATAATTATAGTGTTAGGTAATTATGAATGACTAGTGGACCCGGACGCGGCTACGCCTGCTTGAAATAAAAGAATATTTATTAAATATATTTATGAAATTATTTTCAGTTTTCAACAGAATTAGTAAGGAAATATGCTTATATTTTAAATAAATTATTATAATAAATAATTAAAAAGAATAATAAGTCATATTATTAGAAAAAATATCTGAGTTATTGAAATGAACCAACAAAAGAAGTAAAAGTAACAAAAGGATATTTTTAATATTAGAAAAAGTACCTAGAGTTTTCCGTGCGTGCATACATAGATACCGACTCTATGAAATAACTAAACATTTTTCCATATTAAATAGGATAATTTTTGCGAGCAATATCAAATAAAATCCCAGGACCAAACTTTACACTACACCAAGAAAAGAAGAAGAGAACCATAATGTAGTTTGAAATAATTATAAACAGTAAATAATTACATAAAACTAACAATAGTTCGAAAATGTATGGAAATTTATAAAACCATCAACATCATCTGCCCGTTCGCGTCGGTCATACTAATACTGTGCCGCCCGAAGGCTAGGTCATTTCGAATCAGTGACATCTACTTAATTATTTATTAGAATGTTATACAGTAAACTATAATTTCAATCTAGATTAATTGTTAAGAGTGATTATTATATTTATTTTCATAAGGATGAATATCTAAATGTCGCGGTAACGGTTGCGTAGCGACGACGGTTGTTATTAACATGGCGGAATACATTGCATGTCGAATTAGAAATAAGTATTTTAATATATTAGTATATATGTGTAATGTAATGTTATAAAACCTATAGCACTTCTGAAGAATGTAGCTTTCATACAAATCAAAAGCTAAGTAAATCGGACCAGTAGATCCAGAGATCTTAGCGTTCAAACAAATAAACAAACAAACAAACTCTTCCGCTTTATTATATTACTACAGATAGTATAGATATAGATAGGTGTAATTAAAACATTAACTAATTGGTAACAATTATTATAACGTTAAAGAATTATACATTTTTGTAATTTTGATAATCATTAGAGTACTTATTGGTATTTATAATCTCAAATCAGTCAATCCTAACGAATTTTTACAATCATTTTTAGTTAAGGCAATCGACAGACAGATGGCGCTACTGGACTTGTTTTCAAGAGTACCAAATGACGTTTATTCTTGATTGATAGTTGGATATTGCCGTCAAGAGCAGGGCCCCAGGTCTTAAAAATACCGATTTTAACTTTACCAGAGGTACGTCATATTTTGTCTAATTTGACCTGACCTGTATTTGAAGTTTGAAATTAAGCTCGGCCAACCTATTTTTTTTTAGCTTCCTACTGTATTTCACATATATGAGGGTAGGCACAGAACCTATTCCATTCTTCAGTTTCCGCCTTATTTTCATATCATCAGTTCGACAAATTGAAAATTATTCATTGTCCCAAGCTGGACTCGAACCATCCACAATCTAATGCAGACCAATTTGGCCACAATGGCCTAGAAAATAAAATGTATTTGTCTCAAAAGGTATAATAACACAAAATTACAATTAAACAATAATTTATTCATTATCAATAAACAAGATATTAGTATAAAATAAGACTTAATTAATAATTGAGTAATACAAACATATTTTGATTATTTCATGACCACAACGCTGAGCAATTTCAAAATTTAACTATTTAATATTATTTATATATCATAAAAAAAGATTAAACAGAGAAAAAAGTTCAAAAATTCAGTCATTTCGAAATCAACGGTCCAGCCTTAATAAATAATAATTGTCATCATTAAACAAACAAATTTTCTGTCATTGTTATTAATAATTTAGTGTATCTTATATGAAAATGTATAATTAATGAAACTTTATATACACTCTTTAATACTCCACCCTTAAAATAGATAAAAAACGTACCTAACTGAAAATGTTATTCCGTTAAAATATTGCCTATAAAATGCATACCCTAAACCAATATAGTAATTTTCCACAAATTACATTTTCATTAAAGGTTGCAATATATAGAACATAACTTACATAATAGACATATACAAACTCTTATATAATAATAAATTTATTGAAATAGCTCGACCTTTATTTATGAAACATGTGAACACTGGCACGAGTCGATCTCGCGCACGTCCAGTCGTGTGCATAGTGTTAAGTATGCAAAGTTCGGCGTCATATATAGGAATTAGGGCAGTAAATAGCACTTGGCGTCGCATTCTACTGTGTTTTAGTATAGTGATTGGGCTCGCGGGGCAGCGGTGAGGGGTGCGCGGGGACGTCCCCGTCCGCGCGTACCTCCGCCAATTCATATCTACATAACGCCATTCATGACTTGTCGGACTATACATTTAATTATTTATAATTATGGTATGGTTCTTTAAATGTGGCGTTCCGAGCAATTTATAATTATTTAAGGGTACATATAAAATTTAAAAAACGTGAATAAAATCATAAAAGATACGAAAAAGGTGTAAAAATAAATCTTATATACACCAAATTATTAATAATAGACCAATTATTAATAATGAGAAACAAAATTATTTTTTCAGAAATTTTATAAGCCATTTCTATATGTCCAAAGCTACATAATTAAACAAAAAAGTTTATTTATTATTATAGTTTATTATTTATTTAAAAAAATTCAAGCACGAAAAATTCAAAAAGTTTTAATTGTTACTATATATATAAATATTCAAAATTAATAGAAAATGGCCATTCGTTTCAAAAAATAATTGAAAGCTCTTGCTCTATAAGAGATCATATTCCATAGTGTTTATTTATAACATAAATTTCATACAAATTATTTGCCTTTACGTATTAAACTGTACATTTATGGTTTTTTTTAATAGTCATGTTCTCTGCTTTCTGCCCGACATTGCGTCGCGGATCTCAACACCGCATTTTGAAAATAGTTTTTTTTTATTGAAATTCATGTTCATAGTCTGAGTTCACATTTGCAGCTGACACTGTTTCATTTTGCTAGAAATACTTGATCAATAATAAATTATTGATTAAAAATTTAAAATAAATTAGGATAAAATATATTATTAATAAGTCCACAGATAAAATAGAAAAAATAAAGAGAAATAATTTGTATATCATTTTTAATAAAGCCCTTATAATAAGACGGTTAACTTCATACACATATATTCATTTTTAAATAGTGCTTCAATAATATATTTTAAATTAATATATAAATTAAAATATTAGAAGAACCTGTCATATATAGCTTTTTTTCTCTAAATTTTAATACTATTAGTCTAATATAATGGAGTCATAACTATTTTTTTTTCCTTTTTGTAACTTTAACACTAGTAAAGAATTGAAAGTTATTTTTGGATTTTTTTAACTTGTTTTTTAATAATTTGTAAAGCTTGGAGGCATTATTTTCCTACTTTATATATTAATTTAAAATATAAGTGCATTGATTATTAATAATATTAACTATAGAGTAAATATAAGTCATATATAAAACATTACTATTTGCATAAGCAATAATTTGAATTTGCACTAAAATCACCAAATATGTAAATTGTAATTAAATAAAGTTAGTATAATTTGGTAACAATATAATAATAAGTTTAAGGCGGTTATGAGCGGCGTCAGTTTATATTATAAAAAATATTTTTTACTCTATAATTAATAACATTAATACTAATAACATACAGACAATCGATCTAATATTCAATTAAGCAATGTTACATATAAAAATTGTCATTTCATTTTAATTTTGCTATTTTGAATAAAACTATAATAAAAAAAGTTCTTTTTAAATTAATATATATCTCTTTCTTATAATAATAATTCTAATTATTATTATTAGAAAGTGATAGCTATATTGATTTGTATAGAAGTCAAAAGAAATTTATTAGACAAAAATAGTTTTGATATATAATTAAGGCTGAAAGTTACAAGTGGCATAACCCATAAAATTAATTGGTTTATTTTTTTATTAATTTGTTTTAAAATAAAGCTATTAATAATAAAAATGTAATAAATTTTATATTTTTTGCAATAATTTATATAATTGTCATTAAAATCTTTTTAAGATAAATAATTGTATTAAGTATTTTAAAATTGTAGATTATGCCACTTTTCACTTGTTATTATTATTTATATACATAACACATTACTATATGATCGAAATAGATAAAATGGATCGAGGAAATCTATATCATATATGTATTTTTAACTCACATTCTTAATTCTTGTTTATCTGCTTTGAATGAGATGAAACAAAAAAACAATTTCCAAATTAAATACATACAACATTAAAATAAAGCGAAAAACAACATAATTAAATAATCGAACGTCACTATCAAGTTTACATTACAATCAAAATTTATAAATTACATTTCAATCACAGATAAAAAAAGCACATATTTACTGAAATTTCACAGACGAAAAATACAACGCATTTCATGACAGATTTAAAAAATAATCTTTTTTTTTCTTCATTCCTATTTTAAACATAGAATGCAAGTTAAAAATACATTAACAAACCCTGATATATAACGGACTGTAGTTGTATATACAATAATATATTGTGAGAAATCAGCTATTATCTGTATCACCTTGGGGCGTTGCTTTGACACTTTTGCCCACAAAGATTTCGACCTCCTGCAAATAAAAGAAAATGCTATATTATAACTTAGTATATAGTACATTAATAATATAAAAATCTTAAAGAAATAAAAAACTTCAACCTTAAAATAGTAAATTTAACATTTTTAAATCTTTTTTACTTCGTTTTTTTCAGCTTTACGTTGTATCCCGCATATAGCAGGGTAGGCAGAGGGAACCTAGTGTTAAGATACTCCAATTCCCGTGACATTGTGTTCAATGGCGGAAATTAACGTTGTGTTTTCAATGAACTATTATTACCTGGCTGCCTTCAACAGGCATATCATCTTTTTTGGGCAGAGTCGATTTCGCCGCTAATTGTCGTTCACGTGCTAAACGCCTGTAAAAAAAACCAATAATTTAAATATATATTAAATATTTCGAATTTCAGGGAAGTCTTTTAAAAAAGTTGGTTAAGAATTGAGACAGATAATTGGTAAAATGATTAGTTTAAATAATTGTTTTGAAAACATGCCATATATTTAATTATTTTTTTTATCCTTATTTGTATTTTGGAATATTAATACAAGGGTATTAAACAAAAATAATGGTTTAATAAAAAATTGAGAGGGCAAGAGTGGGTCATAGAAATAGATTTTACATAATATTTTTCAATTTCATGCTATGATTACGAGAGAGGTCACAAGATAAATCTCAAGATTACCCAAGTCCAAATAAAGATAGCTGTTTTAAAATAATTTACACTCATATTAAAATGTCATACGAAATAAAAAAGTCAGTATTTTATTTACAATAAAAATTGTAATATATTATTATTGTGTTAATATTTTCTTTTTACATTTTAGATATATAACTTAATTTAAATTTCACATAGTAAATCAATGTTAACCTAGATATAAGTAAGATGGGTGTACAAGTTAATTTATCATTTGAAAAACAAATTTACCAAGAGTTTTCCAGAACTGTCTAAATATAGGTATATATCATCACTAGCGGCCCGCCCGCGGCCTGCGTGAACTATGTTTTTATTTATTTCTTTCTTCATGAGTACCTACGTCCATGCAAAATTTGAGACTCCTAGCATTTGTAGTAACGAAGTTTCATACAAACTTTCAACCCCAAAAACAACCCCTTAGAAGTCAAATATTGCAAATTCCCGTCTTAGCGAGCACCTACGTCCCATAAATAACTCCTATGCAAAATTTAAGATTCCTAGCACATGTAGTTTCTGAGATTTCCTTTCGAGTGACCTTTCGATTATATATATATAGATAGACGATACAACTTAAAATCCCAAATATAAAACAAACCTTTTTTCTTCAAGGTATATCCTAAATATAACGGGATAAAAAAAAAGAACCTATCAAGACACTTCAGTCTCACTCTGTTTATTTTAGAGATGTTACGTGTTTAGTAGCGGAACTCAACGCTGCGTTTTGTTTTATGTACTAAAGTTTAAACTTTGTTTGATAAAGACTGTTCTAGTTTCAGTGGACAACATAATTATCACTATTTTCCCATATGACGTTACAAATCTATGATTCTTTTAGTTTCACACTGTAAGGAGAATAGCGTCAAGTCACTCGGTTCCCGTTAAGACATACGATGAGGATATAACCCCCCCGGGCGGGAATCAAATACGCAGCCGTCGCGATAACAGTCGAACGCTTGTTACTCTGTGCCACAACGGCCTAGACGGCTATAAAGTATTCGCATACAAATAATATAAAATACCTGCGTTGCTCCAACATAGCTTTTCGTTCTATTTCTCGTTTTTCCGCCGCTAGTCTCATTTTCTCGTTTTTTATCGCTGGAGTGCGGGGGGTTCTACGAGCTGGAGAGGCGTGCGGCTTCGAATTCGAGACTGGGGACGCGATCTGATAATTGGAAGTCAAGAAAAATAAAATAAAAGTTTCAATTGTAAATATATTAGTGAGGTTCTTTTCTAAAATATAATATAAGAATCACCCTACCTCCTGCCAATTATTCTTTTTCAGCACGTCCAAGTGTTCGTACAGGGCGTCCACGTTGCGCACTTGAAGGCACACCATGTCCCAGAAACCTTGGAGATCCTCTAACGTGGTGGGGAAGGGCTCATCGCCACGTTCGTTTATATTGTTGTAACAGAGGCCTGGAAAAAACAAAGAAAATAGACATCATATACAATGATTAGATAAACAGAGAGGCTGTCTTGGCGCAAGGCACAAGCGTGCCTGTAAATGCGACTATTGTGGGCTCGATTCCCATTCGAGGAATTAATCATTTTATATTTTCATGTCCTCGTTCTGGCAACAAGGGAAAGCGCGGCGTTGAGTTCCGTTATTCATTAGTGTCCTAACACTAACTTTCCGTTTTCCCTTCGGAAATCGATTTATTTTATGTTAGTTAAATGGCGGAACTCAACGCTGTAATTTGTATACCAAAGCATGGAAATGATTCTATTCATGTATGAGTATCAAAGCCACGAACGCTATGGTTATAGCGTTCTTGAGTGATTCACTCTACGATGGTTTCTAAAAAAAGACAAACAATAGTAAGCTCAACAAGTACCTTGAAATTGCTGCATCTTCTGCGTAGCCAACAGTCGCGCTTTACCCGACGCAGCGCGTAACAACCCAAGCACTTCCTCGCTTATGTTCTCTTCGTTCTGGAATGTTTCAGACATAAAAAAATATTAAAATACCTATTTTATTATTAATAAATATTATAGTATATATCAGTACAGTCGTCTTTCGACAGATCGATTGCTATTGCTACTTGAAAATTGGATACAAAGTTGTACAAGTTGTAGTAGCACAATATTTTAAATGTAAATAAAAAAATATAATAATTTTCATGTTTGAAAAACCCTAAAAGCGACTGCCATCTCGACTGTGTACCTACATAAGTCTGTTGGGAAGTTATTAGTGTTTGCATTTAGTAGATGGACTTTTTATAGTTTTTTTAGCTATACGCTGTATCCCACATATAATAGGGAAGCAGAGTAAACTTACTATTAAAACACTCCGTTCGTTCATTCTCCGTTATTTACGTACTAGAACGTTAGAATCGAATTAATTCATTTCCATTTCCTTGAGGGGGAAGAAAGGGAATCGAACCTTTAACCATGGCGTTGAGATGTCAGACGCTGTGCCGCTACGCTACGACGGCCTCGATTTGGAAAAAAAATGTATTTTTCGTAAGGAAATCTGGAGGATTTTTTTATTTCATTCCATGTAGTAGAATGAATATAGTGAACAGTCACTCTGTTTATACTTTTTGATACTACCTAGTTAAATTGCGTGCTAGAGACTGACACTTGCCAACAAGTTACATCCACAAGCTAAGTAAAAATAAGTACTATAAGAATACATTAAGAGATAAAACACCAATTACGAATTTTATATGCCCTCTATTAAGAATATACAATACATTACTTGATTATTTAGAGTATTATGTGAAATAAAAACTCGAACGATATTATACTCAGTTTGATTACAAGATATGTATTTTTTTTCAAAACAAATTTCAAACTGTACAAACAAAACAAATTAAAAAATATGTAAAAAATCCGCTACTTAATGTATAAACAATTAATAAAAATTTTAACATATTTTACAGGACATTCTTACTCTCACTTACCTGTAAATTCTCCAATTCCTTCTCCGCCCCAACAGCGAGCGCGATCAACCGTTCAGTCTCTTTCTTCTCCAGCTCCAAGAAGTAATGTCCATCTTTAAGCACTTCACCATTCACTTTTGTGACACCGTTCACACCATTCAATTCATTCACTGAGTCATCTAAATCTATCACAGAAACACCATTTGTCACATCACTAATAGTGTCCTCTTCAGTCTTTTTGGGTTCGGGAATGTCATCACGTTTTTGTGGGGAAAGGTCGGATTTCATACTTTTTCTTGGAGATAGTATGGGTAATTGTGCACGAAATTCGGGCCTCAAATGCCTCAAAACGGGTAAAACTGTTGGATCCTCGGGGCTGGTGGCGTCATAAATGTTTTCACTATCGAAACTCTCGTTAGATTTCCGCGGAGAAAGAATTCTCTCCGTGGGACAATTGAGAGATTTCTCCGTCAGTACTTTAAGGTCGTCATCTTCGCCAGCACTCTTCGTTTTATGACGCTTCTGGTTGAAGAATCCTTGCGCGAGCGCGCCGGGTCCGTATAGACGCTCGACACGCTGTTGTATGAAACTCTTCATAGGACTGGTCAGTTTTTCACCATTTTCCTTTGTAATTTCTACCCGTTTTGACATTCCATTTGAAGATATTGTATAGGATTCCGATGAAAACCTTGTTTCCTTGCCATTCGTCGTAACTGATTGGCGAAAATTTGTTTCCGAATAACTCGACTTAAATGTCAATTCCTTTGCATTATCCAATTCATCTTTCTGCTGGAGCATTGACGCTGCGAAGTTCTTGCTCTCGTTAGAGATGTAGGGACGACTGGTAGTCGTCATGCTGGGACCTAAGAAATCGTTTTTCAACTGCTTATTTTCTGCAGCCATATAGGCATTTATCGGGGACGCTATTTGAGGATCTGTGTGCGCCTTGGAAGGCGCTTTTGCTGTCAAATTATTGCAAGTATCATGAGGTCCGAAGGTTGGTACCAACAGTTTGTTAGCGCTGACCGGAACAGGAACAAGAAGAGAGTTATTTTCGCTTCGATATTGATAAGTATGTGTGATTGGTCTGATAGGCGACGCTTCCCGACTTTTGTTGATATCTTGGCGTAACTTTGAATCGTATGTTGTTAGATTTGAGTAGCCGTTTACTGAACAAGCTAAATTTAAGTAGCTTGGTTTCTTTTGGGGTACTTCGTCACGTTTCTTGTGATGACTTCTGGATCTATGACTGGAAGTGTCGATGTGGATCTTTGGGGGTGGTCTTAGAAGGTTATCAGACTTCCGAGGAGTTGGAGTTGCATCATCAGGTGTCCTCGCTGGTGATATAGGCGCTTGCGGTGTCAAATTATTGGGTTGTAGGTTTGAAGCCGCCCGCTCCTGTATTCGAGACGTGAAATCTCGTATTCGACTAGTCGTGGACGAAGGCGTAAGGAGATTCAAGCTTCCGGACGTAGTATCTGTAACAATAAACAGAAATCGTTACTCAATGATTAAAATACTTTCGTTCTGGAAATATTTATCTAAACAAACCCACAAATGGTTGACTACGTTATTTATATAAATAATACATTTTACTTCCACATGCAAAAATTATTTTTTTATTTTCTTTTAATGTCAATAGAACTTTTTTAAGTAAGAATTCGTAAAAAAATCGAACCAATTAGTAATAAAAACACTTTTAATAGCGTCTTACATAAAAAAGCCAAGAAATAGTCGCACATGTTACACAATATAGAAAATACTGAGAGTTAGATGACATTTAAAAATAATAAGAAATGTCAATAATTGATAGATTACATAATTATTATCACGAGGCCGTTTTTTTATGATTATTTTGTAATGGTAATTTAATATTGCGATAAGCAAAAAGGTACAAATGGTAGTTAATAGGTAAATGTTCAAATTTTTATTGCTTTTCTTATAAGATTATACAGGACGGGCAGGAAAACTAGTGTCAAAATATTCCGTTGTACACTAACCGCGGCCGTAGCTAGCTAGAGAAGTTGCGTGTTAAGTGGCGGAACTTACGATGCGCTTTGCCTCGATACCAGAGCAAAGAAATGAAAATATCAAATGAAAATATTTCATTTCCTCGAGGGATCAAACACTCAACCAGTCACATTTACAATCACACTTGTGACCCTGCACCACGACTGGCCTCACTCATCATTAAATCAGTACAAAAATAATTAATATTATTTAAAGAAATATTAAGTTAAGTTGGTGATAATATTATATTAAATAACTATAACTTTATGTTAATTTCAAGGCTTCTCATTTACGTCTGTGCAAGAAAAATCTTTTGAAAACAGTTACGTTGAAAGATGAAATATATTATCATTAAAATTAGTTGAAAATGATACAATATGGATCACTACGAGTATATTTAATTAAAAATACGTCAAATACATATAGAATAATGTTCACATACAACTTTAAGACTTGTTTGGTTTAGTTATCATTTTCAATGTTTAATATGTTAATTTCTTTACTGTTAGTTTGTCTTAAAAAGGTCCAGCATTTGGCACTTATATTTTATATCCACCGATTATACTACCCAGGTAGTCCCATTGCCATCAGGTTGGGTTTTTATAACAGGTAATCAAGGGATAGTAGGAAGCTTTCAATTTTTAAATAGAAACTTGCATTTATATTTTAAATGATTGTTTATAATAATTTTAATGTACGAGTATTTGCTTCTTGTTTTTAGTTAAAAAAGTTTTTGAGTGTAAAAATTAACTTACGACAATTTTCAAAACTAATAAACATTTTTATATCAGTATATTTCCAGATATTGAAGGACATACACAAATGTTAGGCAACAAAAAAAACGAAAATTATATAATTTTATTTTACACTCAAGTTAGCAATTAAAAGATAATGTTTTATTTTTAATGTCTTTCAGTCATGCATAAAATAAATTAATATAAATACTATTGTGTTTTTACAGTATAGTATAAGTGATTCAGTCTTATAATTCATTTTGTTATTTTATCATTTTCATTTATTTTTATCTTTATACAGAGACAGTGTTTATATATACTCGTATATAAAAATTTTATACAATACATAAATATTTTATATAATATTAAGCTTTATATGAATAAAAACTATCTTTAAGAAATAGATGTTCTAGAATATTTGCAAGATTTTTTTTACATTAATTATAGTTTTAAATATAAAATTTTATTCAAGCATTAAATATATAGAAACAAAACAACACACTTTGATTTACCTAAATTAAAGAAATATGACAAAATTTAATAAATTATTTTCTCCAAGTATGAATCAAACTCACAACATTTCATTTAAATTCAGTTCAGTTCTTTAACAATGTGTGACATATACACTGGCGCAACGGCCCCTTTAACATTTACTTTATTAACTTTACATAAAACAAAGTAATTAGAAATGACAAATGGATATATATATTTAATGATAAATAGTCATACAACAAATTAGTTTAACTGACCATGTAAAACTTGTCTTGTCTCATATAGTAAGGATATTAGCAATCTCTCCTTGACCTTGTTGGTGCATTGCCAACATTAAAATATATCATATGCAATGCAGTACATTATTAAGTTGTCCAGTGACATTTTAATATAAGTGATGAATGGAAGTATCTAAAAGGGAATGGAATGTCTTATTAGGTCCCCAGGTTCCCTATGCACCCTGTTATGTGTGGGATACAATGTAAAATGAAAAAAAAAAAACAATAATAATATCAGATACAAATTTGAACATGCGGCTTTGCCTGTGTGATCAAATGGAAATAACTAAAAGTTATATATGACACATGACATACTACAAGTGTCTGAAGTAACTTGGACTGCAGATACAGTAAAATTTAAAGCATTATGCAATATAGCCTTCCCCAATGGATGGACTATCCAAAATATTGTTGTTCAAAAAATTATTGTTAATTTTTAAATTTGAACTAGCAGTTTTTGAGTTTAGCGCATTTAACCAAGCTTTAGCTTGAGAACAAAAAGTATAGATTATATATAAATTAAAATTACTTTGTACTATACATATAAATAACAGAATATTCTTATTCTACAAGTTGGTTACTACTATTAGTTTTTTCTAATTACCATCTTACTACATTACTCATATACATTATAACCAATCAAAGCTATATTACTAAATATAGCATACCTTAAACGGCACATGCAGATTTCAGCTATATATGGCAATATTAGTATGATTTCTATATATAATATTGTTTTATAAACTGTATCGATTTAACAAGATTTTATATTACATCACACACTACTTCACAAGCTCACTTTTCTTAATATTTATAACAAGTTTTGTCACTTTTAATGTCGCGAATTACTTATATAAATACAAAGTAAAATAAGTGCGAGTAGCGTTCCACACGGCGAACAATGACATACTACGTGCACGTTTTCAAGAGTAATCGCGTTATTCATCTTAATCGGAACAATAAATATACTTTGATGACGAATATGCTGCAACTGTTTAGATTTTTTGAAAAGGAAAACGTAGGTAGATATTTATTTAAATACAAAATTAACATACTAAACAAAAGTTAAAGTTACTTACCGGTATTTCAAAAACTACAGAAACAAATTACACAACAGTTAAAAACAATTAATTTTAAAAATCACAATATTTTATACCAAAAAAAACACTTCATAAATTTTAAGGAACGATATTTCAACAAAGTTCGTCACTAATGTCACTTTTTATTTTTTTTCTCGAGACGTCACCCGCAGGCAGGACAAGTTACGGCCGGTTCCGTTCCGTTTCACGGTCGGCGAGCGTGAATCTTGTTTATTACAAAATTCAAAGAATATATTACGTAGATTTTATTATATTTAAATATATATTAAATTATAACATAATATATTGAATATAAATATGAGATTATATACGCGCGTATCGGCAAACTGTTTAGACGCCAATGGCCGAACGAGTGAGAAGTGCGTAGGAGGAATCGAGGCCGATGTGTTAATGCGACAGCGTGTGTGTGATCTTTTGTTTGCAACATGCAATTTTCAATTTGCATTGTATGCTATTTCTATATACGACCCAAATATTTAAATTATATTTGATACATTGATTTATTAATATAAAGAGGTAATCCTGTTCGCGTGACAGTTATTCAAAAATATATTTTAAGATAGATATTATGCAAAGGACCTTGAAAATCCTAAATCAGCGAAAGCTTTGCAACATGTTTGCCTTTTTTCAAGTAAATATTTGCAATATTGTATAACATAATAGGCACATTGGGTAAAATACGTGGGCTTGACCGTTTTAAATTTTTCATGATTCATCACAAATATTTTTTTATCTTCACGCATCTCCCGCATTGTACAGAACAAGTAGAGATTACCTAGAGGTAGTATAGTGTTCTCTACTAATGAACTATATCTAACTATAAGGCCGCGCCTTCGTGACATGGAGGCACAAATGTGCAACTCGCGACGAAGTCTCTACGGTTGTAGATTCCCACTCGAGTAAACTAATTACCTACCTTTGTCGTCTAAAACTGGTACTATTTATTTAATAAACTTTTTGATTTTAAGACAAACAACCTGCCTACGAATGTTGAAACACGTTTGTTTCACAGAATAATTTAGGCGATCGTGTTCTAGATACCACTTGCGTCATCCTGCGCCTGTTCAGTGTGACATATACTGTTGGCGTTCGTTTAGGTTTAAAAATATATTAGTTTATAATTAATTAAAGAAGTCTTTGACTTCTGTTGCTTAATAATAATTTAAAAAAAATCAAAATAAATTAGTCATCATAACGTAATAATTAATAAAAACAAACACAGGTAAAAAAATTAAGACAATCATTTAAAAAATACTTAATAATAGTATAAATAAAAATCCCGTCAGTATATTAATTTTGCAAAACAACTATAAAAGTAGAATTAGCGCAAAACGATGTAAAACAGATAGCGTGTAAAGAAGCACATTAATTAATTTTTACGCGTGGGAGTGTTTAGCATCATTCACAATTTATGATCATTATAAAGTACATTTATATTAAAATTAATTACAGAAATTACGCTTATAAAATTAAAATATTGTTAAGAATTGCATTTGGGAATAAAATTTTCATGCCATTGTCATAACATAGCTTTCTATTCTTATAAAATAATAATAAAAAGACAATTGGAGGCCAGTCGTGGCGCAGGGGCACAAAGTGTACTGTAAAATCGACTGGTTGTGGGTTCGATTCCCACTCGAAGTAAGGAATTCATTTATTTAAAAATTTATATTTTAATTTGTTCGCTCTGTTGTCGAGGCAACCACTCGTGTCTTAACACGATGTTCCCTCTGCCTACCCTGCAGTGTGCGGGATACAGCGTGAAGCTAACTTTAATTTAAAAAGATAATTTGACAAAATTACGAGAGCGTAAATAAGATGATGAAAATAATTCATTTCTCCGAGTTAGAATCGAACTCACAACCTACATATATTTACAGTCGGATAGCCACACGATTAAACTTAAACTTAAAATATCGCCTCCAAATTTAAAACTTAAAATAACGAATTTTTAAACTTAAAACACCCATATATTAGGTATTAAAATAAAACATAACACTTTAGTAATTACAAACACGTCAATACGTTATGCAAAATAGCAACTACGAGTATATAACTGTTGAAGTTATTAGACTGCATACTTATGCATTTTGCATATATTATACAGAATAGAATCGGTTTCAGATATTTGTATGATTTATATATATATGAATATTTTATAAATCCAAGTGTTTTTTCATTATTTTTAATTTAAAGGAACAATATGTTCCTGAACAATTGAATAATTGCATAAATTATAATGTTATTGCCTCTACTTAGTAGACCGTACAATATTACCGTAACTTTTAAATAAACATTTATGCTAACGTCTAGTCTTATTCATATTACTTTTGTATTTATAAACATAGTTCACATTTATTATGTGATTGCTTATTTAGTGACTATGATCTCCACTCTTTAAGCCTTTAGACTTGGACACTATGCGGCGGAACCTAACGCCGCCTATCTTTACCGAACACTACGCCATGTATTCGACGACACATGGACTTGCCGACCACAACCAGAGCTGTAAATTTAATTCAAGAAGGACATTCACAACGTTCTGTAGCTCTACAGCTCGGCTTTTCACGAAGAGCGATCCAAAATGCTTGGAATCATTTTCAAGAGACGGGAGCGGTATCCAGAAGACGAGGATCAGGCAGAATTAGATCCACCACCGCACAAGAAGACCGCTAAGTTCGCTTGACTGCGCGAAGAGAACGTTTTATCACCGCTCACGGCTTACAAAATCGCTTGCGGCAAGCCACGGGTACCCGCGTTAGTGATCAAACGATTTGGAACCGGTTGCACGAAGACCAGCAGTTCTCCAGAAGACGAATAGTGCGAATTACACTAACAAGTGCTCATCGTGCACATCGTTTAGCGTATGCAAGGCAACATCTTGCATGGGACATAAGTGACTGGAGTACAGTGTTGTTTACTGATGAGAGTAAAGTGAAATTTTTAAATGATGACACATTAGGGTTTGGAGACGTGAAGGTGAGCGGTTTTCGGATGCTTGTATCTGAGAATGTGACAGATTCGGGGGTCCCAATGTGATGGTGTGGGGAGGCATCAGTCTATCAGGTAGAACTGAGCTAATAATCCTAAACGGAGGCACTGTAACAGCTCAGCGATACATTGAAGAGGTTATCAGACCTCATGTGGTGCCTTTTGCTTAGAGAATTGGTGCAAGATTCAAGCTGATGCACGACAATGCACCCGCACACACCGCTCGAGCCACCAAAGCAGCTCTAGAAGAAGCTGATATTGAGGTGTTACCTTGGCCCGCGAACAGTCCAGACCTCAATCCGATAGAACACATGTGGGATCTACTCAAACGAAGCGTTAGAAGTACTGACCGGCCCGTACATAACGAGCGACAGTTAATTCAAGTGCTCAAATCAAGCTGGGAGCAAATTCCTCAAGAAACAGTACGACACTTGATTGAAAGTGTCCCTTCCAGGCTTCAGGAATGTGTACAAAAAAGAGGAGGGCACACACGATACTGAAGACAACAAAAAAAAAGTTTTACAAATGCTAAAAGTTTTTAAAAGCTTCATGAGCGGGAGTGAGTTTTTTGTCAAAATTGGATAGTCAGTTAAAAAAATTCTAAGTTAATCTTATTGTATCGATTTTAATTAAATTTTAAGTTAATTACATTAGAAAATAGTAAATCTAACGAACTTCATTATTCTCTAATACCTAAGTCTCAGTAACACATAAGTATACTTGAAAATTGCAGTGGCCCTTATATTGTTTTGAGCAGTATATATAAAAGGACTTGTCCTCACTGACTGAGGTAAGACGCACGCACAGCCGTAACCGCTGGTGGTAGAAACGTGAAATTTGGACAGATGTTTACTTTTATAATCTGGACATCCACTAAGAAGGGATTTTGAAAAATTTTAAGCCTAAAGGGGCCAAATAGGGGTTGAAAGTTTGTATGGATTTTTTTTATATCAGCACTGATATTTATAAAATTAGAAATTTAGATTTTTAAAAGTATTTAATTGAACACGTGTTTCATCGTTTTCTAGAACTCTGCCCCTAAGGGTGAAAATAAGGGGTTGAAAGTTTGTATAGAATTTTTTTTTAAATCGGCATCAATTTTTATAAAATTTGAAATTCAGACTCTTAAAAATATTTCATTGAACACATGTTTGGTGGTTTCTTAGAATTCACCCCTAAATAAGCTAGCGAAGCTGCGCGCGTCCGCTAGTTTATTATATAATAATCAAGATTATATGCATATAGCAAAAAAATAATTCAAATGGCTTTAGCCTTTTAAGCGTGATTGATTAATGGATATACAAACTTTCATGTTTATATTACTAAAATTAGGAAAAGCACAGACAGAAAATACGGTATTCGTGCCGAATTTCAGTTAAACGACATGCAAAGGGTGAAAACCCCCTTATAAGTGAGACAAAGAAAATTTCTGTTGTTTTTACCATTTCGTTTTGGTTGACGCAACTCCCGCATATAGCAGGCAGAGGGAACCCAATGTCAAACAACGTAGAAATTACAATATTTTACTCCTCTTAGGGAACCGAACCCACAACCGTCGCGCTTACAGTCAGACGGTGGGCCGCTGACCCATGACTTCCTAAGGTACGTTATAAAAAACCATATTTATTATTTATTTATTATTATACAGCAATTTTTTTTTTAAATTATTATCTATATATGAATCTTGTCTTTTAGGTCACTGAACAATATAAAAATAGAAGTGTGCCTTTTTAACTCTTCTATTACAGAATTACTAATAATCTATATATCTATCTATATATATAAAAGGACTTGTCCTCACTGACTGAGCTAAGACGCACGCACAGCCGTAACCGCGTGACATTTGGACAGATGTTTACTTTCGTAATGTGGACATCCACTAAGGGATTTTGAAAAATTTTAAACCTAAAGAGGTCAAATAGGGGTTGAAAGTTTGTATGGAAAAAAAATTAAATCGGCACCGATTTTTAAAAAAAAATAAATTTAGATTTTTAAAAGTATTTAATTGAACACGTGTTTCATCGTTTTCTGGAATTCTCCCACTAAGTGTGCAAATAAGGGGTTGAAATTTGTACAGAACTTTTTTTCAAAAAATAAAAAAAATAATTTTATGTTTGTTAGTATTGGTACGATATAATTAAAATTTATTTATCTCAATTCCTTAGATGTGTAGGGTCGATATTCTAGGCATTCTGTAAAAGAATATTTGAAGAAAAAAAACTATATTTGAAGGAAGAAATGATAAAACCACAGAATATATGAGTCAATGTAATGTAGGTAAGATTCTAACTAAGGGGAATAGATTAACTTTATTACCTCACTCTGGCAACAAGTCGGAGTGCGGCGTTGAGTTCCGCCACTCAATATGCAATATTTGAAAATTGGACAGTGCGTGTGGAACGAAATGTCTTAATATTGCCACTAGAGTCTCTCTTTTTACTCTGCTAGATGCGGGAAAAAGAGTAAAACTAATCTAAGTAATAATAAGTTATTAATATCACATCTACCAAGAATGTTTTAATCTGTATTATTAGAAAGTAACACTGTATATTCAAGCTGTAATAATATTATAATAAAAAAAATAGCTGACACTGAACAATCAAGAAGCATTAAAATGAAAGGTGAAAGTAAAATAAAATAAAAATTAAGAGATAATATAGTTTATTATGAAAATAACATGAAAAATGAAATTTCATTACAATGCGATGCAAAGACATTATACACCACTAGACAGTTAATTGTTTATTGCAGATTTTACACACTTTCAAGCATGCATATAAAATTTTATTTTTATTTTAAAATAACTGCAAAGCATGAAAAAAATATGTTTAATAATAAAAATATATTTAATGTATAAAATTTGATAGCCTACACAATTTTATAGTTAAACCATAATAATCATTTATTATTATAATTATTAAAAAATAAAAGATTTCATCTTTCCAATCTGCAATATACAAGTCTAAGTCATGCTCACACAACACACACAAAATTACCTGAGAAATCTGTACTGGCGTCCACGTCCAGGGAACAACTGCCGATCGAGTCTACGGACTTATCCATCACTTTTACTACTAATTTCTTCGAAGAACTCTTGAGATCTGATTCTTTAACTTCAATTTCGTAAGCTCCTATACTATCCAAGTCATTTGACAAGTTATTTAAGGAATTAGGTAGCTTTATGTCTGTTTCGTCTGTATTTATTGTTAGTATGGAATCAGGTTTTAAAGTGCCATCATCAGGTTTATCCAAAATCAACGTGCTCTGACTGGTAAAGTTACTTCGTATTGGTTCTATGTACTCAACGTCGTCGTCATATACGAACAGCTGATTGGAATGTCCGCTGGTGCCTTGTGCGTCCGTCGCGTCCGCTGGTATGGCGTCAACGACCGTTCGTTTATTTAGACTTTTATAAAAATGATTCTCCAACTTCTCCAGCTGCCTTTTCGTGTCGGATTGTTTCTTCCGCACCGAATCTATGATGACGGGCAGGTTCAGCAGATCTGGTGTTTTTTCGCCGTTGGATCGCTTGAACAGCGGTGAGTCATCGCTTTCCAATTCGAACCGTTTGTATTTTGATGATACGTAGTCGTCTACGGACGATGTATCTGATTTTTTCGAATCGAAAAACGTGTCTATTGAGAAGAATGATTTTCGTTTTTTCTTCGGTTGGCTAGCTTTATCAAAATTTGACGGCAGGAATGGGTCTCCCGATTTATATTGCACGCAAATGTTACTTGTATTCACTAGAGATTTGGGTCTGGATTCTTTTGGGATGCTCAACACGCGATTGGTTTCTATTTTCCGTGAGTCCAAACTGAGTGTTTTCCGAAATCTCTCATTGAGATCGAGTAAAAAATGTCTCCGTTCAGTCGATTTTGGAGTTACGTTGTAAGAATATTGTTTGCTGCTCGATGGTTGGACGTCTGGAATGTGTTCTGTATATTTGAACTCTATATCATTTTCTTCTTTTTTGTTAGACCCATAAGGTTCTGATGGGCATAACGACGATTGTCTTTTTTCTGGCCGATGAAAGGAAAACGACCCTCTGTTAGACGACGATTTCTTTCTGTCGCATATGCAGCTGCCCACGCAGCTTAGCTTTATACAAGGTTGGTTATCTGGTTCTAAGGATACCTCATGGCTGGTCTTTGGAATGTACGTGTCGGGTTTATGTTTGTGAACGAGTAAGTCTTGTCTGATCTTCTCGAGCCTCTCATCTCCACTTAGGCCTCGAGTGTACTTTGATTTTGGGGGACGGAAAAATCTAATGGAACCCGACGAATGTGGGTCAGTAATTCGTCGTCTAGCAAAGAATGGAGAATCGGAGATTTTGTTCACTCCCAAAAGGAGTACAGGTGACTTTTTGTCCTCTTCATCCGGCAAATCGCTGTAAAAAAAAATTGGAGTTTTATAATATTTATTTCTAACTTACAAACAAAGGCATTTTATACATTTTTGATTTAAATAAAATAAATGTCGTATGTGCAGTTAGTGTTAAACATTGTTAGTCCAACAACATGTTAAATAAAACAAAAACAAAAAACAATTAAAAAAATCATACTTACACAAAACATAAAAGGAAGGGGTCTGTTTCACGGTCCTAGCAGTTATTTATACATATTAAGAAGTGTTATTCACATTTCAGCATTACAAAGTTTTATTTTTTTGTTTAAGTTGGTTGTAAAACATAAAACGGTATAAAGTTACAAAGAAACTCATAACAAACTCTGTAAAAATAAACTATTAAAAAATTATATTTTCACTCGTTCAATATCGGTAATACCAAAAGGGCGTCCTTTATTTATATAGAAAATAGTCGATATATAGAACCTTATTCGTCTGTATAATGTATGTATTTAAAAAAAAACAAACTGAAAGAGGCCGTCGTGGCGCAGCGGCACAAGGGTGTGACTGTAACGCGACGGTTGTGGGTTCGATCCCCACTCGAGGAAGTGAAATATTTATTTACGTTTATATTTTCATTTCTTCGCTCAGGTGTCGAGGCAAAGCGCGGCGTTGAGTTCTACCACTCAACACGTAATGCCTCCAGAATTCGGCAGAAAGTGGGGACCGGAGTGTCTTAACACTAGGTTCCCTCTGCCTACCCTGATATGTGCGGGATACAGCGTGAATCTGTTTTTTTTTCAAATGAACTAATTAACGTACCGTGAGAAAACTTCATATAATATAGCAGCCATTACAAATATATCTAGTCATCTTAATGGAACACGAGGGTCGTTACATTTTATGTGCATTGTGCACTAAATATTGCGACTAAGAGCAGACTTGTGAGTTCTGGATCCATTAGTAGGACAGTATTTCACTGTAGTTATAAGCAATTGGTTATGGGTTCATTCCCTAATATATTTCAATTACTAGAGACAACCCGCAAATTTTATTAGTAGACTAAAAAACAGTAAAATCTCGTGTTTTTGCAAGTAGTTTCGTAAGAATTTAGGGGAATTCTCTTTAAGTGCCCCCTTACACACTCCAATTAATCCACAGATCCAAGTTTCAACGTTCTACGCCGCGTAGTTACGACTGAAGGTTATCTAACTTTAACTCTATTCATATACATACATCAAAATATAAAAGCGTAAATAAAATTTGAATCGACACGACAATTACAAACGATTTTTTTTTATAAGTTATTTATATTTTATATAATCAAGCCCGACGTGGTATTTAAAAAAAAACCAGTCGAACTGACAACCTCGTTCTTTTTAAAGTTGGTTAAAAAGTAACAAGTCGCGTGCCTCCATCAATAAATGAAAAACATTTTCTAGAGGGCGTGTCAACCTGCACTCGGTAATCGTTTTTTGTTACGAGTTCTAACTTTATATTTTCTACTAACTGGTCAAATGGAAGTAATAATCAGCTTCACGCTGTATCCCACAAACAGCAGGGTAGGCAGAGGGAACCTAGTGTAACACTTTGTTCCCCACTTTCTGCCGAATTCTGGAGGCATTACGTGTTGAGTATTGCAATATTCTTTATATGGCATACGTCACTTTGAATAATCAATACACGTCTTCCGGTATATACATATTTGTAAAGCGGAAATGCTTGGATGCAATAAGGTTGTATTTAAATTGTATTTAAACAGCTATAATTAAAATCTTTTGCTAAATGATCATTTAACATCGAAATTGTCATAAATGTAGTTTATTTGTGTATTATGGCGTAGCAGCACAGCATATAACTGTAAATGCGCGGGCAGTGGTTTCGATTCCCACTCGCTGAAATGATTTATATCATTCTGTGGTTCTAGCTCTGGAAGTTCCGCGACTGAACACGCAATTTCTCCAAAATTTCGTAATGCGTATAAAAACAAGTATAAGGATACTTTTAGGAGACTATCACTAGACATTAAACATCACGTGTGCCTAAATATGTTATATTAGCTTCGCTCCCTCATATAGCAGGGTAGGCAGAGGGTACCTATTGTTAGAATTTCACACAATTCTTTCCACACGCTGTGCACAATATTCTAAATATTATGGGTTAATAGACGAAACTCCACGTTACGTTTTTTTCATTCCTTAAGCAAAGCGAAGTAATAAATATAAAATATTCCCCTGGCTGGGAATTGTATCTACAACTATCGTGTTTACAGTCAGATGCGGCCACCCCCCCGCCTCTCTCTCCCTCTCCCTCTGCCTGTCGCTGCCTCACAAAATATATTCATGCAGTTCACTCGAAAGATACCACGAACGGAGTACCTACTAGTAAACATACTATACAAAAATTTGCTCTGAGAAATATTGTTTTTTTAAACCGACTTTCGTAAGAAGGTTATGAATCCGAATCTATTTTTCAGAAATTTTGACTGGGTGAACCGATTTTGATTATTATTTTTTATTCGGAAGCCGGTGCTTTCCGTGTCCCATTTTAATTTGGTCCATTTATTAAAATTTTATCCATGCAAAAATCACATATGTCTTAGATTTGCATTAAATATAGACGAATAACTTAATATTACGTCCGATCGATTTCGATGCAACTTTTTTTATTGGAAAGGATAGTTCAAGGGTAGTTTGATGAGAGTTTGGTTAATTTCTGATAATGGGATCCGGTATAAGTCGGTTTTTTTTTTGTTAACAATTATAATTATTAAAGATACGGAACTCTAAATATAGCTATATCATGTTAACAATATATTACGTGAGGCGTAAAAAATCTTTATTAATCTCCAGAACGATTTACAGTTTATTGCATAAAGCCTTTTTTAACCGTAGCAATTGGATTAGACGTGAAGTTATGTGTTGTTCCTATACTATACATGTTTCTTCTGTGGCTTCGTTTTCTTTAAAATAATCTTCTTGAAAGAAAAAAAAATTAAAAATTTAGGGCCTTTGAAATGTTATGGCTATACTAATTTTGATTAAATAATATGAAATAACTGTTAAATTATCTCTGTAACTAGTGGACCCGGACGCGGCTAAGCCTGCTTGAACTATAAGAATATTTATTAATTATATTTATGAAATTATTTTCAGTTTTCAATAAAATTAGTAAGAAAATATAAGCCTAAATTATCAAAAAGAATAATAGAGACATATTATTAGAAAAAATATCTGAGTTATTGAAATGAATCAACAAAAGAAGTTAAAGTAACTAAAGGATGCGTACATAGATATCGACTCTATGAAATAACTAAACATTTTTCTATATTAAATACAATAGTTTTTGCGAGCAATATCAAATAAAATAAGAAGAGAACCAAGGTGTAGTTTAAATAAATTATAAGCAGCAAATAATTACATCAAAATTAACAATAGTTCGAAAATGTATGAATATTTATAAAACCGTCAACGTCATCTGCCCGTTCACGTCGGTTATACTCATACTATGCTATGAATCAGTGACATCCCCTTAATTATTTATTAGAATGTTATACAGTAAAGTATAATTTCAATGCTTAAAGTAATAAATATAAATATAATTCAAATGCTAAAAGTGACTATTATATTTATTGTCTAAGGATGAATATCAAAATATAAGTTCATTTTGGGTGACGTTTTTTTAAAACAACAAACAAACTTTGCAAACCGTTGCTTAGCAACGACGGTTGTTATTAACATGGCAGAATAAATTGCATGTCAAATTAGAAATAAGTATTCTAATATATGTGTAATGTAATGTTATATAGCTTATAGCACATCTGAAGAATGCAGCTTTCATACAAAAGAAAAACAAAGTAAATCGGACCAGTATATCCAGAGATCTTATCGTTCAAACAAACAAACAAACAAACTCTTTATTATATTATTATAGTAAAGATAGTATAGATTATAGAAAGTATGAAATGTATACCAATATTGCAATGACGTCGAGGCAAAGCGTTCATTATTGCGGAAAATTATAAAAATTGATAACGGAATCGAAGCCGCGGGTCCCTAGTAAAGAAAAAAACAGTCAGTTCTTCTTCTTCTTCTTTTGACGTATTTAGCGGTAGGTGGCGAAACCTACGGTTAGTGTGCATTGCTACCAAACGTAGAAGTGCGTAGAAATCCGTAATTCATATGTAGATTGAATCTGCATCTAGAACACTTATCGTCGTAAATCGACTCCAATGCAATTTTAGAACAAATGTTTAAAATTGTAAGAATTCAATACTTTAAATCATGAAATATAGAAGAATTACCATTTCAATGACAAAAGAAACATTCTCTAAAATGCAACGATTTAGCAACAATAAAAGTAAATCAAAGTTTTTGCCCGGTACTGCTATAAAAAGCTAAACACTTGCAAGTCACGAGTCAATTAATAGTGCGATAACTTCTTTTGTGTAATAGGAATGGTCATTTTAGATCAATGATCCTAGGTTCAATGCCGGTTTGAGGAAATTATTTTAAGTAATGTATAAACGTCTTATATTTATACTTAGTTTTAGTGTTAATAAACTACCTAACTTATTCGATTTGCTTCTTTTTATAACGACTTGCACTATCCCCAACTAATCCCGCCAGGATATTGCTTTTTTAAAATTTTATTTGAATAAAAAAAAATATCAGCTTCACGCTGTATCCCGCACACAGCATGGCAGGCAGAGGGAACTTTCGTACGAGTTAATATAGTCAGTCGGCTATTGGAGTTAGACAAAATGGAGTTATCATTTTTTTTTGGTGGCGAAAAACCATAGTGTAGCTAATCGGAACCCACTATGGGCGAGCCCATCTCTCCCTTCGCGGAGAAATCGAATCCACTGCCGTCTCAAAATAATCAATCAACAAGTTTTTAATAACAGTGATTTTTATCTCGCGATATAAAACACAGGACCGCCTTAGAACATTAAGGTCTGAGATCGATCTTAAGATGGCGTTTTCATCTATAAATATGTAATTTAGGAAAACCCACTGAAGTTATATATAGAAGTAATAAAAAGACAAAATTCAATAGTGGCCTATTGAGACCCAACTCAATTTTATTGTCATCAATTGAGCAAATTGCTGTTATTGTGCTTAAAATTGAATTACATCTTGACAGTCAAGGGTATAGTAAATCATTTAATGATTTGGACGTAGTGTCCTTTGCCTATTGTGGCTTAGTGGCAGTCAATAGAAGGTGGTAGTTCAAAGTTCAAATACAAATGTAGATGAATTAGATACAGCTTTTAGTTTAATAAAATGTTGATTTATAGATTTGGTAACAAGTTAGTAATATTAATCTTTACTTCTGTGTATACATAATCTCTGGAACAATTGTTATGCTAACAAAATATATTTTTCAGTTTCACGCTGTCTATCCCGTACGTAACAGTGTAGACAGAAGGAATCGGGGCACTTAGTGTTAAGACACTCCCATTAAGATTCCAGTCCACAATTTTGCCTCACTCACTCGTCGAATTCGGCAGACTTTTGCCTCGTTACCAGGGCGAGGAAATGAAAATATAAAATAATTCATTACCTTGAATAGGAATCTAAATTCTAACTTACAACTACAGTTAACTTACAGTTGCACGTTTGTGCTTAATATATATAGAAACACACAACCTCTACCTTCAAAGTCGGTGTAAAACGTGAAAAAAAAGGATCGTGGGAAAACACAAAACGTCAATAAACGTAACATAATACGAATATGTTAGAAAGTGTTTCTTTCAGCACAATCAACTGAGTGTACCATTACCGAGTTACTTTCGATATTGAATAGAAAGTATGCGTTTCTATACGTTTTGTTCGCCTTCAATTAGTTTTATTTAGTTTCACTGTGTGATACTATTATAATTAGTAGCGTTATAGTCCACGTGGAGGGCTACACACGCGATGGTAATGGGTTCGATCGTCGATGATGGGGAAAGTAAGAAAGGAAGTATATTTTCGGCAATTTAACTCTTATTTCTCTACGAGGCCGTTGTGGCCCAGCGTCTGGTCGAGCTATATTTTTAGCGCTTTTTGGGGCACAACCAATCTTTGTTATTTATATAATAGTTCTTTAGGGATGAGCGAATCTGCGGATAAAAGCTGTTCCTATCCTAACCTACTTCCTACTAATATCATAAATGTGACAGCTTGTGAGAAAGGGGTTTGTTTTATCTTCAGAAAAAACTACTGAACAGATACAGAAATTAAAACATATCAGCTTAAGTAAGCATTTCATATATTTTGGCTACAATATAACAATAAGTTCAAGCGGGCAAAGCCGCGTTTGAGTCGCTAGTATTTTATAAACACAAAGTCTCAAGAAATTTGAAAGTGATATCTTTACAAAACTTTACCCAACAATTAAACGAGGAAAGTTGTTCAAAGACAAAAGATAACTTTCAGATCGTGTGAACTGACTTTAGAACTAACACTTCCAATATCACTAAATTGGTGCAACAATGACGTATTTACCGTTACGAAACAAGTAAATCAAAGTTTATAAACAGACATTCCACATGCAATTATATATTTAATTTGATTTTAAAAAAAGTGCAATTACATTTTGCACAAAATGAGCGTTGCAAGTAATTTTTTTTAGCTTCACGCTGAATCACGCATATAGCAGGGTAGGGTAAGTGGAAGGTAGGAACCTAGTGTTAAGACAGTACACTTTTCTAAGGATATGAAAATTATTGATTCAAATGATTGATCAAAATGAAACTATAGGTACTAGTTATTATTTAGTAATAAAGATTCCATCGAGTATGAATATTTAAAATTTGAATTCATCAGCCACTATTACGGTTTCCGCCTAGAGCGGAGCGGCCCCATTAAGGATTTCGTTAAACTCGCAAGAGTTATCTGCATACTTGTATTTCCATCAATAAATAGTCGAGCGGAACAGACCGAGCGAGTAGAAATAGTTGAAATGAACTCGCTTAGCTCATAAACTTATTTTATTTAAAAGGAGTCGGTTCCGCCTAAGCATTTCTCTTTCGCACTTTTTCTCTTAATGTACTTTTTTCTCCTGAAGATTCCAGAAAGAAGACCCAAAATATGTCTTCTACCGTCACAAAATCGGGGTGGAGAGCTAGTGAAACGATATATTTTAACCGTTCACTGAATTCTAATCTCCCGTTAAAATTGTCCACAGTATTATGCGCAACGAGTAACGGAATAACGAACTGTTGTAGACGGTTATGGTTGGACATCAAAAGTTATTTATGTATTTTTAAGCCGAAGGAAATTTATGGACATGTAATTATGTTTTTCATTTACGTTGAGTTTGTTGAGTGGCGGAAATCAACGCCGCGCTTTGCCTTAATACCAGAACGAGGAAATGAAAATAACTCATTTCCCCTTACAATATACAGTCAGCTGTGCTGATGTACCACGGGAGCCTCATTGTTCCTAAATTATCCTGTTAATCATAAATATTCCAAAAATTCGATGATTCCTACTCTTATATTCCTTAGTATTTAAATTTCAAAATATGACGATTATTATCGTTTCTTAGTACCGGTGTAGTGTAAACTCATTGTGGGAAAGCCTCGTGTACTTTTTCCTTGTAATCCCATATTAACTGAGACCAATCAAGGTCGTGCGATTGTAAACACGATAAGTTGTGGGTTCAATTCCCACTTGAGGTAGTGAAATATTTAATAGGTAATTTCATAACCTCGCTCTGATAACGAGGCAAAGGGCGGCGTCGAGTTCCGTCAATCAACACGCAAAAAGATTTGTGAAAATTCGAAACGATTCCATTTTCAGAACGGAGTGTCTAAGCACTAAGTCTCCAGGTTGCCTCTCTAAGTGCGGGATACAGCATGAACCCAACTTATTGCTGAATGAAGACGTTTAGAAAGAAGAAGTTTAAAAAGAACTTAAGTACCGACAAAAGAAATGATTATTAAACAAGCGTTAACAATCTAACGGAATTGAGGAAATTGCGGAAGCTTTAATGTAATTTTTATATGAAACTACAGTCACTTAAACGGCTCCTATTTACTAATTGAATAACCTGCAAGTTTTGGTTTGTAATGTTTGTTTTTGGTGTGGTGGGTGGCCCTTATTTCAAACATTTTTCAAAAAATATTCAATTTTATTTTTATTCCCTCATCTGTAAGGATAAACCGCGGCGTTAGTTTCCGGAACTCAATAAGCAATATCTTGAAATTGATCGGTAAGCGGTGGCAGTAAGATAAACCACTTCTCGTAGTGGGACTCAAACCCGCGCTACATGTATTTCGTTCAAAACCAGTCAGTTTAAAAACTTTTTTTCTAAATATCTCACACTATAATGATTCCAATTTAGATTTCAATATTATTCTGCAAACACGACGCCAGCAACAAGATAAAGCGCAACGAATTTCGCAAAAAGTAGTGTATCGAAGAGTTTAGCACGTCGTTCCCTCTGCTATAATATGCGGGATACCGCGTGATTACATTCAAACACGTGGTAACTCAGCCACGTTATTACTATATATTGTTTAATATTAAAACTGATAAAAAATAGATGATAATTTTTATCAACATTACATATTATATGTTTTGATAACAGCGAGATACAACATATCATCAATGGCTTAATGAAAACGTTTATTAATAGATACCTATACGGAAGCCGAAATTTAAAAAATACACGAACTAAAAAAATATTTTCTTTTTTTTCGTATTTATATATTTTTTTTACAAAGAATATTATACAGATAAATGTTTACAGAGTCTGTCTATAAACTCAAGAGATATGGGTTTGATTCCCATTTTGAGAAATTAGTTATTTTCATTTCCTCATTATGGAAACAAAGAAAAGACGTAATGTCTCGAAAACTGGACGGTGTGTGGGGAATGGAGTATCTTAAAATAAGGTTTTCTTACCCTGCCCTGTGTGGAACATAGCGTATAACATGTTTTTTATAATAATAGCAAATAGAGAACGGAGTGACGCGTCAATTATGATGATTATATTCAGTCTGTCCTTTAAAATATAAATAGCTAACTAAGAGCCAACTGCATAATATTGATACAATCTATGCCTATTATAATATAATTAAGCAAGTTCACCGTTCTAAAAATCTTTGTTACGTCAAAACAGAAGAAGAGTCAATGACTTTTACAATTACACAGTGCCTATTACCGTAATCAAAGTCTTGAGCAAAGTTTTTTTTTTTTTTTAAATTGAGCAACAACTATTTTTTTTGCAGCTTCACGCTGTCTCCTGTAGGGTAGGCAGAGGGAGCCTAGTATTAAGACGATTCGCTACTCCAAATTGTGGAGGCATTGCATGTTGGAGGATTGAGGATTGATTTGAGGTAGGCGGAACTCAACGCCGTGCTTTGCTTCTACACCAGAGTGAAGAAATGAAAACATTAAATATTTAATTTCCTCGAATGCTAATCGAACCCAAAACTGTAGCGTTTACAGTCACGACCTGCGCCACTACTGGCTTACTATTATTATCTCGAAATCAATGTAGAAAATATAAACATACGCTTAACATACAACATAAAAAAACGCTAAAATGAAGAAATATTTTTTTGACATTAAATTTATGTATAAAGATAAATTCACAGATTATAAGATAACTTTAACAGTAAAAAAAAATGTAAAATTATTATTTAATAATTATATTATTTAAATAAAAGTAAACAAACACACGATAAATATTTAATTATAATATGCAAATAATCACAATAAAGAAAATACTAAAACAAACGTCAAAACAAATGTATAGAACATGAAACAATAATATCAAACTGAAGACAATACAACCTTAGTCATCAAAACAAAACGAAAAAAAAAAGAAAATACTCACACATGTCATTCATTTTGAACTACAAAACATTTAAATCATCTTCAATTAACTAAAAAAAAACACAAAAACTTCGATTTCACTTCAAATTTCAGCCACGAGCACTTAAAAGATAGTAAAAAATAACTAAAAAATATTTTTCTATATAAATTTAGTTTTTAAAACCCTCTTTATAGAATAAAACGTTTAAATTACAAGAATCGAATTGACACACGTCTATGCACTGTGGGCGTTGCGACTATATGACGTGGTCCCTTGGAATCGACTACTAAATATCCAAATACGCCAAACTATCGAAATATAAAACTTTCATAGCGTCCATTGAAGAATTCCTTAAAAAGAAGTTTGTCTTTGAACGGTTTCAAACCAGCAATGTATATGTATTTTATTGATATGAATGTATGGTAGAAGGAAAAAGTTAGTGAGTGATGAATGTGAAAGAATAGGGGCCATACAGACAGTGATTATTCGATTAACTTCAACCGACTTCTGAAACAAAGGTGTTATGATATCTATATATAAATTATACATATATAAAAAAAGTTGACTTTTCTCTCGTAGGAGGAGAGCAGAACGAGGGAAATTCCCGATACACACCCACAGGGACAGGATTAAATGGGATATTCTATTTTGCGGTTTCAAGGCATAGAAAGTTAACTGTAATAAGTAGTCTATAATATAATTTATTCTTTTATTTTGTTTCAGCTTCAAGATTTTGAAACCCAACGCCGCGTTATTCCTTAATAGAATGGAGAAATGAAAGCGATTCGTTTCACCAAGAATCTACTATTACCACTTCTTTCTATTTATATAATGATATTAAAAAAGTTTGAAAAAGATTATATTAATTTAACTAAGATTTAAAATGGAATGAAATATTTTCAACGAGAAATTGATTGAACACTCTGATTAAAGTATTTCAATACTTTTCTTCTCTGAACTTAATTATATAGTAAAAGTAAAAACGACCAAACTTTGAAATTACCTGCTACAAAATGCATCAATTTAAGCAAAGATATAATTTTCGTTTAAGTTCTAAATACCCATAGTAATCATTTTCATTAAATGTACAAAAACAAAAAAAGGAGAGACAGTAATAACAAACTTTTTAAGCAAAAGAAGTGTCGTGTTGAGTCCGTCGTGGCCCAGGGTCACAAGCGTGCGACTATTAACGCAACGGTTGTGAATTCAATTCGCACTCGAAGGAATGACATATTTATTTTTTTCATTTCCTTGCTCTATCTTGCTTCTCATCGTAGCGAGGCAAAGGGTGGCGTTGAGTTCCGTCACTCAACACGCAATGCTTCGATAAATCGGCCTAAAGTGGGGAACCGAAGTGTCTCAATGGGAACGCAGTGTCTTAACACTGGGTTTTTTGCTTACCTAGCTATGTGCGGGATGCAACGTCAATTTTAAATAAAAAGAAGTGTAAAAAGATGGAAGAAACGATGTAAAACAGATGCGTCAAATTACTTTACCTATACAATTAACAGCTAGTAAGTATATTTTTAGATTAATGTCTGTATTTAAGACTTACTCATGGATTTCAAAATGGGTAATAAAAAGTAAACTATTTCTAAATTTTATATTTTAATTAATTAACGTTGTAAAGTTTAGACACACCTTTCTCGGCCTATTTAAGTCTAACATGTTTTTCTTTCTAACCGACTTTAAAATAAGGAGTTTATCAGTTTGACATGTATGTGATGTTGTTGGAATTTGAAGTATTTTAATATGATGGTCATTTAAGGCTTATAAGCACGTGCGTTTGTACGTGAGTCCAACAAATTTCTCGGATGCTAAATATTATATAAAAATATATATTTTCAACTTAGAGAACAGCCCAAGTTTAATGGTATGGGAAATGTAAATGGGTTTAATAAAAAATAATAGTCTTTTTTGCTTTATTCGTTTTTATAATTTATGTTATAAAAACTAATTTATTTAAAAAATCCTATTCTAGATAAACAAATAGACATTCTATACAATGATCCAAATGTTTTTTTACCAAAAAAAATGTACTTGGATTACGTATTCAGTTCAATGTCAGTAGTAAGATATATTTTTTTATCAAAAGATAACAAATTCCTAATTTATATTGTACTATGTCGTAATAATACATAAAAATAGAAAAAATTACAAATTAATCTATGAGTAACGTCTTTAACACACAATATTTTTTTTCAATTTTTATTCTAGTCTCCTTCATTAAATACGTAATGTCTTAAACAAATCGATAAAGGAAAATTTGAAAAAATAATAAAAATATATTGAAAAAATCATTACAAAAATTATATTTCATACGGTTTTTTCAAATATTTAAAGGTATCATATAAAATTAAAAAGCTTGAAATATAAGAATTATTTTTCTTTAAAATATATACATGTTATATTTACGTTAACATTATTATGTATTTTAGGTATTCTTAAATATATTTTTTATCTATATTTCGACCGACCTCTTTACAAAGCGGCAATAATTGCGTCGTGAATGGCCGGACGTTACAATAGTCAATTATTCGCTTATGTCATACTCATTGTTTCAATCTAATATATACTTCCGAATGCGGGAAATAAGAGAGCGTGTCGTCTATATTTTGCTCGTGCTGCCCGTTTTCTTATCCGACTTTATTAAAAAGTGTATGAAATTTAGAATTAAAACCATGTTATACGAGAGTGAGTGTTGAGAGAGACAGGGGCACGTTCAAGATCATGTATGGATGATACTGGTGAAAGGAAAAGCATGAGATCTCCCCGAATAATACTGGACAAAAAGCTATTCAGAACGTAGCCCTTGGCGGTACGTTCTCTATGACAACCCAACCCAATAGGGATGAAATTCGATACTAAAATATAAAAAAAATATATAAATATATCCTGTAAAAATTACTAAAGCGTTAAAACTAACAATGAGTATTTTACCCGATGTCTAAATAGACTATAAAAACCTTTCAATTAAAAATATTTCAAGCAACATTATAAGACAAATTTATTCCGAAACATCAGATTTGTTAAAATTAAAATAAAACGGCAGTCTGAGTGACAAGTCACTACCACGGTACTAGGTCCTCTATGCCTGCCTAGGCAAAACTTGTAAAACTGTTAAAGCAAAAGAAATTATTGTAGAAGAAACGAGTGCAAGATACAATTTTATTTTACAATTAGAATTGCATTAATATTTTACTAGAGCCAAGCTAGATTAGTTATAATAGATATGAATTATTTTCACATTTCACGGTTTATGTTTCCGGTCAATTTGCGGTTTAATTACGCATATAAAAATATTTTTAATACAAGAATATAAGATTGGATCGAGAACGAACCGTAACCGGCAGTACAGTAAGAATCATCCCTTAAAATCTTCTGATATTTTAAATAAGAAGTCATTGCGCTTTTATATAACCAGAATACTTGTCAAATGTATCAATATGGAGTGATATCGAACATGACCTTTGGAAGGGCTCTGCCAGTACTCTAAATACTTTAACAACCTTTAAATATTGATGAGGGATAATCTATCCCTCATGAATCCCCGCATAATATGGAAATGCAAAAGTAGAAATGCAAAAGTAGAAGTATCACAATAAAAACAAACAAAATATGAATTATAAACAACAAAAAATAATACACTCAGCAACACTCGCACCATCGGCAGTCAAATCCAACTTAGGTTCACTGGTTTAAGGGTTACTAGGTAACAAAAGAACAGCCAGACATACATATATTAATAAATAAATACATACGCGCTAAGAGAAGCGAAATCGGGAAGGACGGTGAAATCTTATGGTATAGCATTACTCATTTAAAAAAAATACCAAATGTATCTTGAAATATTTCGTTTAAGTGACTTAACATCAGGCGCAGAAAACGTAATGAGCTGAGCAGTTAAACCTATTAGAGAATTAGGGCATTTGGGTATTTTCGTCTTTGGATAGTTGAGCTAGTCACATTTTTGTTAATTAATATATTAGGTTCACGTTTCCTTCTATATGGCAGGGTAGGCAGGGGGAAAACCAGTGACAAGACACCTTCCCCACTCTCCACTCAACTTTCAAGACATTGGGTGTTGAGTGGTGGGACTCATCGCATAGAGTGAATCTAGAGCTTGGATTGCACCAAGTACCCAAGTGTGTAGTCCAAATTTTAATGTTAAAATAAATACTGACAACCGCCGGCGCGACGCGTAAACTCGCGTTGTCTTATCAACGTGTATGTTGCTTTTTACAAAAATTGTTCTTCAATTCTTTTATCGGTGAACTTGAGAACGTTTATTATTCAATATTGAACTTGCCTCTCATTTCACACTTATTCTCATTTATGTTTTAGATAAGATAATTTATAATTCAAAGTTTACTATACTTTTTTAAATTAATAACTATTTAGATTAGCGCATAAATAACGATGAAAATGCAATACGCTAATATAATAGGAGACCGAAGTAATAAAGTGATTCAGCTCTCCCTGCCTGCCATAACAATAAAAACACACAAAAATCAGTCATAAGAATTTAAAAATGTATAGTTATCTGCTATATTTTATTAATTTAATATTAATATGAGTACAACAATAAATTTTATTTACACACAAATTATTTTGTAAAATCATCACACTCACTAAAATCATGCAACACAAATTTATTAATATTTAATTAAATAGTTAAATTAATATTATATTTAAAACCTTTTAATATTACCTTCTTATCCAGCGAAAAAATCGATTCGCGCCTTTACGGCCATTCGGTTTCTTCTTCTTCCCCATTTTGAAACTTAATACTTTTGACACTTAAAAAAAATATATCATTGTCTATGTTCTTAGCACACCACTTAGTTTATATATGGAATATCACTGTTATAAATATAGAAACACTTCGATACAGGACTCTATGGTTTGGCTCTATAAAACATTTTTATTTAATTTAAATATACACAATTATAATGACATGTAAAACTAACTTAATTTATGTCAAAATACCGATATATTTGTATAAGTTGATAAAAAATACAGATTATTGTAAGCAGTTCTTCTTACGGAATTCTTGTTTTAATCAGCACACAGTATGGACTTTCAAAAATATTTTAATTATTGATAAAATAAACCAATAGAAAGGTAAATAAATAAAAAAGGCGTTAAAACAGTAACGCGTGTTGGACGCGCGCGCCGATACTGGCGCGTGGCCACGGACGAAATTAGAATTTAAAAAAAAAAACACTTGCAACGGGAATGCAGCGGGTGTTCATTTTATTTTGGTTTTAAGTCTGTGAATGATTATTCATGTGACATTTGTTTTTTTAATATTATCTTATATTATAATTTATATTAAAATAGGGACGCTATCGCGGCGCGCTGTGTTTGCTTTTACACGCAATAGTTGTCAGTTTCAGTGATCGACAGTGCAAAATATTTTAGTGTCGTCGCTCTATCTTCTGTGTGGAATTTGTGATAAATTTAGAACGAAGAGATTTTTACATACCGATAATAAAATACATATAAGTTATATGCTAGATCATGGAAGTCTCTCTCATCCCATTGTAGTACAAATATCACACAATAATTAACATTTCCGTTGTTATAAATTGGTATAAATCCAGTATAATATTTTAACGATAACATTGTTATTTTAAGACAATGCTATACTACCGTAAAAAAATTTATAACCAGACAGAAGTTTCTCAAAGATTCAAATATATTTTAGATAGGTTATAAAAAACTTAGAAACGGGGAAATATGCAGGAAAAGAACCTAGATGTAACTTCTTTATTCTAATTTATAAGGTAATATGACCCGCTTTTATTATTCTTTTAAAATGGACTGCTACCTATAATAATTATTAAACTATGGTACATATATATATATTTTTTAAAACCTGTAAAACATGTTATTACAAATATTTTTTCCGTGGAAAGTAAAGAGATCGTAGACAAAAATAAAAAGCCTAAGATTACGCGCGTGACTCATTGTCTTCTATATCTGTTCAGACGAAACGTTCGATGAAAACAATGTGCAATTTATACGTATGTATAACCAAGCGTATTTATTTATTTTTATATAGTAGTATTTTCTATCGAATTGACATTCCAAGAAATTTTAATTTTGCCTTAGCCACTTCTCGTGTTTCTTTTAAATTTTAATGTATTTTTCAATTGTTTAAAATAAATATCATGAAACAATAATATTAATTTTAACCTTGCAGTAATGTAATTGAAATAAATGGACACTGAATAAAATTTAAAAAAGGAAGATAAGTATTGGTTCTTTTTGAATTCTCAGACAATAAATAATAAACATAGGTTACAACCAAACCACATAATGTCTAATTTGAGTATTTATAAGCCATTTTCAACTCCGGGATCGATTATGTGATGCCTTTATTATATTATTTTTGATTTATAATCTACTAGCGGGCCCGGACGCGGCTACGCCCGCTTGTACTATACGATTATTTATCTATATATATATATAAAAGGACTTGTCCTCACTGACTGAAGTAAGACGCACGCACAGCCGTAAATGCTGATGGTAAAAACGTGAAATTTGGACAGTTTACTTTCGTAATCTGGACATCCACTAAGGGATTTTGAAAAATTTTAACCCTAAAGAAGTGAAATATGGGTAGAAAGTTTGTATAGAAAAAAAATTTAATCGGCACCGATTCTTATAAAATTTGAAATTTAGATTTTTAAAAGTATTTAATTGAATACGTGTTTCATCGTTTTCTAGAAATCTCCCCCTAAGGGTACAAATAAGGGATTGAAAGTTTGTATAGATTTGTTTTTAAATCGGCACCAATTTTTATAACATTTGAAATTCAGACTTTTAAAAATATTTAATTGAACACATATTTTATAGTTTTCTAGAATTCTCCCTCTAAGGATGCAAATAAAGGGTTGAAAGTTTGTATAGATTTTTTTTAAATCGGCACCAATTTTTATAAAATTTGAAATTTAGACTCTTAAAAGTATTTAGTTGAACACGTTTCATGGTTTTCTAGAATTCTTCCCCTAAGGGTGCAAATAAGGGGTTGAAAGTTTGTACGTAAAAATCTTTAAATCTGCCGATTTTTATAACATTAGAAATTTAGACTCTTAAAAATATTTCTTTGAACACATGTTAAATGGTTTATTAGAATTCACCCCTAAATAAGCAAGCGAAGCTGCGCGCGTCCGCTAGTTAAATATATTTATGAAATTATTTTCGGTTTTTAATAGAATTTGTAAGAAAATATGTAAATAATTAAAATAACCGAAATGAACAAACAAAAGAAGTAAAAGTAACTAAACGAAATTCTTAATATTAGAAAAAGTACCTAAAGTTTGCCGTGCGCGCGTACTAAACATTTTTCTATATTAAATAATTAATAATTTTTGCGAACAATATTAAATAAAATCCCAAATGATTATAATTACGATATTTTAAGCGTATAACATCGGTATAGATAACCGAACTGAGATAAATTAATTATAAGCAGCAAATAATTACATAAAAATTAACAGTTATTCGAAAATATATAAAAATTTACAAAACCATCAAAGTCATCTGCCCGTTCGCGTCGGTCATACTATACCACTCGTAGGCTAGCTGATTCCGAATCAGTGACATCTCCTTAATTATTTATTAGAATGTTATACAGTAAACTATAATTTTCATCTATATGAAATGCTAAAAGTGACTATTATATTTATTTTCATAAATTTTTAAACAATATTTAAGGGACAATATTTTAGTAGAACATTGTTTTTGTGTCTCATATGGATGAGTCGGCGCGCGCCATGTACGCGTTAAGCAAACTCATTTTGGGTGACGTTTTCTTAAAACAACAAACTTTGCAAGCCGTTGCTTAGCAACGGTGGTTGTTATAAACATGGCGGAATAAATTGCATGTCAAATTAAAAAATATTTTAATATATTAATATATATCGACAATATTATAAATATAAAAAAAAAAGTATCCTATGTTCATCCCGGTACTCGGTACTCAAGTATCTCTATATGAGTATTTTTTCACAATTAAATTAGCGGTTTGGGCCTGATTGCGTAAAAGATAGACAGACAGACAGACAGACAGACAGACAGACACAGAGTTACTTTCGAATTGATAATATAGGTATGGATAACGATAAATTAATTTTTAACAAAAAAAAACCGACTTCAAATAATAAATTAATAATTGTCAATTCAATGTTCATAACATAAATTAAAAAGTACTTTGATTTTGTTAAACAAACATAATTAAAGAAAGATTTTAAAGTTTTGCAGTCGGTGTTGACGCCTGGTGATACGTCGCCATAGTGTCTCTAAAACGAAAATAAACAACGTAACGTCAGAAAACTGGATGCAACGGAGACTTTGGCAAGTTACCAGTAGTGTACAAGGCCAGTGCCAAAATGGTATAACCTACATTTTTCTTAAAAAATGGTAATTAAAATTACATAAGTTACACTTTTTTAATTAATATTGTACATAAAATATATATTATATATGTTTTTTTTACATATTTTTTCTATAAAATTTTAATCATTAAGTATTTAAGACGTGATGGTCAAAATCATGGACCTTGTTTTAAGAAAAGCACTGTTTTTCGACATTGAAGATATAAGACATTTTTTTTACATTAAATTATATAGAAAATAATAATAATGCATTTCATACATGAAATAAACACAATAATTATTACTTCTACATTACCACGCGTTTAACGTTTATTCATGTAACATACACGTTGCTATGGCAATGAATTTTACGCGTCTCGTCAGCGGGGAGTCTAGTATTTATTATAGTTTTCGTAGATAATAATAATTTCTTGAGAACAAACAAATTAAAAAAAATATAGCACGTCAAAAAATTTTGAAAATATTCTTAAAAAAACTTAGCAGATATGTAGATATATTATATAGGCCAATTATAAAAGTATTTAAAAAATATATTTATATAAAGTAATTAATAATATTGTAACACCGATATACCAAATAAAAGTTATTTAAAACAAACATGAAAAGAGCACATCTTCCGCGAAACATATTAAACATATACACATGAGATTTATGACGTAACAGCCAAAATCACTTGGCGCGACTCCAGCGATACGACATTTAATGGGAATGAGGAAATACAGGAATACTTCATAATTGGCCTAAATTAAGCCTCTGACACATCTAAGTGATGAATAGACGCCATTTTGTCGATACTTAGTCGCAAAATGGCGACTGTATTAATTTTATCTAATTATTTTTTTATTACATTTAAAAACTATAATTTAGTTATAGTACTACTACTACTACTAGTGTTAAGAAACTCCGTTCCCATTAAGACATCCGTTCCCATTTTCCACTCAACGCCGCACTTTGTGTCGTTACTAGAGCGAGGAAATAAAATTATTGAATATTTCATTCCGTTGAGTCGGAATCGAACCCATCGTCGCGTTTAAAGTCAGATGCTTGAACCCTAGCACCATTAAAAAAAAGTATGTGCCACACTTACTAGTAATGGCTTTGTATTATTTATATTTTATCTTAGATATTATTTTTTTCTTATATATCTAAAAATTGGAAGGAAAACTTTTACGTTATTTATCTAGTCCTCTTTTCTATTCTTGTTTAAATTTTTCATGTTCCATGGCTGGGGTTTCACAATGCCACTGAGGGAGGTTAAGAGGCTAATCACTTCAAATAACTATGATGTTAAAGAAATAACTATTGACCATAGGAAATAATTTAAAATACTATTTTTTTATATATGAAAATATTAAAAGCACATTGTTATTATTTATTGCCTCTTCCCTTTATTACTAAAAAAAGATAAAATTTAAAAATATTTTAAATTTTCTTTTTGATTTTTGAAGATTGACGTACATCTTTCCCTTTTTATTTGTATATACATTACAAACAGACAAGCAACTAAGATGTAAGTGAAAATAAAAACAATACTGGCCGTATATCCTTTGATCTTTGCGTATTTGAAATGGAAGAACAAAATCATTGCGTTCCCTTTCATCGAACGCTCTTTAAAACTGACCATTGTTGATACTGCGAGGTTTTATTTTGAAAAAAATCTTCTATACATAGAAAATGCACGTTTTGAATACAAACGCTTATCTGTGAAGAAAAGGAAAGGAAAGGGAAAAGAAAAATATAGAAGAAGTTAAGTTTTATACCAATTGTAATATAATATATTACCTATACATAATTTACCTAATATTAATAAATTAAAAGTTTTTAAAAAGATTTTTGTAAAATAAAAAATATTTTATTTTTATCTATTATTTAAATTGCCATATTCCATTCCATTCCATTTCTTAGCCCATAAAATTAAATTATATTTCTTTTATATTTCAAAATATTTAACACATTTGCCTTAACGATCTTTACACTGCACAGATTATAAACAGCACATTACACATTCTCCACAGATTATACCCATCTACTTATTATTTTTTATTAATTAAGACTAAAAAAAAAACAAATACCATGTATACAAAAAGCACCAATCACGAGTCCCGTAACGAGCGTATTTCGCTACTGGCAGTCTACAAAAACTAAAGCTTTCTGTATGGTGCTAAATATAACTCACAACATGAAATATTTTTAAGTGTAAAGAAAATAAAGAAAGGTGGTGTTCACGAATAAGATGTTTAGTTACTGTGGCTGTGGCGTAGTGGACAGCGACTGACCATGAGCGCGATGGTCGTAAGTTGCCACAAAAGTGCCATTTAGCCATAGTAGTATAGGGACTAATATTTAATTATTTAAATTTATATTTTCATTTCTTCACCCTGGTGTCTAGGCAAAGCGTGTTCCGCCACTCAACACGCAGTGCCACCAGAATTCGTCGGAAAATGGAGAACGGAGTGTCTTATTAACACTAGGTTTGGTGCGGGATACAGCGTTAAGCAGAGTTTGATTTATACTAATATTATATACTAAAGAGTACGTTTTTATTGAACGCGATAATCCCAGGAATTACTGGATTAGGAAAATACATTTGTACTGGAGAGTCCATTTAATATGGAAGACATTACGTTGCAATGAAACCCGCCACAAGACCTGTGTATAAGATATCCATAGGTAAATGCAATTATATTTAATAAGAAAAACGATTTCCCTCTAAAGATACAGGTACACGAAAAAATAACTTTGATATTTCACAGGTGCCTAAAAAAGTGTATAGGTAAAAAATATGTGAGGACAGAAAACATATACATTACATTAACATAAAAGAAAATCAAACTAAACAAACTACCCAACAACTTACATACATATTACATACATTTTAAAGTGGATATTTTCTGTATTTCAAACCAGTTTAACGGATGAAGAGATTTCCCTCACAATTTATACTATAATAAAATTAACACGTCTTCTCGTCGGTTATTATTAGACGGCACTTGCGCTTGCATTCGAGTCTCTCTCAAAACACATTTCGCTGTGAAACAAAATAATTCCTTTAACATTGATAAGTTAGGGCCAGCAGGTGGCGGTGAATCATCGTTTTGAATTTATACAGCTGTAATTCCAGAATTAAGCGAAAACACTTTTCGGTCTGATTTGAAGAAATCGGTTAAGTGCGAGTCAGATTCGTCTATCGATGCTTCCGTACCAATTTCAGGATTATTGGTCAACGGGAAGCATAACTTATAAATAGTGAGAAACGGTAAGTTCTTGACGTACCGATTAGGGTTCTGTTTTTACATTATAACGAGGTACGGAACCCTAAAAATAAAGAGTTGCGTAGGAGTACAGCGTACAATTGCGTAGGAGTACAGCGTCTGGCAACAAGGCAAAACGAAGCGTTAAACTCCGCCATTCAACACGCAATGTCTCGAATGGGGACTGATATTATAATATACAGAAAGAATTCATAGATAACCCAAATTGGATTTAAATTTACTACCCTGTGATATAAGTAGGTGTGATTTATGTACATCATAAATTTTACTTATAATTATGTGCCAACTAATTAATTAAACAAAGGCGAATAATAAGAGTCCTTGACATATTTACAATGGAAAACAATTCGGCGTTATTTTCAAGGTAATGTACCTAACATCAGTTACGGTAATTATCCGAATTCGAAAACAATAGTATTACGCAAATGCATCTCTAAATCGTATTGTTTGCTAAATGTTTTTTTTATTGTTATATTGCGAAATGAATAACTTATTATTTCTACGCATTTTGAGTTTTCCATGAGAGATTTCCATTATTTCCAGAGGCATGGAAATCTTACAGAACCTCTGGAATGTTTCGAAAATTGAGACTCTGTGCATACTCTGATATGCGATAAGAGCGGCAAGAAATAATATATAAATTGTACCGTTTTAATGACATCTCCATGAAGACAGAAAATAGACGCGCCTTTTGTTGTTTCAATAGCATGAAATCTCAAATCCGCAATGCATATAAAACCTATAAGAAAAAAAATACGAGATCGGTCATTGAACTGGAATCTGGCGTGTATCCAACAAATGCAGTCTAGGACAGAAGACATCTAGACTTAGTGTTTTGGATTTGTTTTTCTTTGAAAATACATAAAATAGGACCTATATTGTGATAAATCTTTAGACCAGCACTAAATTACATGCTTACGTTGTCAAATGGTATTATGTGTGCAGTTAAAGTATGTTGTTTATATATATACTAGCGGACGCGCGCAGCTTCACTTAGGTATTTAGGAGTGAATTCTAATAACTCATGAAACATGTGTTCAATGAAATATTTTTAAGAGTCTAAATTTCAAATTTTATAAATCTCGGTGGCGTTTTATAGATTTTTCCATACAAACTTTCAACCCCTTATTTGCACCCTTAGGGGGAGAATTCTAGAAATCGATGAAACACTTGTTCAATTAAATACTTTTAAAAATCTAAATTTCAAATTTTATAAAAATTGGTGCCAATTTAATTTTTTTTCATACAAAGTTTGAACCCCTATTTCACCCCTTTAGGGTTAAAATTTTTCAAAATCCCTTCTTAGTGGATGTCCAGATTACAAAAGTAAACATCTGTCCAAATTTCACGTTTCTACGTACAGCGGTTACGGCTGTGCGTGCGTCTTACCTCATTCAGTGAGGACAAGTCCTTTTATATATATAGATAAATAGTAGCGACCCTCTTGCGGTTTCGCCCGCTTTTACTACTGGATTATTCATATATTCAGCTTTGCACACATACATATGTTTGCAAAGCTCTTTTAAATCTGAGCTACTAATCTTTTCAAGTACTTATTAAAATATATTTAAATGACTATTTTTAGATAGTTAAATGACTATTTTTAAACGGAAGAAATTATAAACAAAAACCTACCTACTAATAACTACTACAAAAAATATGAAACCAAATATATCGCGCTGAAATAATACATTCAACTCCAATTATCCAATACGTGCAAACGCATCTAAATCTTCGTTGCTATAGAGGCAGGCGGGTTTTTTTTTTCGAGCTTGTGGTTAATGCTGAAGAGGGTATTCTGTCCCTGATGAAAAGCAAGCACTACGTGGCTGCCTGTGAGGAAAATTAAATAGAATGCATCGGCCGGGAATCGAACCCGGGCCGCCCGCGTGGCAGGCGAGCATTCTACCACTGAACCACCGATGCGTGTAAGGTAGGCGGGCGCGGCGGACGCACAACGTCGCGGGGGGCGGAGGGACGAATGGCGAGTGGCGAGCCGTTTCGCAGCAAGGATTTTTTGATATTGTAACAACTTCTAAAGTACTTATTAAAATGAAAAACAGTAAAAGACAGTTTTGATCTACATTAAATGGCCAACGTAACTAATATGCTTATTTATATGCTGAGAGTAAGGGATAAGTGAAACATAGCTGAAGTGTCAACGGCGTGATGTGTCAACAATTAAATGCGTTTTTCTCTAAAACAATTCGCAATTTCGAAATAGTGTAAAAGCAAATTTTATCTTCGTTTAACGTAGAAAATTAATTAAGTATTTTAAAGGATAAGGAGTAATACCATTATGGAAATATATCCCTCACAATAAAAAATATATTTGTAATTACAAGTTTTAGACAGAAATATAATCACTACACGTTATCCTTAAAAGATACGAATATGCTGTCGCGGACTTTTTTGTAGATCTTATTAAGAGGAACAATACTCCAGTACTTTTTTTCATGTAGTACTTACCATTAGATCAGCGCATGCGCGAAAGTGTATCAACGGGTAGGACTTACACATACACATTTATCTTATTTATGTTAAATTACATAAGAATGTACAAATAATAAACTATATATAAACCTTCCCTGAGAAATACTCGACCTAATGGTGAAAACCGCATCAAAATCCGTTGGGTGGTTAAGAAGAAGAAGAGTTAGAAAGTTCAGACAGACACGAAAAGCGACTTTGTTTTATAAGATATAGGATAGGATAGGATATATATATTCATATATATCAAGGTAAGGTCAGAGGGAACCTAGTGTTAAGACACTCCATTCCCCACATATTGCCGATTTTTTAAAGATATTTTGTATTAAGTGGCTGAATTGCAATGTTAATGGCAACATAAAAAGCCGGTAAAGAAAAATGGTAATTATTAAAAATATGTGAACGATTACTTTATAAGGTTTCCACTCCACAGATGATTATTATTTATTATTATATTATACACTGAGATAAACAAATTGCAAGAAGGAAGGAGGAACTCCACATCTTGTGTAATGTAAATGTTGACACTCATTTTAGGTCGTATTTTACTTGCAACAAATCGCATTTAGTCAGAAATATCTCAACCACATCACAATCTAATACTCAAAAATAGTAAGACAATATAACGTCTCCAAAATATAAATTAATAAAACAAAACGAACAACAATAAACATTAAAATGTATCATTAATTAAACTTTACACAGCACCATAGAGTCTATATCAAAGGCAGATTAAAAACAAAAATATTTCAAATTGAGAACTCAATGCGACGCGCGCTTCGCATTTCGCGCCATGCACTGTCAAAAGTGGCGGGAAACGATGACAGGTGATCGAAAAAGGAAAGGTATGTTTATATTTATTTAATTAGCACACCAATATAATGTTAAGGTTTGTTTGTTTATACACATATAGTACACTTATTTAATATAGTGAATACTTAATTCTCTAATAATTATGAAATTTTTGCGAAATGTAATTTGCGTAATTTTAATGTATATCATAGGCACTAGGCTTTCTTTTTACATATTAAACGAAGTGGAGGGGATGTAATGGTAAGGTACATTTATAAGGTACCATCTATACTTATATTAAGCTAAGCTAAAGAGTTTATTTAGTTGAGCAAGGCGCTAAACTCAGGAACTAGTGGTTGGAATCGTAAAATATTTTTTGTAAAGGATAGATCATTTATCGAGGAAGGCTATATTCTATATTACATCACGTTAATCATTTCTATATAATAGAAAGACTGTTGAAATAACTGTGGAATATGTCGTTCCGACACAACGTTACTTATTTCTCTTCGACTACGGAGGCGGAGCCGCAGTATACACATTATTTTAATAAGCCTACATTTTTTTTATATATCAATTACAAAATAAACTTTAAACAGCTCGTACAAAGCCATACTATAAAGCTAGTCACATTAACTTAATACATTGAGATTCACCTCGTGCTCATTACCAATTCGGTGTAACTAATAATTTTCAGTTAAATATGGCGTTCAAACGTACGCGGGATAAATAATAGTTTACACTTACGACACTGACTCTTACCTCCGGTTTCGCGTACAATTCGACAAGTCGTTGCCGCAAGTTAGGTTTTTTGAACTTTTGCGAATTGTACACTCGGGAAGAAAATAAACAAAAATAAAAAAAACCCTAAAATTAAATCTGCGCAGACACAGTGCCGGTTTTAGCACTACCGGCGCCCTGGACGAAATTTTTTCGGCGCCCCCTAACTACATTTCAATAATATACAAAAAAGGGAATGGGTACAACGAAATAACCATCTATTTAAAAAATAAATAATGACAAAAACTAATAAAATTTCACTTTTTCTAGCCTTTCTATCTGCGAACTTCTTTATTAGGCATTCAAAGTCTATGTTTTCTGCAATTTTATTTTCAAAGTTGTTAAGATCACTTTGAGACACACTTTTTTAAGTCACACTTTTTTTTTTATTTCACCCATTTTAAAGGGCATCAAGTCCCCTAAGCCGCACCAGGCAGCAAATACCCTAGCTACGCCACTGCAGCGAGGAGACATCTTTGCGCAAAGCGCCTTAAACGGGCGTCTACGGCGCCCTTTTTATCTGGCGCCCCTGGGCGGTCGCCCGGCCTCGCCCTACCCTAACGCCGCTAGTGGGCAGACATGTACAGCTAACTACAGATCGGCTGCGGCTCTTTGACCGTACTGTTATAGTCGGAGAACCTTGATTTAAGACACTCCTTTCTCTATCCCACATTCGATAAATGATTTTTAATATTTTCTTTTCATCTCATGGGGATCAATTACTATAGGTCTCGTATGAAAAAATATGAATGAACTAATATTATATTTTCTAAAAATCACATTAACTACAACAAGAATATTGACTATGACATAGCCTGTAATGCCTTTATGCGATGAAACCTGTTTAAAACCGTCGGGAAACAATTTTAACGATCAGTTGCCATGCGATATTTGCTTACTATGAGGATAAAATTATGAGAAAACATCTTTACAGTGGTATTTCAATAAAAATAAGAACTGAGTAAATCGAAGGGAAGCCGCCAAATTTTCGAAACATTGTGTGTTGGGTGGCGGAACTCAACGCCGCACTTTATTTTTCCTACTGGGAATCGAACCCATAACACGTCACACTCTTATGCCACTGCAGCATGACGGCCTCTATGTAAGGATGGTTCACTTCGATATATTTAATATCTACAGGATTTGGTGTAGTCGTTAGGAAAAGTTAGAAAATTGAATTCCGCCAAACAAAAAGAATGAATAGATATGGTTTTTGTATCTTTTAATGAAAGAATTGTTGAAGAAGAAAAAACTATTTTTAATAATATATAGAGTATTTTTTTTTATTTATAGACAAAAATGTATACAATTTTTTTTAAGTAGATTCTGGTGGAATCAAATTTTACTTTACATTACTTGATCTCAATAAAGATGTGAAAATTAAATGCCAATAAAACTTGTGAGTGATTAAACACTTACTTTCCTATGCATAATCATAAAAAAAAGATTTTTTTCAAATTAATATTATATAAATTACATTCAAAAGCTAAGATTCAAATATTAAATACCAAATAAGCTTCTAACTGTATTACCAGCATAACAAACTGGTGATGCAAAATCACTATGTAAAGGAATTTTAATGTCATACGACAACCATAAATGCATTCCGATGCATCCCACAGATAATGTAGGAATGACTATAATGTAACAGATAAATGTTAACTGCTCATCTTATTTAAAAAACAGTTTATTGCTTTTTGTGGAAAAAAGATTATACTTTTAAGTGTTTGGATATTCTTTTTGATCATGTGGTTATGTATTTATTATTTTTTAGCTTCATTCTGTATCCTACACGTAGGTAGGAACGAACCAGGGAACCTAGTATTAAGGCACTCCGTGGTTAAGACACTGTGTTCCCTACTTTTCACCGAAATTCTTTAGGCATTGCAAGTTAAATGGCGGAATTCAAAACCAAATTACTCAATTACTAGAGTGAAGAAATGAAAATGTTAAATATATTATTTCCTTCAGTGGGAATCAAACTAAATGACTACCCTCAATATTTTTTATTCCATAATCAATTTTATAAAATATACTTTGGAAAGCGCGGTGTTAAGTTCCGCCACTCAACACGCAATGCCTCCAGAATTCGGCGGAAATTGGGGAATGAAGTGACTTAACACTAGTTTCCCTCTGCTTACCCTGCTGTGTGTGGGATTTTCTTTTTACTCTGTACATGATCAGCTTTATATTTTTTTCTGCATAAAGCAGGCCAGACAGCGAGAAGTGTTAAGACAATCAGTTTTCCCATATAATGCCCAAATTTTGAGACAGCATGTTAAGTGGCAGAAATCTAGACCACTCTTTATACAAGTATACTAGAGTGAGAAAACAACATACAATTGTTACATTTATAGTTTTTTCTTTGATTTATTTGACTTGTGGAAAACAAGAGATGTAAAACAGACAAGAGTAGGTGAATGAAATATATAGCCGTACAAAAACAGTTAGAAATATGTATCTATGAATATTTGAACATAACAGAGGTAACAGAAAACTTTCACTACATTTTCTTTGCCTACTTTGCATGATATTGAAAGAATATATTACAATAAAATAATAATTTTGTTTTTTTATAATGGTCTAGTACCAATAAATAAGTGTTATCTTACATCTGATTTACTGTGTTAAACAAAGTGGTCTGCATAAAAAATGTTATGCATAAACTAACAGAGTAATGATACTTGTGTTCTTTTTAATATTTAATTATTTGTTCTATTTTAAAGTATTTTTTTTTAAGACACACATTTTGATCATACTAATTTATGAATGGACACTTGTGAGGCGGGCATTAATAACTGGTAAATGGTTTGTAACTAATGTGATTATTATCGTTATAAATTGTATTTTTGTAATTTTGTTTATGAAGAAATTATATTATTATTATTTTAAAAACTTTTCATATCATTAAATAGCTTTGATTTGAAATGTTAATTACTATAATATGTTTAATTATAATATTATATGTATAAAAATGACATTTTTTTTTAAATTATTTTCTATATGAACATCACTAATGCTATTGTGGAGCTGTGAGATCATTTTTATTTCACTTGCTTTGGTAAGATTATAATCTCAAATTTCAGATATGTAGATCTGATTTTCTTGACACTAGTTTCTTGTTTATCTATCAGACATACATCTACAGGATACAGGAAATTATTTAATTTTTTACTTCACACCTGTGCACTAATAACTTATTAATAATATACTTACTTAGTTGTTTCTTTAATATTTTGTTAATAAATATGGTTTGTATTATAACTATTTAAGAATTTCTATGGTGAATTAGCAGTATGAGAAAATAATTTAAAAATTGTAAAATTACATACAAAATATTACATTTAATGGTTAAAAATAATAAAAATATTCACAATTAAAAAGAATTTCCTTACTTTGTCATATTTATTAAGCTGATTATTAATTGATGAGGGTATTCAGATAAATAATAAGAATATATAAATTGGAATAAAAAACATAACAAAACATTTTTTATCAACAATTTATAATCAAAATTTAAAAGTTAAGCTCGTAAAAGCTCTTTGTAAAAATAAATTCAAAGCAAATCTATTATTCTTAAAAAAAAAATATTGTACATTAAATAAATAAAATTAAATCTATTTCTTTGTTTCCTTTTAAAACAAAGAATTTTTAAATTCAACCAGCTATTAACGTTTTTTAAATATCGAACAAAATATAAAAACAACGCACATACCTCACATTCTGCCAAATTGAATGCTTAAATATTTATTTTCATAAACACTGTATATTTTTAACTATAACTTTATTAAAACTAGAATTCACTATTTATTTAATGCTAGAATATTAATAAAAACAAACAATTATATGCGCACAAAACATCTTCCCTAGTTTCGATTGATTGATCTGTGTGGGGTTGCCAGTGTTAGTTGCGACCGAATAATAATACTAGATCAGAAAAATAGAAAAAAACATTCCATGTATCTATAAAAATAAATATCAATGTTATATATACATACGTTTAGATACAAGTAATTGTATATGTTTTATTTATGTATATTTATTTTATTAAATAAGACGTTTACTTTCATATTTGTATGTAACGTGAAAGTAGAACATAACTTTTATATTACGAATTATATGACTTAAATATATAGAAAAAAATGTAAATGCATTTTAGAAACAAATAAACTGGAAATTTAGTCTTAATATTTGTAAATTTAAAATTAATCTGTATTCAGAAATTGGTTAGAATTAGTAAGAAACAATCAAACAGAAGAAAATTATAAAGTCTTGAGAATAAGTAATAATTCTGACTGTTTAACTGTCCTTACTATTCTTCTCAAGAACTTTGAAGGTAACTAATTCAAATTGTAAATATTTGAAATGTCTTCTTTGTACTTCTCGTTGACCAAGAATTATGTAATTTGGCAAAAAACATAAGTTTTAATTATCACTTAAATTAAACCTCCACTAAACGAAGATTTATAGGTATTTAAATTATACTATTACTTAATTTTGTCAATTTTTACGAGAGTTATACTTCAAGTTGACGATAATGAAATTGGTACGGAACTTTGGTGGGCGAGACCGACTCGCACTTGACTGTTTTCTTATAATAGTTGTGATAACGTTGTTGTAATCTGTTCCAAAAAGCTAATACACAAAAGTGTCAGTATTTTCTTAAATTAAGCGTAGTAAGATTACTACATTCTTTGTTGGCTCTAAAATTTAGTTGCTTGATTTGAAATCATTTGGTATGACTTTATACTGATCCGCAGGATTTTTCGTTAACAATATTTAAAAGAACACCTAGGTAACGATGGTCAGGGTCAATTTATATATTTAAAAAAAAATGAAAGAAATTTATAATTAAATAATTATTTATTAATTTATATTGCGATTTGGTACACTACTTAACTTTTACAAATAACTTAATTATTATAAATATTAATATTTAAAACATACCTACAGCATATTTAATAATAAAAAGGAGATAACATAAAAATGAATAATTATCATATGTAAAGTATAAAGATGTCTCCATCTTTAGCTTGACAGTAAGTTAGATTATTTTAAAACGTTTTTTTTTCAGTTTCACGCATAGTAGGACAGCCAGGAGCCTAGTGTTAAGACACTTTGATCTCAACTTCGAGAAATTCTTCTTGAGTTGCGGGAATCAACCCTTCGTTTAATCATTTCCGAGCATTAAAATTAAAATAATTTGACGTTAAAATGGATACCATCACTGCCTCGTATGCATATAGAACCGACAATCATTGCGATTACAGTGTGCTACTGTGATACATAGGTGCTAATTTCTTTTTATTATTAAACATACAATATTACGACTATTATATTAGAGATAGGTCATTTTTTATTATAATAAAGGAAATTGTCAAATTAAAAAGTTATAATATATGTGCATAATGATATATGTATATGATGAAATATTATTTTTTATTATTTATAAAATACAAAAATACTACAGAGCTAAATTGGTACCATAGTTTATTACTATATAGACAAAAACATCCAAAAACAAATAATATTTTATTATATTGGTATGAAGAAATACTGTATATTGTATTTTAATATTTGTATTTGACTTTGCAATATTTAACATAATCTTAATAAATTAATATCAATATAACTTGGCCCTTTCAAAGCAAGAATGAATAGGCATTACCTAGGTAAGCATGCTCCACCATCGTTTGCATCGTCACTTACCACCAGGTGAGATAGCAGACAAATATTTGCCTATATACAATAAAAAATAATAAATGAAATTAAAAATTTAATAAATATTGTTTTATTTTTGGATATTCTTCATATATATGGTTTATAATATATATAAGTAAATACAATTCAACACAACTATATAAGTCTATATATAGACACTATTACACTAATAATAAGTCTTGTTAAAATAAAGATTTACATAGCATCGAGAGCAACTAGAGTAATTGTCATACTCAAAAATATCAGTTAGCTTTTAAATGTTATTATGTATATAAGCATAATGTTACTTAAGTGACAACAGGTATTTCTGAGTGCGGTTATAATTCTGTAAAATTGACTTAAATATCTTAGTATGTTAATAGGGAACCCTGATTAAATAAGTTTTAAACATGACTGACGTAAATAGTGAATATATAAACGAAATTCGTTATTTTATATTAATAAATGATTAAAAGAATAAAATTTTAATGTGTGATATAGAACATATTGAAATTGTTGGATTTGAACCTACACTTTTTGCATTTAGAATAGCGTCTATTTTAAATGTTCTTTTCCTTTAGCTTCTTTGCTTAGACAGAGGGAACCCAGTATTTTTTAATATATACCCATTTAATACATGAAATTAACAATTTTCAGCTGTATTTTGGAGACATTTCGAATTGCGTGGCGAATGCCGCGCTTAATCTCACATTCGGGCATATAAACGAAGCTGCCTCCTCTATCATTCAACCCTCTTTGAAGACAATCAAATTTTCCCTATTCTCCTCCACCTTTCCTCATCACGCGATTAGGTCTTCTCCCACTCCCCACACCCACAAATATTTTATTTATATTCATAAATAAAATCATTAAAAAAAAATTAACACAATCAAACTCCCCTTTCACTTCTTCTCCTTCACACTAAAAAACAAAAACAATTTTAAGTTTCAATATTTATATTCCTGCGACGACCCTCCTCCCTTACTCTCCCCCTCACGCGAGCAGCTCCCCACCCGCGCGCGCCCCGCACTCGCTCGCCCAGTATATGTTCCCGCAGGCGTGCACGAGCGCCCACACGTACGGAGTGAAGAACTCCTCCGGCTTGTCCTCCTCTACGTAGCGGAACTTTAGGTCGGGGAATTTCTGTGTAACAAAATGAATATACATTATCTTTTTTTAAATTAACTTTTTTTTTTCTTAAATGTCTCGCTTATTAAGAATCTACTTTCATTCTTTAATTGCTGTAACATTTCGTAGGTCACTGACTTATAGGTTGCGGAATACAATGTAGAGATGATGTACAACAATATTTAAATTGTAAAATCATACGACATTACTAACTCTGATGTACAATTGAAGTTAATAATAATAATAATTATTATTATTATTAATGAAATTCACAACATGTAGCATAAACAATAGACATGGACAAATTTAATATTTTATACAATAAAAATTAACAATTTTATTTTCATAAAGAATATAAGAAATTAAAAATTACTAACTAATTGAAAGCTTGGACATTCATATTTTAAAGTCTATTACAATACCAATAATCGAACCCGCAATATTACCTTAAGCCTATCACTCGACCACTGCTCCGCGCCTTTCTTTATACACGCTAACACTTCCGCTACGCCTAAATCACCACCAACACCCTCTTGTACCCGTTTGAGTCGCGTCGAAAAATAACCTATTACCTAGAAAGTGGTGAAAAAGTTAGAATACATTTTATTTACATACATTTTCCTCTTTCACCAGAATAGGCAGAGAATTCTCATTACACTCAGTCCACTATTAGAACACGATTACTCAGTCCACATTAAGAATACACCAATTGTGGCGCAGGTGCACAAGTGTATAACTGTAAAAGCGAATAGTTGTGGGTTCGATCCCCACTTTGAGAAATTAAATATTTATTTAAATTTACATTTATTCGCTCCGGTGTAAAGGCAAATCACGGTGTTCAGTACTTCTACACTACATTCTATACTTTACGGCCGCTATGTTTTACCACAGCGAGGAAATGAAAAAAATTTAGACATACTCATTTACTCGAGTACAATATAGTATATATTGTAATCTCCGCCCATTTATAAAAAAACTCAACATTAAAATATAATAAAATATTTTTATACAAAACTACACATAAATGTGAAAAAGAAGATTTTTTTGTTTCCATAACTCACCATTTCTATATTCTGAGCTATATGATGGTGGGCGTGCTGTTGGAACAGTTGTTTCTTGTATAACAATGCATATATCAAGTTCAAATTGTTGGACAGTTGGTGTGTTAGACATGAATTTATTATTTCAAGAAGCATCCTTAGAACTTCGTCTAGCACCGCTATATGTTCCATCTGAGAAAGAAAGAGATAGATATATGTTAATACTGTAAGTTGAAAAGACATAGGTGTATGAATAGGGAAAATAAGAAGAGTATAAATAGTAATAGTAATTTTTATTTTGAGAGGCCATTACGGCGCAGTGGAACAAAATTTTAGTTTGCTTATTAAATTTTTGTTATGATAATAAAAATGTGATGGTCCAAATAAAAAAATATTTTTTGGACCAAAATTATTTAAATAAAATATAAATTTATTTAACTTACAATCTCTTCTGTTTTCTCTTCAGCATGATGTGGTAATTCTATACTGCTTATATCATCTCCTGAAAAATAAAATTTGTAATAATTATAAGATAAACTTTTTTTTTAAATGTCTATAGCAATAAAATAATAATTGCCGTCTCCGGGGCGACATTTACGAGTTTACATTATTGGCAAAACAAATTATTAACTTAGTTAAGTTATATGTGTGTCCTCGCCAAAAAAATGTTTAATTATATATAATATTAAGCAAGATATTATATATATATATACACACATAAGTTACACATAAGTAATTACACATAAGTTTGAATGGCGGGACCCAACATCGGAATCCGCCTTCCCTTTTATATTTTATTGAAATATGATCCCTGAACGGGAATTGAACTCAAAACCATCACAGTTACAGTTAGTGCACCGTGGGCCGTGTATATATAATTTGAATAAAACGAATATGTATAATTGTATGTAGAATTGCTAATATATGCTACCTTCTATTTCGCTGCACAGCCGCGCTCTTCTCTTAGTTAATGTTTCAAACAGGGACACTAATCTCTGCGCTACATACGGGTGAAGATTTCTAAATTCACCTATAAACAACCAACACCTATATTACAACAAAAGTACAATATACATATATATAATAATAAATATCTTCTGATCATGAATCACATATAAATACAATATAAATTCATATTTAATATACAGGAAGAGGCAGCGCTCCTTTTACTGAAACTGCATATAGGGTAAAATATTTCAAACACAGAGCTAAAAAATTAATCACGGTACCTCAACGGTATGATTTTTTTTCATTTCACGATTTTTATCCATACCTGTATTTCGTGTGACGCACACATACGTGTGCGACGTTGCCGCTTTGACAGGTTAGTGTGTGCGTGTTTATGTTATGCTTTATAAATGGCGTTTTATTTTGAAACGATAATTTTATTATTATTTTTGTTTGAAAAAATAACTTTTTCACTTTTGGGAATTATTTTTTCTGAATTATATTAGGCTTTTATAGAGAATTAGAGTAGACAATTCCATCCTGTATATTATAATAAATATTTTGTATTTTATTCCTACAAAACAGCCACAATTCTTATAAAAAGAATCAACAATATTCATAATGAATTGTATATAAAATGTTTAAAAAATTGTATAAGTAAAAACCACAGCTAATATTAGCGATGGCGGTATTTACGGCGACATTTAGTGCGTAAATATTTATCTGTGACTTGAGCCATACATTATACTACTAGGAGCGACCACTATATCATATAATATACCACTCAGCTATGTCTTATTTTTATAATTAATTTAACCAGCAACCATATTGCTAAATAATATTCTTAAAAAAAACAATACTATCAAAATTAAACACTGATTCAATAAATTTTCAACAGCGATTCAAACCGAACCTTTCAATATTCATTCATAACAAATATAATCAACATTGATTTATAATTATGATACATAACACAAATAAAATAAATAAATAACTCACAGCTCATATTAGCGATGGCGGCCAAACAATTAGTGTGTAAATATTTGTCTCTGACTCGCGCCATGTTGTATTGCAAGGCACGGACTACTACAAGAACAGTGAGGCCGCCTAAAGATATCTCCGATATTGATCTCTCTGTGTACCATGTTAGGTTTTTTAGCATCTGTAATTAAGAAACAAAATTATATTATTCTTAAATAAGAAAAGTAAAAAAAACTATCAAAAAAATATATATGAATCTTTTCTTGTCAGGAATAAAAAAATCAGACATATTAGTTTCTATAAAGTTGAAGTAGAGAAGCTTTTAAAAGTACGCTTGTATGTGTCTTTTTATACTATGATTAGTAGGTATAATATAGGAAAAAGTTAGAATAATGTTCATTCGTATTTAATTAATTTTATGTCTATTTCTAACGTAATAGTTACAGTAGCACGTTAAAAATAGCTATATTATATGTAATATATTAAAAGAGTTTTTATAGCTAATATTTAAAAAAAAAATCCCAATGACACTAAGTTGTTTTTACTACATGTTTTTATAGAAATTTATTCATTAATGTTAAATTTTTTGTTTATTTTAATCTTAGTAATATCTTATTTAATTTTATTCATCCGATTTAATCATGCCATTGTCAACAACCTTTTTTTAAACTCGAAATCTTATAATTGTTTGATTGTAATCATTCTGTTGTCAAAACCTATTTTTCAATACATAAAAAATCTATACTTACAATTAAATGTACGTTTTTTATCAAGGCGTCATCTTCCGTCAATATTAATAGCACTATAAGAGACATATAAATATGGTGGGATGTGTTTTCTGGAGCATTATATAAAACTTGTAATATTGGAACCATCTGGAATAAATGATGTATGAATAATATAAGATTTACCTTGACACTAGATACTTTGACTACTTTTATTATTACGGTTTCAAACACTTAATAATTTTGATATAAAACCAAAACTTAAACCTAGACTTAAGTTATGTTAAGGGAAATTTTGATATTAGTTATCGATCTTTGTATTAGTTTAATAAAAAAGTGCTGTTTAAATTTTAGACATTCAACACATTTTACGCTTCTAAAATTTTATAGGTAGTTGATTTCAAAATAATTAACAAACAAAAGGAAATTTGTTTTGAATCTGTGTAAAGAAATAAGTTACATATTTTGTTATACATATTTGACCCAAGACTTGAAGCTACGAAGAGAAAAAGAAATACGAAACGTATATAATAAATACTTACCAAGTGTTCAATATTTGGACTATTACTGACATATCGTTTATAAGCTTTACAGGAATGTAGCATTAAATATAATAATAGTGTTGAATGTTCACACCCCGCCGTGGCACACAGTGCTTTATGTAACTAAAATAAAAAATTATAATCATTATAAAAAAACACCAACAATTTATGTTAAATTAATAATAATGACATGCTTATTATTATTAATTTAATATAAATTTTTAGTAAGTAAGTAAGTATATAAGAAGTTTTTTGCTTCACGTTGTATCCCGCACACCGCAGAGAAGGTATAGGGACCTTGAAAACCTAGAGTTAAAACTCTCCGTTCCCATTAAGACACTTCCGTTCTCAACCTTCCAGGGAATTCCTAAGGCATTGCGTGTTTGCTTTGCCTTGTCGAGCGAGGAAAGAGGAGGGAGAAGCGACCGTAAAAAAATATCAAAAGACTACTTTTTTTTAAGCAGCAGCAGCAAGCAGATGAGTGGAAGGCAACAGTCTCAAAAGAATTGACTATCACTACACTTTTTATTTACTATATGACAGTATCAAATCGCGTTTATGGCGTATCCACTTATACTACATTGAAAACCAACTTCGCCCTCTTTCTCGCACAGCAAAGAATGTAGAACCTAGTGTTAGAATATTCCAGAAAAAAAAACTAATTTAAATAACTTACCGCCGCCATGTCTATTCTGGGTGGTGTTATTTGTGTGACACTACCGTTTGTGTCTTTATGGGGAGTTGTGCCTGACGTGTCTGAAAAGAAAGAAGGTCATTTTAAGGTTTTGATTTTTTTGAGGTATGGAACCCTAACAAAATTCTTCTTTTATATAAGCTAGTCAGCACCTATAATTATATCTTATATGCTAGCCACGGGCTAGAAAATGTTCCAAAATAGTGAACACCAAAAAAAACACAAAATGACAGAAAAAGAGAGAAAAAACTACCAGCACTATCCTCACAATCTAAAGTCTAATAACAAATTATCTTCATATATACAATGCCAGCCACTAAAGCCAGTAAGTAACAAGAAGCACATTTGGTTAGCTACAGAATGTTTAGTTTTAATGTGTGTATTAATAAATTTACTTGGTAAGATAGCCCACTTTAGTTATTTATTTATATATAAATAACAAAACTAAGAAAATACTAGAAAGGAATGGAAAAGGAAGAAAAGACAAAAGAATTTACTATCAACATATAATGGAATAGCATGATTTGACCTACAGAGTGTTTAAAAAAGTAATAAATAAACAAAATTCTTACCAGCACTATCCTCACAGTGCAATAAAGAAATCCTAAACAAATTATCCTCATGTATACAATGATTGGCTAAAGCCAGCAACAGGAGGCAGGATTGGTTAGCTACAGGGTGTTCAGTTTTCAATCTTTCTATTAATTCTTGTTTTGTTGTGGGTGGATTGCTGTATATAGTTTGTCTTGCTGTCGGTGCTAACGATAAAATATTCCACAGGCTTGCTAAAAATATAGAAAATAAATAGCACAAAATAAATATCATTCAAATAAGCAACAATGGTATATAAAAATGTATGAAAATTTTAAATCATGTTAAAAAGGTATATAATTTTCTAAAATATATTTAATTAAAGTACGTTTTGATAAGATTTATATGATTATAGCTTTCAATTCGAGCGTATCTAATTGCAGACCATATTAACAGTATTTTTTTCTGCATAGTTACGTCAAATACCGTACTGTTACTAACGAGTTCCTTTAAACAAAAATAATTGTACCAAAACAATTGATAATATGATTTATTCTTATGTACAAACATCCGTCAGGCGCAGTGGCACAGTATCTAATTGTAAGTTCGACGATTGCGACTTCCACTTGGAGAAATTTATTATTTTTGCTCTGGCAAAAACACACAATGTATTGAAAAATTGGGTTATGCGTGGGAACGAAGTGTCATAATATGCCACCATGTTATAGGATACAGCCATACATGTGTAGCCAAGTAATCTTTTTAATGAAATGAACCTGCTACTTACAAGCAATATTAATAAGAAAACTCCCAGCTCCTTGACCCCCGAATTGTGGGGGAGCTGCGGCCATTGAGGAGATGTTGTTTAATAAAGTTTTTATTAATAATGGAGAATGCATACTGTATCTGCCTTGGAAGAGGGTTCTGGAAATTAAAAATACAATCATACCATTTGAAGCTACTCGTTGCATAGCGCGACTTTGAGTTCCGCCGTTCGAAATGCAGAAAATGGGGACCGGTAAAGTAAAAACTCAAGATACTGTAGAAATTTAGATAACTTACCTATATATCAAACATGTTTCGACTAATCTCGTTTGTCCGTGGACACCGGCGAATAGATATACTGACATCAGCACGAGAAGAGTGTTCAGACACTCCAAATGAAGGTAGTATGTATTGTCACTGGAAAATAAAAAGTTTTACTAAAAGATCCCATTTGAGAAAAATATTTATTATTTTCATTTCCTAGATGTAGTAACAAGGCCAAGTGCGAAAAGTGGGGAGACAAAAGTGTTTCATTGGTAAAATAACACTAGGGTCCTAGATTCCCTCTGTCTACTCTGCTTTGTGCGGTATATGTGAAACTAAAAAATAAGGAACCATATACATACGTAATAGGTACATCTATAATAAGTCCGATCAAAGCGTCCATTAGCATTTCGACCCGACTCTCCCCATTTTGTTTCGGTACTTCACTCTCTTGGGGGGACGATGAAGGCGATTGTTCTTGGGGTATTGGGGACTGGTGAAAAATATATTCACACAAATGTTATTTAAAATAAATTAAAAGTGTAAAAGTAAAAGTTTTTTTTTAAGTCTATTTACTTCAAATAAATTTATCATATTTCATATTTCCTTTTTTTATTTTCACATATTCATCATTCAGTATCTCCTTTAAAGAACAGACTATGTAAATAAAAATGTTAAAAAAATACAAATGTAAGCAGTAAAATAAGAATTACTTTCCAAAAACACTCAAATTATTCAAAATAATGATACCATTTCTAAATAATTATTACATGAAATCTTTTAAAAAGAAAACAAGTAAGTCAAACTTACATTAACTCTTGCCTGTACATCCAAATGTTTACACACTTCATATTCTGGCACCAACTCCACTAAATATTTAGCAACTGCTCGTATTAAAAACAATGCATTATAGCATTGCCACGCTAACATAACACTGAAATATGAAAAAAATCTTTACATATCTAATAATATATAAAATAAAAATACTTTATACCTACCTATATTAAGGCTTTTTCCTAAGTATTTCATTTATTTTTATTTCTTTGCAACTTGCCGCTTTGCCCATTAAATTTAAAATTATATTATAGCCAAATTATTCCTAATTTTTTACATAAATTGTTTTATATTGTAGGTGCTAAATAACTGTATATTAAAGTTTTAAGTTTAAGTGTGTTTAGTAGTTTTTGCGTAAAAGTAAAACAAACATTCATTAATAATATTAGTAAAATACAGTGTGGAGCTAAAAGAATTACTTACTTATCACTATTAGGTGCAGCTAGTAATTCTGTGGCTCTTGTAATAAATACTTGTACTAATGATCCAAGGTTACCAGTCTGAGGGTTATTTTGTAGAAATTCTTGCAATAATGCTTCTGAGCTTGAATCTAACATTAATTGTTCGTCACTGAAAGAAAAATTAATAAAAATAAAAGAGAATGAAATTTATTTAACTTACATCTTTTAACAGCTTCATACTGTATCCCACATAAAGCAGGGTTGGCAGAAGGAATATACTGTTTAGACACTCCTTTCCAAATTACCCACTGAATTTTAGAGGCATGGCCAGTTGAGGGGCATAACACAATACCACGTTTTGCATTGTTCCAAGCAAGGAAACAAAAATATCGATAAATTAACAAAGAAAGATATAAGCAAATTTAGATTTATCTCAACAGTGTGAAGGAAATATATATATGTATATATTTATATTACTTACGGATTTGTTGGTATTTGTATATTAAATGCCAAAGACTGATTCCAAAATGGATCATTGGGACAAATTATTTCATTTGAACAAAATCTAGCCACCAGTTCATTTGTTGATATATCAGAGTACTTGCTAACTGTTATACCCATTTTTGTAACTTATTATTGTAACTGTAAAAAATGTAACAAAAGTATAGAACTTATATGCGACTATAATGCAATCCAACAATACTTAACATTATGGTTGTGGGTTCATTCTCCATTTGTGAGTATTAGTTACTTTTACTATACCTCTCTGGTAAGATAAAGTGCAACATGAAATGTCTCAAATGTAAGTGAAAAACAGAGAAAGTCTTTTTACATACATTTTTTCCTATCTGGCTATATACAGGATAGATCATAAAGATAAATAAATGTAGTGTAATTCGTGTATTTAATAGTATATTCCAAATAAACATGACTCATGAAAATATATTTAAAAAAAAATTGTCTTCTAGTTAAAAATGGTAAAACGCTTACTAATAAGATCCTTATTAATAAATAAAAACACGTGAACAGAAGAACTACCAGCGAAATACTTACAATTGATATAAATATATTTTATTAAAATAAATACAGTATAATATAATGCGATTAGAACTCCTTGGCCGGTAAATTGATTATAACAATTAGATACGCTTGTTTTAGCTTCGAAAACGTATAATACTTTGAGTTTTGTAACTATTTTTTATTAATCTATATATAAATTACCTTGAATTATTTAATGATATTGAAAAAATAGCATATATCACAGTTTTATTATAGTTTTATTGTAATTGTTTTTCTGCGCCACGAAATCATTGCAAAATGTCAATTCGTATATGTCATTTGTTGATAGAAGATTGACGTTCTAACTAGTATTTTTTAATAACATATCTTTTTGTCTATGGCTATTTATATTTTCTCCGAAACACACACTTTTCAAGTTCCTTATGTTTACTCATTCATAATAAATTATTTTAAGAAGATATTAAATACTTAATTAAATTATAAACAAGTAGTCTAGACAAGTTTAACGAGTAAAGTTTTTACAAAAATATTTTAAGAAAATACCTATTCTTAGGTAATTTCTTTTAAAAGTAATGGCAACGTCATAAATAATTATACTGAGCGAATGGACGTAAGTAGAGCAAGGTATTTTTGTTAGCTAGCTTAAGATTTGTCAGCCCACAAGCAAAATGGTATGAATCCCTGACATATTGAGCCAACTTACAAATTGGCTCAAAATGGCAGGCCAAATATAATTATTTATACACATACATAATTATTTATATTTGGCTAACTATTGAAAGTACAGTATTATTATGTATTCTTATATCTTTCATACATACGTATTACCTTTATACAGGTCAAAACAAGAGGCGTCGTACATCTCCTTATAAAATATGTTTACCGCTGTAAAATGTGTGGCAAATTAAATTAGTATACAACCTTAAGAATCACTAAAATCTCATACACCAGGGTAAGCAGAGGCAATATAGTGTTAACATACTCCCAACTTTCCGCCGAATTCTGGAGGCGTTGCTTGTTGAGTGGCGGAATCAAACGCCGCACTCTTGCCTCCATACCAGAGCGAAGAAAGGGAAATATAAATTTAAGTCACAACCATCACGTTACAGTCACACCCTTGTGCCCCTGCGGCACTACGGTCTTATAAGGATTAAGTTTTTTTATGTACGTATCTCTAAAAAATTTAGTACGTGAATTATTAAATTATTTATATATTTTTTTTATATTTTGGTTAGATATTTGCATTTTAATTTTATTTTCTTTATATATGTAAAAACACTTATATTATTTTTAATGAATTGTAGTATTTTCCTATTTTCTACTGTTTTTTTAAGTCCCCTATGCTGTTTTTTTTTGCTTCTTGAGGCTGGCAGCACTGATGAAAGATTAAAATATTTGTATATACTATAGACCAAAAGATGAGTAAATGTGTTCTGTGGTTCTGTGCTATAGACAAATGAGGCTTGTAAACATTGATAATTTGAAATTTAATGCTTTACTACAAGTTGCATTACCATTTTGCAAGTACCATTTTCTATTCAAAATTTGTAATTAATGAAATTTGTAGTATAAATAAATATAATTTTGTAAGTATTTCTGATTTATATAGCAATTTCTCAAAGAAATAAAGTATATATTAATTTTATACCTTTGCTTATTTCAGTAAACTTAAAACCTACAACCACTCTTATTATACTAATAAATGTTTGGAACATATACAAGAAACTAATTCTATTAAATCGGCATCATGTCCCTCGACATGTATCCTGTAAACGTGGTACATATAACGAACCCTCATCTAATATACGTCGAAGTATCAAATCCTAGTGATCAATTCACCTACGAACAAATTGGACTATATGGTATATTACCTTTGGAAAATACTCTCGATGTGGAATACAATGAATTAATGATAAAAAAATCTGATACTTGGACCCCAGCATCGGCTAAGATGTTGAGGGATATATGTGAGGAAAATTCAGAATTGTCGTTTTCTCCAACTTATATAGATCGTAGGTGAGTATACTAAATACAAATTAAAATGTCACTACAAATGCCCATATTTATGAACCACTCGAGTCTAAAATCAATCTTGAATTTTCGTCACATTTCGTTGAATTTTCATAAAGTCTTTTATAAATACAGATGGATGTTTGTTATTATGTATGCACAACCCACATAAGGTATTTAGAGGTTTTGCATAATTTGGCAATAATTTTTAAGTAAGCACAGTTGCTAATGATTAAATAAATAATTATAACTTGTTAAAAATTAGAATAATAATAGAAATTAACTGTTTCAGACAAACAATATTTAATGACAACATTCATAAATATGGAGAAGTAATGATTAAATGTAAAAATGGCAAGGTAACAACATTATCGGAACTACTCATAAAAAGAAATTTGGCATATTTAGATACAAGTGAATTCCATCAAAAAATCAGTAGTGGAAACAGCAATAAACTAACAAACATAAAAACTCAAGAAATTATCAAAGAAATTGAAAATTATTATTTAAAGAAGCAAAACTCAAATAATGACTGGGCTAAGGTAGTGGAAGATAAAACTTCAGTGTTTCAATTGTCACAAAAATTAAATTCCTTACTAACGGTGTCAAATGTAGAGAAACATAACAACAAAATGTTAAAAAAAATACTCGAAAATAAATCCCGAGACTTTGAATTGTGTAAGGAAGTTGACGAAGACTCAGTCGGTTGTGGTATAAAACAAAGATCTAGTTTAGTTAATGCATGTGCTATAAGATATAGAATGGCTGAACATAAATTACAAAATGATCAGCATATTAATTTGAACAACATTAGAAAATATTTAGATGCTAATAGTAAAAGGAAAGAGGATGATAGAAGTGAAGTTTCTGAACAAGAAAGTATGTCTTCATATAATACTATGTTAAATAAAAGGAGGCACCTTTATAATTTGTTGCAACAAACAAAACAAGATGAGTTTGAAAAAGAAACAGTAAAAAGTTTACAACAATATGATTCTGATGAAACATTTTCTGTATGTAAGTAAGCTTTACATCATATTATGAATATACCAGGATGGGTAGAGGGAACCTAGTGTTAAGATACTCTGTTCTCCACAACCTCCTCCATATTCCAGATATTGTGTGTTGAATGGCAGTCTTCCTACTAGAGCAAGGGAATGAAAATAATTCAAAGTTAAAGTCTAAATATCTTTATTCCATAAAAATGGTTTACATTTACTTGGACATGTCAAAAAAGTAAAAAACAATGAAAAACAAAATAACCAAAAATATGTGCAATTTTGACTTCAAATAGTTCAGCTCATGAGAAGATCCAGGCAAAGAAACTCATGGCCACTCTTTTTAACTGCCAATATTTGTTAGAAATTACAATTATCAATTTTAACTTAAAAATAGAGCAACTCATTTCCAAACGTCTTTATTGAGAACATAATCTTTAACAGAGTAATATGCTTGTTGGCAGAGCCTGCGCTTTACCACTTTTTGAAATTTGTTCAGTGATAAATTAACTATGTTGTTTGGAAGTTTGTTATAAAAGTGTATACTTTGACCTACGAATGAGTGAGACACTTTATGGAGCCTAGAGAAGGGCACAGCAAGCTTATTTTTTTTTCTTTGATTAAGTTGATGGAGATCACTGTTTTTATTAAATTTATTAATATTTTTATGCACATATACTAAGTTGTCGTAAATATATTGGGAGTGTAGTGTGAGGATGTTAACGTTTTTGAATTTATTCCTTAATGACTCCTGTGGACCCATTTTAGACTGCTCGGACAGCCCGTTTTTGGATAATTAATATGTTGATTTCATTCACTCAAGTGAGATTTCAAATCCCTAGCTGGTAGTTTAAAGTTTAAAAGTAGTTTAATTTTTTATCTTTCGGAAACGGAATTGTTTTCTTCAAAATATTACAAAATAATTGATGGAAACAAATTTCATGTAATAAAGAAACAATAAAATTAATGTTATCATTACCCTACAATATGAAACCAATTGTTGTGCACGGGCACAAGTGTGCAACTGTAAAAGTGATAAGTTGTGTCACCCAACATGCAATGCCACCAGAAGTTCAGGAATGGAAATATCTTAATAGGAATGTGTTAACACTAGGATTCCCTCTGCTAGTGCTAATAGCTAGGTGCTATTGATTTCACAACCGTGCATGTACAGTCATACTGTACCACAAGGGTATCTTTTATTACAGTCTATATCTATATCTACATATATTAATGTTATTTAGCTAAAGAGTTTGTTTGGTTGAGCCCACTAAGCTTAGAAACTACTTTTTAAAATTGCACTTAGAACTTATTGAAATTGTAAAATTATATTGTCCATTTATTAAAGAACTTTGATACAACATGTTGGCTTTCAGGTACAGTGTGTTCAACACACTGTACCTGAAAGCCAGAGTCCTCATACTTAATTTGTGTCATGCTAAAATACTTTGTTTCTTTAGTTACTTTCTTTTAATAGTGTATAATTACGTGTAAAATTGTAACTAAGATTTATTATTTATTTATTATTATTTTGGTTTTGGTGCAGCATCATCAAGTGAAAGCTACAGAAAATCACTTGAAGATAAAAAGCAAATAATGGATGATAATAAACAGATTTATATGAGCAGCAGTGATTCATTTGAAGATGGTAAGTCACAATAAATATCTATTGTAAGTGCAATTTTTCTTTAATACGAGATTGCCGTGATGTCTGATTGTCGTTACTGTCGCGACGTTATAAGATTTGAGAAATATTATTTAATACTGAGAATGTATTATTTTCGTTTCTTTGATCTTGCCATTAATTGAAAAATTTAACTAAACTTAAACTCAAATGAAGCAAATTATAGAAGATAGTCATTATTTTGATGAATATTAGTTTGTTTTCTTCATATTCACATTTTTCTTGCAGTTGACTTACTCAGATTAAAATCTCCAAACCCATCTAGAAATGTAATTACAAAGAAACCAAAAAAATATGTAAATTTAAGACAAATAGCTTATGGACCCCCTGAGCTTGATCGTCAAAAGTTTAAAATTGAACTGAAATCAACAGATTTTCTTGTACCTGACAACGATAGTATAAAAGAATATAAAAACTTGGTAGTTAACGAAAATATAGTATTAAATAATGAACATAACATTGAAAATGCTAAAATAGATAAATATATTCCTAACAATTCTTTGGCAAAAGTCAATTTTGGGAAAGAAAAAGCGATCAATGATACTTCCAGAGATGTTCAATATAAAACAGACTCAATAAAGACTAGAAAAAAGACAAATTCCGTTTTACAAATGAAAATTAAGAACTTCGAAAATTATTCCAAAACAACCGCATCATCTAATTCTAATATATCAATTGATAAATCGATTGGCAAGGATTCTGATGAAGATATCGATGAAGTTATTAAAAATATCAATGCTAAATACAAAACAGTACAATTAGATGATAAGAAAAGTGACAATGTAAGTGAAAGTGTTGAATGTGAAACTGCGATGGTATTGGAGACACATTATAATGTGAATCCGTTTAGAAATATCGACTCCAGTATATCAGTGTTTGTAGATAAATTAGTGTCGCCAGTGTTAATGGTACATACTAAAATAAAACGTCGGATTCAAACGGTTCAAAATTTGCAAGAAGTTTGCTTTAATAAACATATACATGAAGTTTTAAAGCGTATGAAAATTCATAGCCCTATGATGTTACAGACTGTGTCATGGCCGATTATTTTAAGAGGGTACAGTCTTTTTATGATAAGTCCACTAAATAGTGGAAAGACGATTGGATATTTACCGGCAGTTTGTCGTTTAGTTACTGATTCGTCACCTATTACTGATAGTGCTGGACCAATTTCGATAATAGTTTGTTCAACGGCAAAATTAGTATCTTATGTAGAAAACATAGCAAAGCAATTCTTAGGGCTAGAAGATCGCGTACTTGCTTGCTATGCAGGCGTAGATGAATTACATGTGACCACTGCTTTGTTAAATGGCTGTGATTTATTGATATCTACACCGGTATTCTTATACAATTTACTCCAAAAAACCGATTTTGGTGTGGATTTGAGACGATTATCCAGTTTCGTTTTGGACGATTGTGAGAGATTGTTTAAAATTTACGCGAATGAAGTGAAATATATTCAATTAAAAATTAAAGAAATGCTCAAAAGACGGGTGCAGAAGGAGTTAAACGTCCAATACATTCTCGCATCACGCGTTTGGTGCAATTCTATGGAGTCTTTGGCTTTTAAAGCACCAGATACGGTGATTTGTATCGGCGCCTTCCAAGAATGCGTTATGTATTCCAAGACTGATGTCTCAGTTAGTTTCATAAAAAAGGATCCACCACTGAAATTGAAGTATTTGCAAGAGTTTCTGCAAAGTATTGATCAATCTAAAAAGACTGTAATAGTATGTGCTACAGATGACGAAGTGGAATGGCTAGAAACGAGTTTAAAAAGTCCGTCACAGATAATATTTGCTACAAATAATAAAATGACAGTGCATGATTTGTATAATTTAAGTGTTTCGTGGTCCGAGTGTGATGTTCCTTTGGTGGGTCCTATTTTAATCTGTTGCGACGGCAATTTGACACACATGAATGTCATAGACGCTCATAACTTAGTGCATTTCTCATTACCACAACTCTTCTCGATGTTTAGCAAACGGTTCGCGGTTTTAAACAATAATTATCCTACGATTTTTAAAAACTGCAGTGGCGATGTTAAAATCAAAATTTTTGTGGAGGAAACTAATTGTGAACATTTACCTAAACTTATTAATTTTATAAAACGTTGTACTGACGTCCCCGACGTTCTCGAGGAAATTTGTGAAAACATTGTAAAGGAGAAAGATGAGTTTAAAGCTAAAAAGTTTGTACCGATATGCGATGGTTTACTTATGCTAGGATATTGTCCAGATCTTTTCCATTGTCATGAACGGCATACAATTCTGAAGAAATATGATTTACCTTTAGAATGGTTGCCTCAAAAGGGATTTGTAACTTTCAAACTATTGCATTATCACTCAGCAATCTCATACTCGGGAAGAATCTTGTCTAATATTGGTGAAAACTTGACAAAATACCCACAAACTTATAACATGCTTTCTTTGAAAATGGGTATGCATTACTCCAAAGAAATAAATAGACAGCTTCACGGATTTCCTAATGTAGGTGATATATGCGCTGTAGCAATCAATGCTAGTCTTTACGTGAGGTGCCAAGTTGTCAAAATTCTGAGCACATATGAGAGAGGAAATCCAAACAATGTGCTCATTAAATTAATTGACGAAGAATGGTATGAAGTTACAAGGGATATTCATCTTTACCATTTGCCCGATGAGCTGAAATCGATAGAGACGCGCGTTGCCCAAATAAAACTTGTTAATATAACACCGAAAGAAAATGATATCACGTTTTCTGATCTTGCCAAGGATCATATTAAGAAAATTATTGATAGCGAAGATGATCTCTACCTGAGAGCGCACATAGCTTTAACAATCGGGAATTGTATCTTCGTTGATACTTTAGAAGTGTGTCAGGATTTAACATCTTTAAATGAAGTTGTAGTCAAGCATGATATTAAACATGAATTACTGAAAAATCATGCAATACCAAATGAAAATCTGTTACCTCATTTAAAACAGTTATGTATTAAAAGTGGGATGGCTCCAAACGTATTAACTACAGTACCACCTGAACCAAACTGTAAAGATACTGAAGAAAATATAAAAATAGAAGATAACCTAGAATTAAACTACTTATCGGATAATTTGACCGTGGCTGCAGAAATTACGAGTTGTAATAACGAAGAACTTTTTGTAGCTTATAATAAAGGTAAAAATATTGAAAAGTTAAGTGATAATGACAAAGTTGAGCAAATAATAGAAGAAATACCAAATCAAACGGTGTTTGAAAAATATACTCAAGGTAAATGGTCTAATTTGGATGGTGATGACTTTGTCAGAGTATATATTGCTGCTTCAAAAAATCCAGACAATTTCTTTACGAGACTTGTCGACTTTGAACCTTGTATGGCAGTTTTATTACACACAATAAGTGCATATGTTGAGAATATTGATAATTCTCACGTTAATTTACGAGAAGGTGAAATAGTTTTGGCTAAATATCCTGATGATGCTACTTATGAGAGAGCTAGAATCGAAGAGATCAACAAGGAAAGCGTAAAATGTTTCTTTTTGGATCAAGGTGACTGGATGGAAATACCCATTTCCCATTTATTACCGATAACAAAAGAAATTATTAGTAAATTACCTTTCCAAGCTATCGAGTGCAGATTATTAGGAGTTCAACCACCGGGTGGTGAATGGACAGAATCTACTAATAAATGGTTTTATGATTACTGTTTTGAGGGTAAAAACAGTGAGATGAAAATTTTACGTACAAAATATTTCACAAAAACGCCACCTGAATTTACTGGAGATTTTAAATATGGCGTCGTTTTATATGATAAAAATACAGATAGTGGCGAAAAAGTGTTAATCAATCAATTGTTAATAGATCTCGACCTAGCTCTAAAAAACACGGAAGAAACGCAATATTTTAAAACATTTGATGAGGAAATAAAGGAAAGGGAAGTTTCAGATATTAAGACAATAAAAAACGATTCCACAATTGATATGCCACCTTCTTCTACGTTTTTATTACAAAAACCCATAAGAACAATGCCTTTAGTTGATTCGGATGATTCTGATGATGATAAATGGGATGTGGTCTTGGACTCAGATACAGTTGAAAATTTTGCCCCTTTGGCGAGAAACATACCTATACGGCAACTGCCACTGACGATCGAAAGATCAAATGTAGAAGAAGCTTTCAGACCAATAATGGAAAATGAGAAACAAAATGTAACAGAAACGATAGATCAAAATAAGATAATAAAGCGACCAAAATTAATATGGCGACAAAATTTAACTACAGTTTTTGTCAGTATATTGATAGACTTTGAAAATTATGACTTGCAAATTAAAGACAAAGGTCTTAAATTTAGTGCCGAGTTAAATAATTCGAGATACGAATTTGATATTGAACTATATGGCGTCATTTACAAAGAGAAGTCATCTCACGATAAAAAAGGCCTAATTATTTCTGTAAAATTAGAGAAAATTAATAAAATAAAATGGCTGGAACTCACCAGAAATCATATCAAAAATTGGATAACTTACGATGTAAGCACTGATGACATTTCATCTGAGGAAGAAGATGAAGTTAATACTAAAGACTTGGAAAATTATATTAAGACAACTCGTGATGAAAATTCAGATTCTGAAGACGACGAGTTTCAGGATGACCTAAATCGTTGATCTGAAGAGTAAAATATCTCAATATTAATGTCTGTAATGTATTTTCGGTATCAGCATGAAGACACACACAAATTAACACAATTAATTTTGCTTGAACAATGCAGTAACAATTCTTTCGAAAGCACTCGAAGGACTGTCATCACAGAGTTTCAAAAACTCCCTAAAACACTAGATTCTGGCTTCCTTGCACAGATTTTTTTTTGACCGAACGAGGGTCGTCTACAATGCTCTCTGTCAGTGAAAAAAAAACCTAGTTAGGCACTAACTAACATTACTACTTAATTGACTACGCTAGTCGGATTTTGATAATTAATAATTTGAAGTCGGTGCCAAATAAAACAAACATGCTTTGTAATTAGATATTGTAGTAAAGTTGTTGTAGCATTAGCTTGGTATTAGCAAGCTATAGGATACACTGTCCCTCGTAGGGTAATCTGAGATTTTTTTTTACTTTTTAAAAACTTCAGTGTTTTGTTAAAATGTGTTAAACTTTTTAATCGAGGTCGTCGTGAGTGTCCTTGAATGAGTCGTGAGCCCGGTCGTGGTGCAGGGGCACAGTGTGCCTGACCAACTGATTGTGGGTTCGATGCCCACTCGAGGAAATGAGATATTTATTTAAAACTTATATTTCCATTTCTTCGCTCTGGTATCGATTCAAAGGGCGGCGTTGAGTTCCGCCACTCAACATGCAATACTTCCAGAATTCGGCGAAAAGATGATTTTTTATTTTTATTAAACTTTACGTTTTATCAGTTTGTCTAATAGTTACAGACTTCTGGTTTTTACCTTTTGTTATCTTTTCTATTTCATTAGTAATATTTACTTTATATCCAGTAAAATATATTTTAAATTAGTGTATCTAAGACCAACTAAACACTTGGCGGTACACAAAAACTGAAAACACCTATTTTTTTGCCATGTTCTATATTTTTGTTTTTGTTCCTTGGAGTATTTTTTTATTTTGATTTTGATTATTTTTTTTGTAATAATGCCTCAAATTATGGTAGAATAAGTGGATATTATGCGTTATATGAGGAATTTAATTTTGGACAAATACTTAATTGTCATTCGAAAACATATTTTTGTTTTAGGAACATATTTTTGTTTTAGTTAATAAGATAAAAATGTTTATTTGAAATTGAATTAATCTTTAATATTGTATATATATGATGGAACGGTGGTAGAAAACAACAATGATTTTACAATTTCCTTGACTGAATCTTTAGTTGTCAATTTCTTTATTAATATTTCTATTTCAAACGGGCGTAGCCCCCCGCACGGGCCCTCTAGTAATAAATAAAAGTAATAACTCTAAACTATCCCACATATATATACAGGGTGTCCCAGGAGTCAATGATAAAACGAAAACAGGTGATAGACCAAGTCGTGACAGTTATGAGAAAAATATAAAAAAAATTCTTTGTCGTGTATTTTTCATATTATATTGATTTTAAAAAATATCGGAAAAACCGACACCCTGTGATGATTTTTAAGGTTCTGAGACTACAAATATTACTCTTTCTTCATTTTTTTTTCTGTAATGTAATCATGTGAATTACAGTTTAAATTTTAAACATACCTGCAGCAGTTTTCAATAAAATGTGGTGTTTTTGCCAAACTTTAAATTCAAAATAATTACTACACCCAACCTTAGCCGACCGTACTGTACAAAAAATGTACTACGCATTTAATCTGGATTCCGAAATGGTACAATACGTGCTGGATTACTTTTTTGTTATCAGGGTATCAGGCTGATTCCGTATAATTATTTAAAATATTGGTGTTAAGTTGTTATGTTCCGATTTTTTCCGATTCCGATATTTTTTAAAATCAATGTAATATGAAAAATACACGACCAAGATTTTTTTTTATATTTTTCTCTCCTCTCCTGACAGACTTCTTCCTGACTCCTGGGACAGCCTGTATATATTAAATAAAAAGATTTTTTATTTTAGCTATATTTATAGATTTTAAATGAAATTTTTAACCGGCTCTATCGCGTACATTTATGTAGACTTGAATGTGTACGCGACCACAAACTACTGCAAAGTGTTCGATACTTCGAGTTTCCAAAAATGTATAATGCAAAATGTACGCGATTAATATTATGGTTTAAAAGTTTCAATTAAAATGTATTAAATATCATATATATCGTGACACAGTAGTGTCTGACTGTACACGCGATAGTTGTGGGATATTAATTACTTCAATATTTCTGGTGCAAAAGAGAAATGTATTGAGAAGACTGAGAACATTAAAGATAGATTTTAAAATATTTTATATAGTTAAAAAAAATCTTTAGCTACCACCAGTTGTGTTGGTGTAATATATCAGGACCAATGTGGTAGATTGTACGGGGAAGTAAAATAAATGTTAATAGATTAAGTACTTTGAAGTTCCCTGTGACGTCAGGGGCCCTCCACAAAGGATCTTAGTTTCCTAATAATGATGATTCTTTATATAAAAATTATTGTCAAATAGAATTAAGACTTTTTTAAACACTTAAAGTGTAAAACGAGGTTGTTAATTATTTTTTAAGTCTTCTTTTGTTTTTTTATGTTGATTTAAACTTTTAAGATTTTACCGCCTTCAATGTTTCGAAAATGTAAGATAATAAACGTCTACTTTTAAAAAATGGTTTTATTTGTATATAATTTAAAAAAACACTTTACAAAGATGTATTATTGTACATTAGGAAATTTTAAATACAAGAAAAATTATACGGATGGGCTAATATTATGGCCATTATTAATTTTTATTTAATTTCTTAATGTAAATTTGAAAGGCACAACCTATCTTCTATGTTTTTAGAATATAGGTCGATCAAAAACATATTATTAATTCGTGTGTTAATAAAATGAATGACTTATAAAATTAATTGCTTCTAAAATTGAAGAGATTCCTGCTGAATGAAGAGAAAAAATAGCTAAATTCACAGATGAACCTCCATGAGCAATATTAGATGACAAAGGTGCATAAACAGTTCGTCCTGTTCCTCCTCCATTTTCTATAATTCTTCTTGAAATCATCATTAGATATAACTTTATTCTGAATATGGTAGGATATGCAGAACGTAGTGACAAAGTATTAAGTTTTCTATCTTTCGATTCCAAGTTTCTGTGACCATTTGTCCTCTTGTCTAAAATTAGCTCATTTACTTAACTCTTTTTTTGACAATATAGTTAGGTTTTAGGTTAGAAATTCAAATAAACATGTAAAAAGAATAAATTAAGGAACAAAATAATAATCTGCACACATTAATAGCAATAGTAAATAACGAAAGGTACTCACAGAATAACGACCTAACAAGTACCTACTCAATCACTGACCTCAATCCTTGAGATGTTACCTCGTCGACCGCCCGCCGGCGAATGAGGTTGTACGTCGTGTACGTGGGAATGGCAGCGATGGGTACCGACACCGCTCGTACACCGAGACATTCCTAACTATATATTTAATTGTTTAAGTTTGTTTAATTTTATATGAAGGAATCATAAACTTTTCACACAAATAAATTAAAGATAAAATAGTAAATAAACATATATTTAAACATAACAATCACACGGAATGTAGGTATTTACAATATACATACAGCTATTAATATAATGGAGGAGAAAAAATAATTTACATTTGGCATATATTTATTATCAATGTTCGATAACGGTTACACCGTACTGATATTAGACTATTCAAAATAGGAAAATATAGGATAAAGGGCTGTCTTTGAGCATGTCGGGGCCGTGGGCGTATTTAGAGATATTCTCATTATTTATGTAGTTTTATGAAAGTACGACGCGAAATTAAAAAAATATATTTACAGTACGGTCGATGAGTTGTGGTCGTCCTGAAGTTATAGTTGAGCTTTTCCGCATTGTTCACTCGCCGGGAAAAAAATAATCGAATCAAAGATTATTTTTTTTAATTAAAATAGCTAACCTTCAGTGCAGCAATGGCTCGTCTACCGTATTACCTATATATATTATAAGTAGTTGGGTGTTTATTATTTTTCAAAATACAATTTAGTAAAAAGAATTTATAAAGTTTCGTTCATGTCTCTTCTACTCTATTGAGCACAGTTAGTAGAGAATTTAACGGTTACTTCAGTTCATAGCCTCCTAAGGTAACCTAGGAGGGTCTCAAACACAAAATAATTTATTATGTCGAGTTGGGATCAATTAGACACAACACCCAATGCACAAAATAAAGTTAATTTAGATTTTAATATGTAACTTCGTCTGGTTTCAAAAAAAAATATTTTTATTAAAATGACTAGAACTTATAAAAGATATAGTATTTAATTTAAATTAACTTTGAAGACAAGATATTTAAAATACACTTATATAAGTAAATGTTAAAATTTCTGGAGATTAATATGTAATAAAATTTTATATAATAAATCTTATGCATTAATTTGAGAAAAAAATATGAGACATCATTTTGGCACTGTTTTATCTATGTATTACATGACTACACAGTCATTCATACTAAATATTATAAGTCCTAAATTAATTCATTTTTTAAATGGAAATATTAACTTTAAGTAATTTTTAAACAAAATAAAAACAGTTTTAAAATGACACATTTGTTATGATACTTAATAATCTACGAAATCCATATTTATAATCGATAGAAATATTTAATTTTGAATAAAATTGTAAATGCAAGTTGAATAAGTATAGCAATATCATAATTTTTTTAAGACGCAATTTGTTTATTAAAATGTACCCTTCTAAAATACAAAAAGATCTTGTCATAAATCGAATATAATTAAAAAAGAAAAATCTTTAATATTTAAAAATATATTTGGAATGCATCTTGGAGAGATAAAAAAACATCTGAAATAAAAGTTAACAGATAATAACAAACAATCGTCAAGTAACAACACAATAAATAGGTTTCACTTAATTTAGATTTTCAGTCATGTTTTGATAATATCAGAAAAAACATATATATTGTAACAATTAATAAAACATAAATATTTGTACAAACAGGAAAATCCCTAAAATAAAAAAGTGTTTAAAATATTTTTTTCTGAATTAAACATATATATTAAAAAATACAGTCAAAAATAGTCAAAACTTCTCGGTATCTGGATAAAAACAGGTAAATAGGTATAAATTTATATAAATATACAGGTAATTCCCATTATAGAATAGCTTCTCAAATACACCGTATCGTATAAACATTTACTTCTTCTTCTTCATTTGCTTTAACTTCTTTTTCTCTTCTCGTTTCTTTTCTTTGTCCTTTATCGATTTGTATAGTTTGTAACCGAAGAATACTGTAATAAAAAAATAATATATATAATTTATTATGAAGTAGTGTTAAACGCGTGGTTTTTTCATACATAAAATAAAATTAGTGCAAGCGCCGTAAAAAAAAAAAAACATGATTTTTGTATATATTCCTATAATTTTCGTTTCACTGGAAAATCTAAGAATAAACCAACGGTTGTGAGTTTATTCCTCATAAAATTTGTATTTATTTTATTCCTTTTTCCTTTCACACTTGCTCTGGCAAGATAAAGCGCGGCTTAATTACGAGCGTATTACGACGCAGTGTCGTCAATTTGGACGGAAGCAAGAAAACGGGATTTCTAATATCATGCATTTAATATTTCCTGCGTTTTTATATGGCGTTATTCATCAACACACTTCGTTCCCATTAAGACACATCCTTGCTCTATTTTCCGCCGAATTCTGGAGACATTGCGAGTTGAGTGGCGGAACTCAGTACTGCGGTTTGCCTCAAAACAATATAAGTATCTAAAATCTATTATCGTCTTAATATAAATGCTCGAGTTATAGTTGCTAAATTAGTCTTGCATATAAACTAGTGTGTAACAAAATTGATAATCTAAATAATCAACTAATTTGATAATATTTTTGACGTTGATAAGAAGTTATTTTATCAATAATTGTTTTCGTTATGTTGCAATTAGCAACTTATTAAATTACAGCTCATTTATTACAATAAGAAGTTTAAAGCAAAGAATAAACTTATAATAATACGTTTCCCATGTATTAATCGAAATTGGATTGGAGGTAACTTGCTTTTTAGGGTTTTGTAGTACTGAAAAAAAGAGAAGAGAACATTTGTTCATACGTTTGGAAAGACCACTGTTCTCAAGATTTGTGGAGGTATCAAGCTGAAGTTAATTACAAATATCCACGAATGCGGTCCCAGAAAAAATTACGCTTTTAAGTCAATGCAATTAAAAGATTGCATCGTTTATGCGTCGTCTGTGCTTTATTTTTTATGAAACTTATCGCGCAATGAAGATTTATAGGGAATTTCCCCGGGGACCTACAATGATATAAGACTTCTCGATTGTCAATCACAAAAAATCAAAATGCCAGAAATTTAAAACAAAAAAAAAACACCTAAAAAAGTAAAACCTACCCAAAACAATAATAAACAAAACAATGGCGCCTCCAGTAAAATACAATTGCGATTTGACAGCATCCTTAATGGCGTCCTCAACTCCGCTTAAATCTAACGGCACATCTTTTAATTTCATCGCCAACTTAGCTGCAAGTACGTCTTTAACTTGTCTAACAAATTCTTCTTTTTCATTTTCTGTTAGTTCATTGTATTTAGCTAGAACCCCTTGTAATTTTTGCCTAATGTCCTCCGAATGTTCATCCTGGGCTGTAGTTGCCACCATTTTTTGAAGCAAAGCCAATACGTCTACATTTTTAACTGATTGCGACAGTTGCTCTTTGATAGCACTGCCTATGTCCGCGCCAACGTCGACGTCTACCATTTTCTTTATAAAAAAATAAAACAAAAATATATATTTAATTCTATTACGTTAAACGAATAATATTTGATATTTTAAAATCGTACGTAGTGGTATTAAAAAAAATCTAAAAAATTTTACAAGCTCAAACCACACTGACCACAGATTTAATTAAACATAAATTTCCAAACCTGATCTTTATTACTATTTATATTAAATTTATATTATTAATTATTGTTAGGAAAATTAAACACTAAAAATCAAGTAGATACCAACAAAAAATACTTAGCTATTACTATTTTTCCTCTATTATAATAAAAAAAAAATAACAACATTAAGCTCACCACACGTTATAAATCAACACCTTTAGATAAACTAACTGTCGAGACTACTATCACAAGTATATTTCGTCGGCCTATCACAGAACGTGATATGATAGCAACACCACCTGTACGTATACATATATATGTTGATTGACTATTTGTATGTTTGTTTGCTTTATATCCATAAATAATAAATACGGTTGGCGAGTCAGTAGTTGCGTTTGCGAGTTAATTTTTGAGTGAAAGTCTGAAATTTCTAAATTTTCTTATAAGGGCCCTTGAGCCACAGGCATTCACACAAATAATAGATGGTAATTAACAATGATTTAATTGTAATACGTTTTTTTCTATGAACTACATTCTATTATTTAGAGCTGTTAATCTGGAATTGCTTTTGCGCCGTCTCCGGGTGTGAGAGTGGCTCGCCCCACAAGAAATGCGAGCAAAAATGGCTGGAGAGGAGAATTTTTACAGATTTTAGCTGTTTACAGGTCATTTGTGGCACTGGTGGGCACTGAATCCGTATTCAGCCTTCAGCCCAGCATACCTTACGTATATTTATGAAGAAGCCGGAACTGCTTTTATGTCAAAATTTATCTTGGCAAACAAAACTATTTTGAACAATCAAATCTTCCCAGCATCAGTTATATACAATAAAAATTATAAATTCCTATCACAATACATAATTAAAGACATACGTTATCAATAGTTACGCGCCTTAGGAGAGACACGTCGGACCGATATCGTTGTGTTATATAAACTAAATTATTGGATAAGCTGATATCTGACCCATACTGACATTGCGGAGAAATTATAAAGTAAAACAAAATTATTATTAGATAATACTGGTGAAGTGCGTTTTAGAGAAAATGCTATTGACACACAAACCGACAATGTGAATCTATGTATAAGATTTTCATTATATTCCTATGAGATACGGTAGGTACTCTTAAAACAAGTTAAGTTTCCATGTTATAATATTTCAATAAATACCAAAAAAAAAGCATGAAATATTTAATGTAGCGACAGAAATATTGAATAAAGCGATAACTGTTTACGTTGTACAAAAGTTACCATATTGATAAAAGAACATAAGTAATGGAAAATATTTGATTTTCAGTTTCAAATATCCCGTCCCCTACAGTATAGCATTGAGAACCTAGTGTCAATACACTCCATTTTCTGCTGAAGAATTAGGACCATATAAATTTTCAACATAACATGAAAGTAGCAGACGCGCTCTCGGATTTTCACCACACAATATCTCATTGAATCTTTTCACTAAATCAAAAAGAAGCTAGTATACATTAGCTTCTTGAAGCTAGTGTTTACTAGGTTCTTTTTGATTTGACCACATAAAAACCAAGATAGATAAAAAAATGCTTCTATTGAAAAAAACCCCGAAATTACTTACAGATAATAGAAAAGATAATAACAACGAACAAGATTGCCAAAGTTGTACCGCTGCCTGTTCCACCGAAAAATTGTGGGACATCCCCAGCAAGCATACTCTTAAGACTTTGCCTCATATCTTCATCCATTTCGGCCGAATTGAGCATATCTAACAATTCTTTATTCGAAGGCACATAATTTGGATCGGCGTTCATAAATTCCTCAAGTTTCTTCAAATGTTCATCATTTTTTAATACATCCATGTTTTGGAGATTTTCGGTGTCAAATTCCGCCATTTTAACACTTAGTTTCGGACAGATTGACGATAAACAACAACTGCTTGTTGCGCGGGTTATCTAAAGTGATATATCATCGACACGTTGGGATCCACGTTGGAAAGACTGATTGGACTAATTTATAGGAGGTAGAGATTTTTATCATTTATAATACAAACAAAAAAACTAAGACTCGGACACAAAAGATTCCGTACCAATTTCATAACTGTAGCTTAACAAACAGCATAGATTTTATCTTTTTATAATGTATTGTATTTTCTAATTACATTGACTTATAAGCATGCAATTTTTATATTTTTCTGCTTAAACCTGAGTGTTTAACTTAAATTTTAGCTTGATATTCCATGTGTTCCTGAGACAGACAAACAGACGGAAAACAAATGCAAATAAAACTATTTTGCAAAGAAAGATACCGCTTTCTTTTTTTAAGATTTTGTGTAAATTATATTGTAATATTGAAATAAGAAACAAACAAATTCTGGCATAGGTATTTTCATGCTATCGAAATTTACTTTATCAAGCGTAAATTTAGAAATGGATATGGCTAATATAGTTGTTGAGCTGAAAACTAATTATGAAACTGAATTGACCCGGAACGAAAAATCACAATATGTGGAGATAAAGAAAAAGTTAAAGAAATGAAAAAAAAATGGAGTATCATATTTTTATTTGTTATTTTTTTTTAAATAAAAAATGCATTTATGAAAATACCAACATTTACATGACTTGGGCCACACAACAATAACTTATAATAATAACACTTGTTTCAGTATGACAAAGCTAATTAGAATATGCAACATATTTTTGCATAATATACATTAGTACAATAGTTAAATAAAAGATATTTATTACCATAAACTAAACTGCATGTCACATAAATGATATTTTTTTTACTTTCTTAGGCTATTTTACAATAAAAAAAGTTTTTTCACACGTAACCAGGTTCCCTCTGCCTGCCAGCACATATCAAGCTAGGCAGAGTGATCAACAATAAACAAAAACTTTCCGCCAGATTCTGGAGGCATATTGAGTGGCAGTACTCAATGCTGCTCTTTGCTGCATGACCCTGCACCGCAACTGGTCTCATTAATTTTTATTATATATTTTATTATGTTTGGCCATGTTACACTCTGACCTAAGAACTGTGTTAAATGCCTGCCTTGCAATATCTGCCTCTAGAGTGAGACTTCCTGACGCCCAGAGAAGCGCTGATTGGATGTGGTGATGTAGGACATGAGAGCCAATGGTCTAGCCACCGAGGATGCTAAAGACTGTACAAATTGTAGTAAGTAGATTGAGTAAGTAGGTTGAGTGAGAAGAGCAGACCCTGGCATTAGCCGGGATTAATGCCAGGAAGAAGAATCCATTAAATAGTTAAAGCATTAACCATATTGTCATTTTTCTCCTAACTTTTGAACTAAAAACAAAAAGTGGGGGACTAAAAAAATAATCAAATATAAGCTTCAATATATACCTGTTAAACTGACGACAACAATACCAGGAACTATGAATACTGAATTGGAAAATGCATGCTCGAGGGGCCCGTCGTGACCACCGCTCAAATCCACCATTTTGATAAAAACTATGTATTAATTCAATAAAATACTGTATAAATTATTTCTATGATACAATTCAGATCGTTAAAGAGATCAAGTTTATTATTTAAGACATTTTCATCGTAAAAACGCGATTTTTCGGCGTTTTTGTTTGACGATAACAAAACAAATGTCAAAATCCTAAGGTAAATGTCAATTTCAATGACAGTTTTCTTTTTTCAACATTTAGGTTTAAGAATTTACAGTCAAAGCTTCTGTATTCTTTGTATGATATCCTTCCTTCTAATATTCAACGTCCTATTAATGCAAAATGTATATTACCTTTAGTTTTTAGTCCATTTATTAGATTGTTAGTTAAGTTTATTGTAAATAATGATATTAAGTTATAGATGTTCTCTGTGTGTGTTTTTTTTTTTTTTTTTTTTTTTTTTTTTTNAAAAAAAAAAAAAAAAAAAAAAAAAAAAAAAAAAAAAAAAAAAAAAAAAAAAAAAAAAAAAAAAAAAAAAAAAAAAAAAAAAAAAAAAAGAATTTACAGTATAGGTTATGTACTCATATCTTTTAGAACATATCTGCATTTTCTGTGTAGAGTGCGGCGTTTAGTCGTGCTACTCAACACTCAATGGAACAATGAGAATCTTTTCTCCTCTGGTTCCGCAGAAGAGAAAAACATTCTCTTTCTCTATTCTCGCTTTCTTACTAATAAAAATATATGTATATTTTATATATTTATTGATAAATAGCACATGTAATATAATAAAATATATATTTCTAATAATTATAATTTAACATTTAAATTGAAATTATTACTTACCTTTGTTATAGTTAAGTATTATACATACATACATTTATAGCAATCTATAGCAATTTATTTTTTTAATATTATAGTGTTCTAAAACTTTCTATCAAAAATTGGGACAAATAAAACAACAGTGTATAAACATAAATTTATTATCGTAAAATACACAATTATGTATATCTTTTGGCCTTAAAATAATATAAGAGACTAAATTCCACTAATGAGACACGATACAACAGTTACAGCTAATATACACAAAAAACATTTACTTAAAATTATCAGTTATAGTTATCGAATAAAATATCTTGGAATGTTTTAATATCGAAGCAGCAATGTCATTCATGTTTTTTTTAAATAAAATGACGTAATTTTCAAAAATATTGTAAAGTATAATTTTTGTTTTATAAAAATATATTTAGTGTTATAGGCGTAATTTCTCTATTTATTATTCATTAACTGTTTAAAAAAATACTAAACAGTTTGAATCGTAATTTTTAAAAAATATAAATTCATATTTCAATAAAACGTAATATATTTAATTAAAATTATATTTAAATATAATATTATCGATACATTTCCATTAATTACGTAAACAATTTGAAGAACCTCAATTTTAAAAGAGTTATCACAGTACAATGAGGTGATCTCCAAATTTTTAAAAATTTTAAAAAAGTTTTATTATTATTTGTATATTTATATAAAAAATATCATTTCGAATAAATTTATTTAAGGCACTGTTAGGGAATGACATCGAGCAAATATTTTTCAAAAAAGTTATTGTTTCAATAAGTATAAAGATAGTGTTATAATGTTCGTCACTTTACTGGTTGAAGAGATTCATATAATTCATATAAAATCATTAGAAAATATTCTAATAGCAGATCGAAAAAAAAACGCGAATATTACCTATTATCACGTATCTGTAACCAATAACATGGCAACATTTTTTTATTTTTATATTTTTTTCACATCGATTCAATTCACACAAGACTAAGGCTTAAATTAATCCAAAATTTTTTTATTGGTATTTAATGTATATATATTATACATTGTGTGAATTAATACGATGTTAAATTGAGTCTATTGTTTTGTTGTTATTTTTAATTCTTCTTGAGAGGATCGAGATTGTCTATTGAAAAATCGTCGTTTCCAAAGCTGATCCCTCTGCTGAATCCATCCTGTGGACAACAAAGAGTACTATTAAAGTCATAAGTAAATAAAGTACAACTAATTTAAATTGTAAGTTATATAAACATAAAAATACACACTCTACACACTGTATCCCGTATGCAGCAGAGTAGGGAGTGTCAAAACACTGCTACCCACGAATTCTGGAGGGGTTGCGAGTTGAGTAGCGGAACTCAACGCCGCGCTTTGCCTTGTTACCAGAGCGAAAAACAATATGTATATATATATATATCATTTCCTCGTGCGTGACTCGAACCCACAATCTGTCGCGTTTACAGCCACATGCTTGTGTCCCTACGCCATGACCGCTAGTCAGAGTGTCTGTCAGTCAGTCTAAGTGAAGTAATTATTAATATTTGTTAAATTACGTAAATGTAGACTTATTTGTTGTTTATTTATTTAATTTTTTACATCTGTATACTTTTACTTTTTTAAATATATTTTGTTTACTTACCAACAAATCATCAATCTGTTCAGGAAAAGGAAATCTTATTTAACAATTTTACATTTATAATCTTAGAATAGAAGAAGATAATATTTTCTGATAAAAATATATATCCATAAGTCATACATCTCTCAAAATATAAATTAAAAAGGAAGGACTAAAACATTAACACCGCACGAAAGAAAATTGACAAAACAAAAATAAAAATTCCATACCTTCATCTCCGATATAGTCTTATCCAGAAAACCATTGAAGCTGCTATCCAATTCGACCGTTTGTTTCTCGCTCAAATTTCCGAATCCGTTGAAAGTATTTCCGTAACCGTTACCAAAAATATTTCCCGGTTTCTGCGTGTCGAAAGGATCGTAGCCCGTCAAACCATTGGTAAAGGAATTCGTATTGAAAACCGACGTTTGCAAATTGAAGTCGCTTATGTCATAATTCGGTTTGACATTGACATTGACGTTGACAGGAGCTTGCGCGGGAAAACTGTTGACGGGTAGGGAAAATGGCGTCGATCCGAAAATATCATTGTTGACGGGTGGAATGAATTGTTGTTGTTGTGTTGGTTGTTGATTTTGTGTTTGTTGGTTTTGTGGTGAAGATTGACGTTTGGAGGCTTTTGGTGGTGGTGCCACTAAAAAGATATTTAAAAAGTTTTATATTTTTCTTTAAACAAATGTTTAAGGGATATATTTTATATAATAAAATATATAATTTGATTATATACAAATAGAGGCTGTCGGGGCAAGAATGTGACTGTAATGCGACGATTGTGGGTTCCATCCCCACTCAGAGGAATTAATAGTTCATTCCCCCGAGTGAGGATATTTAATAATATATTCATTTCTTCGCTCAAGCACCAAAGCAAAAAGCCCGTCGTTAAATTTCGCCACTCTACACGCAATGCCTCGAAAAATTCGGTGGAATCTGAGAAATGGAGTGACATAACACTCAGTTCCCAAGAAGACTCTTCTTGTAAGTTTGTTGGGATGAATGTTTGTTCCGCTTTTATTTACGCTTTTAAATAATCCACTTTTAAGCTTTATAGTAATATAGCTTATACATAAGATAAAGATTTTATTTGATTGATTGATTTATTTAAAATAAAAGTAATATACTTACATAACGGTGGAGTGGGAGTGACCGTATTCTCCATAACGGGGGTGAAGCGAGTCACTGGATCCGATTCAAACGCTCGTGGATCAAAATCTAGAAAAAAAAATACTTTATACATAAAAAATCCTTAAGAGTTATCAAAAGAAGTAAATATCTGACTATTTACCACTATTTCACCAACAAAATGTGGAGGTATGAGGAAATCGGCACAGAATGCCAGTCTATTAGGTCAAGTCATTTTGCGATGCAAACAGATGGATAGACAAATATTTTAATATTTATTTAAATTAGGTATTGATCTATATTGTTGTTTTTATTATTGTCGAGATCGTCGCGGCTCAGCGGCACAACATCTAACTGTAAATGCGACAGTTATGTGTACGAATTCCACTGGGGGTATAAACTATTTTGAGTTACTCGCTCTGGCAACAAGCTAAAATACACCATTGATTTCCGCCACTCAACACGTAATTTATTAAAAATAGCGCAGTTCGGCAGAATGAAAGAATCTTAATATTAGGTTCCTGTGTCTACCATACTATATGCGGGATACAGAGTGAAGCAAAAGAAAAAAAATTACCACTATCGGAGTCAGAGTTCAGCAACAGTCCCTCTAATTTGGTGCCAACCACTGGATTTTTGCTTGTCATATCGCCAAGGAATTTTCTAGAAGCAAAATATAATAAATAAGTAACCACTGGATTCTGTAAATTATATTATATAATGTTCGCAAGACTTTAAAAAATCCGTCTCTTCTTGCGACGGTTGTTCTTAAGACTAAGGCGTTAACTTTAAAAAACTAAGAAAAAATCACAATACAATTCATCAACCTCCATAAATCGATATAACACCACCACCACTGATTTATCACCATTTACCATAGCGTCATAGTCGTTTAACCATACTGTTTATAGTCATTTACAGACTTACCCAGTCTTCCCATTGTGTAGCGGGAGGGGCGCGTGCGGTGCGGGGGGTGTTGATAACAACAAATTGTTATCATTGGAATTGAATGTGTCTGTTGAGTTATTTGATACTGCATCTGAAATTATTATTTTTTCAATAGTTATTTACTACGATGTTAATTTAATTAAGTGCAATAATGTCGTAACAATATGTATATTACTAAAAACATTTTCTACATAACTAACTTAACATTAATTGACGCCTTTTTTAGGATTCTTTGATGATTTCCTCCAATTTTAGTTTATTTAGTTACTATGTGTCCCAAACCGTACATATAAGTTTAAGAATTATTATTATAATACTATCTAGGCTATAAGATAGCAAAAAAACAATATGAAAATGGTCTCACCGGTATCAGATTTAGAGTTGAACCCGTTAACACTGAGAGTGGACAATTGTTTCTCTAACTCCGGCGGCGGCTTGAACTCCGCTATGTCGGTCAAGTTGTTGCGGGAGAGATACGCGGAGAGATCGTCCTTGTACGTTATTTTTGATAATTCCTGTAATATGAAACGTGTTTTTCTGTTAATTTATGTATATAGTGTACTAGTTTTAAAAAAAGTTATAAATGTAAATGCGAAGGTTGTTTGTTTTCTATTAGTACATGTAAATTAATGTCATTTCCTCGTTCAGGTTAGCAAGCTAAACGACGTAGATTTATTTGGGAAAATAAATGGACTAATGTTTGTAAAATATTAGACATAAAAAATAAAAAACATTCAAAATACAATTGTTATGTTCAATTTTTTTATAAAACACTTACAAGTTATGAAACTAAAAAATGCTGTAGGCACAAATAGGGGTGATAGCCTATACATATACGATTCAACACAATAATTACAAAAGTGAAAAACAGAGTTTTATTATTAATTAAAATCATTTCCTATAACATACCTGTAAGCGATTTTTGTACGTGTTCATTTGTAATTCGAGCCTCTTGTTCTGTAGAGTTAGTTTTTGCATTTCAATGTATTTGCCGTTGTCGTTCAAGAATCGCCTGAAAATTAAGAAAAAAAACCAATATATAACCCTATTTTATTTATATGTATTTTTTAATTAACTTATTTAAAGGAAATGGCTATTTATAAATAGCTGACATGTGGCTTCGCCCGCGTCCTTATATGCCGCGTCCCGCGTCCTTATATGCAATATGCTATACTCGTTGTATAGCATATTGCACATTCTAAGGTATAACCCTGGTGGCATGTACAGTGGGCTTCATTGACACAATTCACGTTATGTAATATAGCCTACAGTCTTCCCCGATAAATGGACTATGCAGTACAAAAATATTTTTCAATCAACTTAACTTCACAAAAGAAATGTCTACAAAAAATGTTTTAGGCGTTTCATTTTCTATTTGAAACAACCTACAAAATTTCCAATTTTTTGTACAATTTTAGATCGAAGATTATTATCGAAGTAGGTTAAATAAATTTAGAATAAATATCTATTTTATTATTATATTGTATTATTACAAAAAAAAGTTATTGTAGGCAATTTTTCTCGGTCTATTGAAGATAAAGAAACTATTCAAGACACAAATAATACAATGGAAAATGTTATTCTGATTATACTTTCACTTAAATATAGCTTACCGTTTATGGCTGCCTTTAATTTATTACAGAGTATATGATATATTTTTTTATTCATATAAGAATTTTAATTTAGAGCGATAAGAACGTATAGCTTAATTGGCGATTGAATTAAAATAAACTGAGATTTTCTTATTAGTCATCACATTTTGCCAGGGACGTCAGGAAAATTATATAAATTCTTTTTTTCACAATGTAAAAATTGGTTAATTCATTTACTATTTCATTCAATTTGCGTCAAAAGTGATTTAGAGAACAAAAGTGTAGATTTCTCTTTATTCTTTTTAAATACACTAATTTCCATTAATCGTGACGTACTGGGTTCGATTCCCATTAGGTGAATTATATTAAAATTGTTCTCATGTCCTTGCACAATTAAGACAAAGTGCGGTGTTGTGTTCCGTCACTCACCATACAATGTAGTGCGGAGTGTCTTACCACTAGTTTGTCTCTGCTTATAAAAATATTTACCTGTAAGCCAAATCGAATGCTTGACCAATAGTTAAAGTGATTTCCGAAGCCAATTTAGTGGATATAAACACGAAACATTCGTGCTTCTCTACATTTCCATTATCGTGGCCGTTTACGCCATTGACGGTGCTGCCACCTGAAAAAATATTTTAGAAAGTTATTAATTAAGTGTAGCCATCGTGTAGCAGTGACTGTGAACTAAAGGAATTAGATACACAAGCAGCATGCACACCGCAGTGATTGAGGACCTGCGGAAGCGTCTCTTGTGCGTGACCGCACTTACGGCAGCGTTTGTCGTTGCCGACTAGCCAGCGCTTTGTGCTGTTGGGCGGAAGGACGTCCAGGCGTGCTCTGTGGATGAACCGCCAGTCACAGAAGCGGGTGTTCCGGCCCGTCCGCAGGAAATGGTTGGAGTTGGCGGTTTGAGAGGTGACGGCAAAGACCTTACGCTGATCCCAAGGGCTGCGATCAGTGCGTCCTGGACATAGTATCTGTTGTTTCGCACTCCATCCGGCCCAATGTGTAAAGATGCACACTTGTCTGGGTTGAAGGAGAGGCCAATCGCCCGAGCGGCCTCCCGGGTGGCCTCCAAGTGTCGCCCCATGCCCTCCTCCGAGTCTGCCAACAGCACCAGATCGTTGGCGTATGCCAGGACGCTCAAGAGCATCTCATCGTACAACTTGAAACCCACGCCACTGGATGTTGCGTGCCGCAGGACAACTTCCAGGGTGAGATTGAAGATGTCCGGGCTTAGTGGACAGCCTTGTTTAACGCCAGCCTCCGTGTTAATAATGTCAGTGAGTCAGTCAATCGTGCAAATATGTGTTCTGGACCCTATATAGAGGCGCTCGATGACGTCGCACACACGACGAGGCAATTGGTGCTCTCAGAGGGCGCGTGTGATAGAGCAGTGCGGCAGCGGGGAAAAGGCAGCGGAGAAATCCAACCACACCACCACCAGCTCTCTCTTCTCCTCTTTGGCCCGATGTAAGGCCTGTTGCAGGCCTATATTTTACTAGTTTAAATGAAAACATAATGAACATTGATATTTACGTGATTATCGCCATTATGCTTCGCTTTTGGGCCTTTTCGAAACTTTATGTAACAAAATTTAATAAAGTTCCGGTTAAGAATTTCATTTAGCTTATGTTATGATAAATTATTAGGTCAGAATAATAACCTCATTTCATTTAACACTGACCACGCAGAACAACTATTCCGAAGCCATATATTCATATCTCTTTAGGTTTAATTGGGCTGTTAGGGTTCCATATGAGCTGCTCCAGATCTTTATTTTTATTATATGGACAGAAAATGCTTGCTACGTTGATGAACTAAGACGGTATATTTATATCTCTTAGAGATTACATAGGCTGCTGGGGTTCCACGTCATTTTTGCTATGTGGGTGGAAATTATTTGTTATATTGTTTAATTTTCCTTGAGGCAGTATATTTATATCTCTTATAATTTAGACAGGATGTTCACACATCATGGCACATCAGGTATCAAGATATTCAAAATAAACGATAGCCTAGATGTTGCCTGAACTTAATAGCTATACAAAAAAAAGTTTCAGTAGTTCCGGAGATTAGCGCGTACAAATAGACAAATAAACAGACAATTTTTTTTATGGATTTGGGTTCTATTACTGTTCCTAAACCCGCCTGAATTATTATTTTGTAAATATATTCAAAGTACAGACGCTTTCTTTTTACTTTTTTTATTATATGTATAGATATAGATAATTTAAATATCAAAAAGTAATATTTTGATAGAAAAATAAATTAAGAATTAAATATTTATTAACTTCGTTGTTTTTTGTTGAAATTGTCTTTATTACTATTATGGTCCAATATAAACTAAACTAAAATATTAAATACTTTTCGAAAGATTTTTTTAACTTATAAAATAGTTAAATTTTAAAAAGAAGAGAAATTACCTTTGGCAATAAAAGAGAAGTATTTCTTCGCTCCCTTATCGTCAGCGCAGTAGGATATCCTATGTAACGGGAACTGGTACATCACGTTGTTGGATCTTGGTTCCTGGAAGTGAAATAATAAAATATCATACGATATACATACACATTATACGATATAATGGTATAATATTTTTTTTTCACAACCTTTGTATATGTTTTTTAGTTCCTCAATGTATTCTGTTACCAGAGGGGGAAATTGAACGTAATCCATTATCCATCCATCCACGTAGAAATCGAACCCACGACTTTCGCCTCTACAGGCAGATACTATGTGCCTCTAGTATATTTCTTGAGAAAAAATACAAAATAATTATGGCGGAATTCAACGCCACATTTGGTTTGACCAAACGTGAAAGTGAGTGAATCACTCTTAAAAATAGAATGATTTGAAGGATGGGTTTATATTCGAGCTCCAAATGCATATTTTAAAAAAATGTCTATATAATGTACTGAAATTATTTAGACATTTTTTTCGTCATTTCGATATAGACAAATATATTATTCCTATATAGAATATAATGTGCGAGGTCTCTCTCTCTCTATCTATATATATTCAAAAACAAAGTAACAGGTCACTAGCCCTCTCACCACCCAACAAGATACAATACATTAAGACAAAAGATAAAGATAAAACAAAAAGATAACAGTATCAGAAAAACCATCGACGGTGTAAACCGCAGTGCAGTGGTAATGACGGGAAGTAATTACTGGCCGGCGGTTGCTGACGACACAAATTGCTTGCTAACTAGTGCTGGGCACGCGAATATGCTTAATATTTTAAATCTATACTTCTATTTCTATCCTAACATGATATATCGCTGAAGAGTTTGTCTGGTTGAACGCGCTAATCTCAGGAACTATTGGTTCGAATTGTCCTTTTTTGTGATGGATAGAGCATTTATTTGCAAAGCGCGGCGTTGAGTTCTGCCACTCAACACGCAATACTTCCAGAATTCAGCAGAAAGTGGAGAACGGAGTGTTTTAACACTAGGTTCCCTCTGCCTACCCTGCTGTGTGCGGGATACAGCGTGAGACTGATTTGATTTTTTTTTTAGAGCATTTATTATATAATATTTAAATTATGAAGGAAAGACTACTATTACTATATATTATCATGTTTAATAAAAAATGATTTTATTATTAAAATTAAATAATTCTGTAGATAATGTAACTCAAACAAACTTACATATTTTAATTTCTATAATATTAATATATGCATCGTAACGGTAAATTGGAAACGGTAAATATATTTAGATATAAAACTAATTTCATTATTTAATAGCAATTTCTTATTAGACATGATTTACATGTTTTCTTATTCTAACGAGGCCTACCAAAAACATGACAGTAGTGACTTCAATTTCCACTCAGGAGAAAGAATTATTTCCTTTCTAATAAGAGGACAAAACGTGACGTTAAGTTCCGCCACTTAACACACAATGTCTTGAAAATTACGGAGTATCTTAACACTAAGTCTCCTAAGCCAACGCCTACAGGATCTTAATTTCCATTTATGTTTAAAATTCCTTTCAACTACACACTATTACGTTACAACTATAGTTGTATTGTAACATAACTATTCTACAACCGTAGTAGTTACTTAACACACGTTACAATTACAAAAGTCTTTTACTAATTGACTAACTCGAGGAAGGCGAGGCGAAGCGAAAGCTTTAAAAATCAACAATCCACATACAAAGTAAATATTACACAAGAAGAAAACGTGGAACCAATTTGAAGTTGGCTTGCGAAATATTATAGTATTTGTTTTAGCTCGTTTCTTTATATTTTTGGTAGGGTAGGCTTCTGCTAGGTTCTCGTAGTGTTAAGATATTCCTTCTAAACACTGAACTTCCCCTGAGGTAACTAGTGATGTGTTTTATCTTTTTATTTGAAGATAATATTTGTTAGTTACAACTCAATCTCTTTATATTTCGTCTAGCCATTTTTTGTTCAATATTGAATTACGCTTTTACGTGAGTGGTAAATACAGGACAAAGTGATTCATCATTAAACAATAAGATACGACTCTACCTTGATACACCTGACAGATGTCTGTATACATATTATAATTATGCAATTAAAGAAATATTTCTCGAGAAAGAATTCTCGATAGTGAACCGATCGGTTCAGGCTGTGCGGGAATCTAGTGTTAAAACACTCATTTTTTCTCTCTTTCCGCACAATTTTCAAGAATTTGCGTATGAAACTTCACGTCACGCTTTGCCTAGTTTCCAAAGCGAGGAAATTAAAAATTCGTATTTACAGGCAGATCGCGTAAACCCACTGTACTATTGACTTCTATTACAAAACAAGCTAACGACCCTAGGCCTCAACAGTCTATTAGGACAAAACGTTACGTAGTCGAGGTAAAAGTGAAATTGCATATAAATGAGAAACTATTTTTGCGTTATGCCTTCTACGTGAAGCAAATATTAATTATTTTTATTATATATTCTATGATATAGTAACTTTGTTTGGAAACCGCAAACATCTATTATTCACCTGTATCCCGCATATATACACAGGATACACAGAATGAACATAGTGGTAGGACACTCCGTTCAAAAATCAAACCCACAACCGTCGCTTTTAAGACAACGGTCCTCATCTTTAATATCATAAGTGATATAACCTACCCGAAAACATGGCGCGGCGTTTGGACGGAGAGTCTCGACACTAGGTTATAACCGAAATACTGGAAACAGTGTAAAATTATAAAAAAAGACGTACCTGTATAGCAACTCCATCGACTGAGACCGTGATTTCAACTTTCTTGCATTTCGCTCCATCTTTGGTCTCAGATTTTCTTAGTTGTTGTGTAAATTGTAGTTTTTTAATAGCGTCCTTTACTACTTCGATACCTTTTGGCTGGTCCACCTGTGTGCAGCCTAGGAACTGAAAATAAAAACAAAATATTGTTAACATTTATTAATTTTGTTATAATAATGTATATAATAATAATATATGTAATGTGTACAGTAATAGCTTCACGCGGTATCCCGCATTTGACAGGATAGGCAGATGGAATAGACAAAGTGTTTAGACACACCGTTTCCTCATATTAAAAATAACTCATTTGCCCCAATGGGAATCATATTTTGATATCTAGAATACCTTGATATAGATCTTTAAATACAAAATTCCTTTGCAAGGAAAGCGGAAAGACTAGTTTCGTATCACTAAATTCCCTTTACATACTTATCATTGTTAATTATATGCGTGATAATAAACAAAATAATAAGCTCACTACAATTATATTTTTTATTAACATTTACACACTATTTATTAATAATGTCAAGGAAAGTCACGTGAAGTTGCGTGTTGGGAATTGTTTATACAAATACATAATACCCTTTATGTAACTTATCATTTGAAACAATAGGGAATATCTATCTTTTGTATATAATAAATATTAATAATGTTTCTTAATACTGGCCCCGATTTACATGATATGTGAGAGAATTACAAAAATCTGTTAGTTTTGCCAAGAATGAGGTACATACAGGTAGCATCTCAGTTTAAACGCGACAGTTATGAGTTTGATTTCTATTTAGGCTAATGTATCATAATTTCCTCGTTCCGCTAAGGCGAATAAGCGCGGTGTTGAATGCCGTCACTCAAAATGTAATATGGAAACTTGGGCGGTGAATGGGAAACGGAGTATCTTAACACCAGGGTCCCACTACTATGCGGAAAAGGCAGCTTCACATATTTCCCTGTAGACGGCGTGTGATCTTCACTCGACGAGTATAATAGTTTTTGAATAATAAAAAAACCGCACTCTAATAAACAAACGCAGCGTTGAGTTCCACCACTCAAACACGCAATATTTCCTAAATTGGGCGGAAAACAGGGAATGGAGTGTATTATTAATACATTAGGTTCCCTCAACCTTCCCTGCTATACGTAAAAAGGCGTAAAGCTAATAATAAGGGATGATATGAATTAATTTAGTAATACAATAGGTTTATAACTTTCGTAATTGTTTATTTTGTTCTATACGTAAGTAAGTACAATTGAATAATGGACATCTGCAAAAACGCCCCCATTGATAATAATGCACATGTTAGATAACAGTATTGTTATAAATAAATTGTTATCATATAACAATAGACGTTATAGGGAGACAGTTACGCTAATAGTCTGGTTAAACGCAATCGCTGTGGGTTCGAATCTTGCCTTAAATAGTACTACATCGAGGTTTAAAAATATACATATAAAAAAAATCTTATAACTAAAAAGCCATCTCTTTTTGAGAATAATTTCGTAATTTAAAGCACGGCGTTAAATTACGTCAGATAACATTTAATAGTTAAAAAAAAGTGAAAGAAAACAAAATGATATCTATTTACCAGCCATGCGTGTCGTATAAGGAAAAAATAATATGAAAATTTAAATTAAAAACAATTCTAGTAGCATATTGAATAGAGGTCGTTGCTCTGTAAAATATATAGATCAGATCGTTAAAATTTGCATCGTTATATTATTTGTTTAATATAATATAAACACCTATTCGAAGTTAATAATTTCATTTTCTCACTCCGATAGGACAAAGCACGGCGTTTGGTTACGGCATTCATCATGAAATGTCTCGAAAATTAGGCGGTGCATGGGCGAAAGAGGGTTATTTATATTGAACTAGCGGACGCGCGCAGCTTCGCTTGCGTATTTAGGGGTGAATTCTAATAACCCATGAAACATGTGTTCGATTAAATATTTTTAAGAGTCTAAATTTCAAATTTTATAAAAATCGGTTGCGATTTAAAGATTTTTCCATACAAACTTTCAACCCCTTATTTGTACCCTTAGGGGGTGAATTCTAGAAAACCATGAAACACATGTTCAATTAAATATTTTTAAGAGTCTAAATATTAAATTTTATAAAAATCGGTGGCGATTTAAGAATTTTTCCATACAAACTTTCAACCCTTTATTTGCACCCTTAGAGGGAGAATTCTAGAAAACGATGAAACACGTGTTCAATTAAATACTTTTAAAAATCTAAATTTCAAATTTTATAAAAATCGGTGCCGATTTAAATTTTTTTCCATACAAACTTTGAACCCCTATTTTACCCCTTTAGGGTTAAAATTTTTCAAAATCCCTTCTTAGTGGATGTCCAGATTATGAAAGTAAACATCTGTCCAAATTTTATGTTTCTACCATCAGCGGTTACGGCTGTGCGTGCGTCTTACCTCAGTCAGTGAGTAAATCTGAATAAATCTGAATCTTTGCACCATGATTGACAGATCTCACAATATTCTTTGTGTTGTCAGAAGTGAAGAAATGAAAATAATGAAGTTTCCGTCGTCTTATCCATTTTTTTAGCATCACCTGCATATAACAGGGTGAGCAGAGGGAACTTAGTGTTAAGACACTCTGTTCCCCACATTGAAGAATTGTATATAAAATCGCGGAGCTTCTTTAATAATTATCAAACTAACCTTCACCAAATACGCAACGTGACCCTTCACCAGCGCATCGGGCGCGTGTATCCAGTTCCTGCCGTTGGGCGTGCCGTTCGCCTTGCCTTTGCCCTGCCAGAACAGCAAGGTGGACATTCTGTAACAAGGAATTACTTATATTGTCATGTTATTTATTAAATATGGATCAATTTTTTCCCGATCGATTAATGGTAGGCAGAGGCACCTTGGAACCTGACACGTCGTTGCCACTAACACACTGCTGTTCCCCACTTTCCGCCTAATTTTCGGACATTGCGCGGTGAGTGGCAGAGAAAACACCAGAGCGGAGAAATTAAATTATTAAATATTTCATTCTACCAGTGACGATCGAACCCACGAACGTCGTATTTACAATCGCGTTGAAATTCAACGCAAAAGCTTCGCGCCCCACGACGCGACGGTCTCACACCATATAAGACAGAAACATACAAAAATTTGGCCAGTGTGAGCTATAAAAGTAGGGAACGGAGTGTCTTAACACTAAGTTCCCTCTTCCATTGTTATTTTTATATTCTATAGATACAATGTGAACTTATAAAAAAAACGACGACAGTCGCAGGCTGAGTCAAGTAAACAATAAGATCACACAGTACTCGTGTGCTTGTAATTGTTCTAAAAATTCCATAGCATATTATAATTATCATTTATAATAATATAATACTTATTACGCGTTCCTTTGTTATTTCATAATAAATCACAATTTATTACTAATGTTAGAAAGCTAAAGTGTTTGTTTGTTTGATCGCGCTAATCTCAGGAAGTAATGGTACGTACGTATTACATAAATGGTTACTTAAAATATTTTTGTTTTGTAATAATAAAAGATTTGAGCTGCTATAATGGATGTTGTCAATTCAATTACCATTTAGGGTAAATATTTATTTATGTGTTAAAAATATTTATGAGAAGAGCGTCAATTGCACATGTCATTTTTGCAAATATAAAAATGAACTGTATATAATTTTCTATGAAAACATTGTTTTCACATTTAAGTAAAGAAATAAACAAAGAATTTTAAAACAAAAAAGTAATTAACTGTACAATAAAGTATGTCTTATTATAATATGGGATTTCCAAGTATATATAATACCTTGCATTAATTACTTGCACGTGTGCGTTTCATATGAGTGTATATATTTCATATGAAAATGTGCTATTACGATTTACTCCCCCTAACGTGGTATAGGGGATTCTGTACACGACGATTGTGGGTTCGATTCCCGCTTGGGGAATGATTTTTTCGCTTTGGTAACGAGGCAAAGTGCAACGTTGCGTTCCGCCAATTAACACGCCATCCCTCAAAAAATCATCCGAAAGGGGGAACGGTAATAATATAGTTAATTAATGGGGAAGGAGTCAGTAAGAGAAAGGATTTAAAGCCACGCTTGCTGCTATGTTACGAATACTCTATAGATATTAATTTTAATTACATTGCAGAGGGAACCTGGGAACTCCGTCTCCACTAAGATACTTCCGTTCCCCACTCTCCATCGATTTTTAGAGGCATTGCGTGTTGAGTGGCGGAATTCAACGCCCCGCTTTGCTTACCAAAGGAAAATCTTATTAATTCCAGTTAATATTAAGATATTTAATTACTTTATTACCGAGAAAATGCATTTCGATCGAGCCAATTATACATATGTATTAGTTCTCCTAGAACGAGTGTGAATAAACGATTACTATTCTATTAAAGTAATTAAAAACATATGCTATATTATAACTAGGTTTTGACAAAGGCTTTGCTTGCATGTATTGCTTTTTAGTTTCACGCTGTATAAAGCAGAGAAGGCAGAGAGATCCTAGTTAAATAAGACACTCCGTTCCCCACAGCCCAACTTTCGAGATATTGTGTGTTAAGTCTTTGACCGGGACTCTACGCCTAATTAATAGATTCCCTCGAGTCGAGTAGAACTGGCAACTGCCGGGTTTATGGTCAGACTCTGGGCTGTTGATGGCCACTATGTCTTGCGAACCACTTATGTCTTTCGAGGTGCGAAATGCAAAAAGGCTTAACACTTAACACGCAATTTTCACGCGACCGGAGAATGGAGTGTCTCAGCACTAGGTTCCCTGTTCGTATCCTTCTACATCTTGGATAAAGCGTAAAGCTAACAAAACAAATGAGTAATTTGTTTTTTTTTGACCTACGATCTTCTTTTATTTATTTTTTTCAGTATTTCTGTCATATAGCATATTATATATTAAATACAGTACAACTATGAAACTAAGAATGAGCGTCCAATATTAATTGGCCACAACCCAAAAACGTAGTTAACTATTTATGTATGCTTATATTATAAAAGTGACAAATCTATTTGGCTGAATGCACTAATCTCAGGAACTACTGGTTCGAATTGAAAAGAAAAAAACGAATATTTAATTAATTTAATATAACTATGAAAACGCTATACTCAATTACGTTAATAGTTGCGATGTGCGATTTAGTCCTCACACTTAGAAAGTGTCATACTCTTACACAATTCTTTTTTTCCCACGCTTCACGCTGTATCCCGCAATTCGCAGAACTGCCAAAGGGAATCTAGTGGGTTTCCCTCTGCTGCGAGATTGTCATGACGCTAAAAAGAATGGAGACCCTTTCTCATCCATTGTAATGAGGACGACTTATGATTATTTATTATACGATTAACTTCCTAACATTTCTTTCTTTCACATTTCCAAATCATTATTACTAAAGTATTATTAATAACTTTAAGTGTTAAACACATTAAAATAAAATAAACTTATCTACCAACAAAACGTTAATAAAGCCGAGGCCTTGGTGGTTCGTGATTGATTCGCCGATAATCATCAATTAACGTGTTAGTATATAATGTGGTCACGACTGTACTTACTTCATTTGTTGTTGATTATTATTATAAAATATATTATATTTAATTTTATTATAAAAAGAGAGACATTGTAAGTACCTATATACTTTTAAAAAATGCTATATTTAAAGATATTACTAGGGGCGAGAACAGGACCTCGATTTTGACTAGATGCGCTGCGCAAAATCTCGGTAGTGTTCACATGTTGAGCGAAGCGAGAGATTAATTTTTGAATTTTTAGAATTTTTTTTCGCCTAAAACCATCTACCTGGTCATATCTATATGTTTGCAAAGTTTCATCTCACTCGGTCAAACCGTTTGGGAGCCTATTGGTGACAAAGAGTGTAAAAAGTCTCCAGTAGAGCGTAAATTTCTCACTCTTTAAATAAAAATCACATATTATTAAAAAATAAATAGTTATTGTCTTAGTTAATTTTGTGATATATCAACAAGCAATGGCTCCAGAATTTTGGGGGAAAATGAGGAATGGTAGTCTTAATGGGAACAGAGTGTCTAAGCATTATGCTCCCAAGTTCCCACTATCTGTCCTGCCATGTGCGGAATACAACAATTTATAAATATTGGCTTTAGAATGTGTGAGACAGGACTGTCATTTTGTCGCTCTCAACTCTGTGATCTATCTTTAGATGCCTTAATGAAGATCGCTCTCAAAATCGATCTCACATAGAGATAGTAGAGAGTAGAGAGTAGAATCTCAGCTATCAGCTCTATTAAAAGCTAGTTTCTCCTATAAATTAATACGCGAAGATATACACAATCTTTTGTACAACGTGAAAACAGGTTGCCATACAAAGTCATTGTCGCATCCTTGACGCCACCAAGAATAATAATTCTGTCGCAATGTTTGTAAACATATACATTTTTCTTTTTATTTTATTATTATTGAACGGCGTTGAGTTCCACCATTCAACATGCAACATGAGAAGTAGAGAAAAGAAGTGTCTTAATGGGAACAGAGTGTTTTAATACTAGGTTCCCAGGTTTCCTTTGCCTTCTCTGCTATGTGCGGGATACATATTCACAGTCTTAAATAGTAACAGCCTCACAAGCAAATATAGTAAATAAAATTTCTTTCATATTAATGCGTAAAAAACTTAATGTCTGTATGTATGTATGTATACACGTATATATAGTAAAATAATCAGTGGCCAGTACTAAAAGGATTCCACTATAAGTACTTACATACCTATGTACACTTTTTATAAGGCTCGTGATTTTACATACTGCGACGCAAAAACTGAATTTAAAATTATAAAACGGGGAAAACCTATATGGACGATGGAATTAATAATTAATAACTTATTATTACTTATATGATATTCAATATTATAATTTGCATGTGCATAATTTTATCTTCATATATAATAGCAAATTTATTAGATAAACCCTGCGTGATTTGGTTTCGGGGATGGTTGTAGGTTCGGATCCCACATGAGTGAACAAGTAAAGTAATTTCATATATTGATATATAAGATAAAAATCGGCGTTGAGTTCCGCCACTCAAGACGGAAGTACTTAAATAACAGTGTCGTGACACTAGGGAACCGGCGTCGTTATATGCGGGATAAAACGTAAAATTTAAAAAACCTCTGTATATTTATTTGTTTATGATTTAAAACCACGACCATTGTGTATTCTGTGGTCAGCTTTATGACAAATAAATAATTGTTTTCCTTTTAAGTATAGTAAATAATTAAATATTGTAATATCAACATAAGCAGTAGTTATTATTTATTAATATTTTCATTTCCGTGCTCTGCCGTAAAGTCCAAAAGCCCGGCGTTGAGTTCCGCCATTTAACACGAACTACCTTGAAAAATTCGGCAGAAAGTGGGAACGGAGTGTCTTAACACTCGGTTCCCTCAGCCTACCTTGCTATGTGCGGGATACAGCGTGAAGCTGATCTCATAAGCGAATATACCACAGGTGCTTAACCTACTAAGCCTAATACCTATTTAGCTTTCGCAATCGGGTCTAGATAAACGATCCCAGGAATTCAGCGGGACTATACAACTCTAGACCAATTCATTTATCCACAAACGAAAATAAACCTAATTCTTATTAAAATAAAGCCTAAATTCCCTCAAAAATATAATATTCAGTGACGTTTATATAATAATGTTATTATGGAAAAATAGTTGTTATATATAAAATTATAAGGTTCAATTTAGTATGATATATTTTGTGTATAATGCCGTTTCGGTTTTGTGTAATACCGATCTCCGTACTTAGTACGGACTGATACGGGGAGCACACTGATGCAATGTTCATTCACACTCGTAACGATAGTGTTGGGATTCTGTCGATGGTTTATTTTTTTTGTTTTTGTGTATTTTTTGTGATTCTTCGTTTTTTTGTTTTATGTTCTATAAGTAGTGTATGTATTATAAATAAATTGAAGGAAGTATTTGTGAGTGTATTTAAATTTATAAAATTATATGTATGTCGTTGGGATATATGTTTTTTATATAATTTTCATCTTAAATATTATATCAAAATTTTCTTAAACCTAGTTAGTTAATAAATAATTACAGTATTAAAAACAAAAATAACAGTGTTTTATAAATAATTATTTTCTTATTGCTTATAATTTTTTATTAATTTAAAAATCTTATACATTTTATTTACCTAATGTTTATATCTAGCCACGCACTTTTTTGGAACAAAAAAGCCAAAAATTGGAGAACTAAGTGAATACATTAATTACTACTACGACCTATATTTAAAGTAACACTCACCAATCAATCATAAATCATACCATTCGTAACGTGCTCATTTACCTTAAAACGACTTCCGATAAAACTTGTATTACAGTGTCGTGGGAACATCGATATCGATAGATTGCGTAATCTCACTAGAACACAGACGCTGGACCAAAGTTTGATCTTAAAGCAAACGAGATAAAAGTCATTTTAAATTATTATGTATACAGGAAAAATATTATTAAGAGGCTTTGTAATGTTTACTAGCATTTACTTGCGGGTTTGCCCTCGTGATCAAATGAAAATAACTAAGTACGAAGTCCACTAATGTGTTGTAATATAGCCCTTCCTGGATTAATGGAACATCCAACACAACAAAAAATCGACACAGTAGTTCCTGAGATTAGTGCAATCAACCATGCAAACTCTTCACTTCTATACTAAATAAATTAAACCCACATAATATACGACTATATCTATTATCTACAGATATATTCGTGTATGTGGGTTTAATTTTAAAGCTTATGCTAGTTACTTCTGTTTGTATAGAGATTTTGTTTGGTACTCGTATATTTACTTTTTGTTTTTAGATTGCATGTGTTAGATAGTTAACGTCATTGTTGCGTAGTTGGGAGGTAAATACATGTAAATGGTTTTTGGTTAAGCGAATGATAATATTTAAATGTATTTATTTTGTTGTGAGGCTGTTATTTCACAGCGATACAGCGTCCGATTTTAAGCTCCGCGACAATTGTGGCTTCGGTTCGCATTTGGAAAATAAAAATTTCATTTTCCTTATCGTCGCTCTATTAACAAGGCACAGCGCGGGTCGACTTACGCCACTGAATATAACTACAGAATATTAGACTCCCTCTTGCCACACACACAAGACTACGTTCCCTCAGCCTACCCTGCTGTGTGCATGTTACAGCTTGAACCTAAAAAAATCCCTAAATTCTCATTAACATTTCGAGAACTTTTGTGAGATGCTTTGTTTTACTTGAGGATGAAAAAAATATTTTTTTCTCAGAGTGTGAACCAAACCAAGAACCATCATATTTTCCCTGCCGCATGATAGCCCACACACAACATAAGTTTAATATCTAAAAGCTTATAAATAAGAATCAAATCGTGAGAAATTGTTAATATTACATTCATGCAACTGAAGCTCAATGTTTTGCTTTCTTTTTTTAGATATCACGATGTAATTATAATATGTAAGCAATATAATGGTAACGACGTCTGTGCGAAATGCGAATGTACAGATAAAATTTTATGTATGTATTTATATACATGACTAATTTCCTTTATAGAGTTGAATATATTTTGTGCATATATTCTATATTCATTTTGTTTTTTGCTTGCTTCGCTGTGCAACAGCAGGCAAGCAGAGAGAACGTAGTGTTAAGACAGTCATTCATTTTTGACGAAATTAAATACCCTGGTTTGTCTTGCTACCAGAGCGAAGAAATAATAATAATTAATTTCCACTAGTGGGAATCGAATACACAACCGTCGCGATTACAGTCAAACGCTGTACCGCTGCGGCATGACGATGTGTCAAACCCAGACGTGTCAAATAATTTATTAAATTATAGTTTTAAGTATTATTTAACTAAAAGTGCTCTATTATTTCCGCAACAATAGCCGTAAAGTGGAAGATTTTATTAACTCTTAAAAGATATTTTTATTACTATTAGTGTAAAATAAATTGAATAGTTTAGTTATAGATTATAAAATACATTTAATAAGTTCTTATATATTTTGTAGACTAACAAAGTAGAGCCTTAAATACATAAATAGCTCTCCACATTTTTAAGGTTTTAGTTCCGCTAATGTCTCGTTAAAACAAACTTGGTACTCGAAAATTAAACAGAAAGTGGAATTCGGCTATATTGTATGATTGTAATAAATAATTATGTTCAAATTGTGTCCATTAATATAAAAATCAAATATTTACCGTAATTTGTAATCTCTACAATAGAGTTTCAAAAGAAAAAGATACAGAAGTTTCTTTATAAATCAATATTAATTAATATCTAAAAAAAAAATATTATCGATAAAAATAAAATAAAAATTAACATCACTTTCTATTTTCTTTCTTTACACCTATCCATACAAGATGATAAAATCTTACCAATAAAAATAAATTATTTAATAGGAATATGTGAAAGATATATTTTACTTAGATTTTTAAAACACAAAAAAAACCATGGACCCGATTGTAAGCGCGATGGTTGGTACTGTATCGCGATGGTAAGGCAATAATATTTCTTTCCCCCGAGTGGGAATCGAACCCTATAACCGTGCGTTTTACAGTCACACATAGTGCCCTGCTGGGACCTCAGAATTCTTACGACCGAGTACAACGAAGAAGTCTTACAAGAAAAATATGTAAAAACTAAAAATATGCTATTATCTAAATTAAAATCAAAAGGATCTTGACTTTGATAGAGGTTGTGGTTAACTAATTGTAGGTTCATAATTCGTAATTAACAATTTTTCCAAAAATTATTCTTAAAAGTTAAGTCATTTTAGATCCTGATGCATTTTCCGCTAAACTTATCCTAAGTACAAAAAAAACTTAATAAACAGTCAAATATTCGCTTCTCTATTATATTAGAACCCAACACTGCACTTTATACAGCGAAATAAAGGAAAAGAATTGATTGCTTTCCAGGAAAACGCGGGTTCCTGTCTTAATCTTAAATTTATACGCTTTCTAAAAAGTATATTATTATTATTATTTTTTTAAATATAAATGTTGCCTCGAAAGGGCATTGAACCCACAACCAATCCTTGTACATAGTAACACATCAAATATACATTTTTTATACTTTACTTACTTTATTCTATATAAATAAAATAATGTATAAGGAAATATAGGAGCTATAATAAAGAGTGTTCCATGAAAATCCCAAGTATAATTTCTTCGAACAACTCATATTAGTAAATAAGAAACATATGTTTAATTATTTATAGATACAATAAAAATAACAGGTTAGGACTTAGGAGGAAGGAAAATACGAGAATATTGTTTTTGTGTATTATTATATCTTGTACCTAAATATTACATCATAATGAAGCCGTTGTGATGCAGGGCACAGGGTGCGACTGTAAACGCAATAGCTGTGGGTTCGATTCCCGTTCGGGAAATGAAATATTGAATAATTTCATTGCTCTGGTAACGAGGTAAAGCTCGGCGTTCAGTTCCACCACTCAACACGCAAATGCCTCAAGAATTCGGAAACGGAAGTGTCTTAATGAAGAACGGAGATGGGGACTCTACATCTCCTTTCACTCCGGTAGACAGGGTGAACCTAAGGCAGTCAGTCTGCCTGAATTCAAGACATTGCGGGTTATGTGGCGAGTGTCTATAGCTTGAATTCTACACCTTTCTAGTAATATTTTTTTTCATTTGTTTCATTCGCCTAGCTAAATAGCCACATATCTAAATTATAAAACAACACTTAAAGTGTAACCAATACATATCCTCGATCGACTTTGAACTCGTGTACCTCACGTCCAATGTTGCGTAAGTAACTCAAATGTCATAATGCATAAGAACTGTATGACTCATTGACCATCGAAGGAATGTTGAAGTATTATTATTAATATAACATAATGTTTTATTTTATAACTAGTTTCTATCTTCGTCTTCGCTCATATATTTAAAATAAAAGTTAAAAGTGGTATATCCATATATCCATACCTATACTATAAATTCGAAAGTAACTTTGGCTGTCTGTCTGTCTGTCTTTTACGCAATCAGGGCCAAACCGCTAATTTAATTGTGATAAAATACTCATATAGAGATACATGAGGGTTTCGGGATGAACATAGGATACTTTTTTTTCTCATATTTGTAATATTTTCGATATATAACAATATATTAAAATACTTAATAATTTGACATGTAATTAATTCCGCCATGTTAATAACAACCGTCGCTATGACGCTACGACCGTTGCTAAGCAACGATATGCAAAGTTTGTTGTTATAAAACGTCACCAAAAATGAGCTTGCTTAACGCATCTCTCTATTTAAAACTGAAAATAATTTGATAAATATTCCTATAGTTCAAGCGGGCGTAGCCGCGTTCGGATCCACCAGTATGATATTTATTATGACGTATATTGTCTTATTAAAAACTAAAACACTCAAAAAGATCTCAATTCTATTAGTAAAATAACTATCAAAACAGGTTATTTAAGATTTTCCTTTCCAGATTCCCTCTCCTGTCCTGTGAATAGGGTTAATATATGAGTATTTCGTTTTTTAACTTGGTATCGTGCAATTGACAATATGATTAAAGAAAGCCTACACTAATGGAAAGGAATCACAGACAAAGTTAATTTAATTTGTAATATATACGTACGTAACTTGCGATATTTCTAATTTGGCACAATCGTAGCGTAAATGAAAATATTATAACGGAATGGTAATAGAGTCAAGTCCTATTTGTAGGAATTCTTGTAATTGTATTGTTTTTAATTAATTTCACGCTAGATTCCGTAAATAGCGGGTAGGCATAGAGAACGTAAGAATCAAGACACTCCGTTCCCCACCTTCTTAATTCAAGATATTTTGTGAAGGGTGGTAAAACTCAACATCTACTGTGTTACCAGAGCGGATAAACGAATGTAATTCATTCCTCCAAGGCGTGGTATCACTGCACCACGATGGACTATAAAGGTATATTCGAATCAATTTAATGTCATTTAAATGTTAATTTACCTCTCAGCTACCAGTGCAGTTAATCAAGGACTTAGTCCAAATTCTAAAATATATTTCTCAGAAGTGAACAGTGAAAGGTAGGTATAGGAGTTACTTTGTAACAATGAATCATAGCTAAAAATATATTAAGATCTATTCGTAAATAGAATATGATGAATATGTAGGCATAGTGGCGTTCTTTTTTCCTTTTCCTTTCCTTTTTTGAAGGTTGAAGGTTCGATTAGTAGGTTCTAGCTTGAGCTGCTTATTATACTTAAGATGTGTAAATAAAGAGTAATATAGAAAAATAATTGCATGTAAGTACTGGTGAAGTAATCTTTCTTAAAAACAACCTTAAGACGTAGAATTTAAAGATTATTCAAAATTTTAGTACAATTTATGGATATTTTGTAATATGAAGCATCGCGTTGCGGTTGAGCTTGAAGCATTTCAAATATTGGGGCTGAAATGTCGAAATTTTGTATGTAGGTAAACTTTAATATAATATTAAAATAAATAGTCGGCCACGATAGTAAAGAGTTCGATTTCCACATACGAGAACGAATTATTTACATGCTCTCTCTCTGGGGAAAAGTTCAACGCCGTATTTTGTGCACAGCGTTGAGTTATGCTAGTCAACACAGTGTGGGGCACGAAGTGTATCAACGCTGGGTTTCCTCTGCCTATTTTGCTATAATATGTAAGTGTAAAAAAAAGGGACCCTAATGAAATGAATTTAGAGTAAGAACGTATGGGTTAACAATACAAGTGCTCGGACGGTTCCCAAGTAACGTGGATTCGAATTTAGATATTTTGACGTATTAATATATATTTTTTTCATTTCTGTTTAGAATTATCTGTCAGTGCCTACAATTTGTATAGAACGTGAATCAGTCACAAAGAATTCACTAACATGACGTGAATAACGGGGATTGTTTCATAAATATTAATGAGTATACTGATAACTAAATCACTTCGTTTTAAGACTTCCAGTTTATTTTTGTTTTTTTTTTATTTTAAAATTCAAGCTCAAAGCGTTATTTTCAAAAGCAGCGTTTAGCTTCAAAGTTAAGTTTCACCGTTATAGTAAAGCAAGTACAGCGTTAAGTTCCGCGCCTCGAAAAGGTTGTCTTAACATTAGGTTCTCATTGCTTCATTGTACTGCTTAATGAGAAGAAGCGTGAAGCTGAAGAATACACCAATTAGTCTACTAACTACAGACGGCTTAATCGCAAGGAGAAATTATATTATAATCTACAAAGCGGATCTACCAGAATGACTTTTGTTTATTTTCGTTTTTAATTATAAAAAAAAAATGCTTTCATAATTGCGTAGTTGCGGATTTTATCTTCTAACTAAATAAAGTATCACTTGGGAAATCAAATAAACACTAGAATACAAACAGCAGCGTTTAGTTCCGCCACCTAATACCTACGAATGTTTTTTTAGTATTACGCTATGTTACGCAAAATTGGACAGGAAATACGGAGTGACTTACTCTTCTACGGAGGAAAAAGCTTAAAACTGAAGAAAATATTACGACACACAAACTACAGATAGCTCAATCTCAAGGGAAAAAATGACACAATAATCATCGAAGCGATCACGACGACAACGGGATAGGGTCCAACAAACGACAGGAATTGTCAAGACGAGGCCGCTCCGGCGTGGGCCATCAATCTCTTTAGAGTCCGTGCCCTGGCACTGGCGGGACGGTGGGACTGTCGGCAGCTATAAATAAATACTCATCGCTTGTTATTTAGATATAGTAACTGCTTTGGGCCAGTCCTTTGATGATATGGTCAATTTAGGTTGGAATTGGGACAAGTGTTTGGTGGTACTTGATAGATTTTTTTATTAGCAAAGGTAATTGCATAGTTCGATGAGTTTACAATAGTAACTTTCTTGGTGAGTAAATATATTGTTTTTACATAAAACTAATAAAACTAAAAAACTGTCAAAGTAAATTAAAATGAAAAATAATGCAAGTGTTCGTTATACAATAATGATTATATCATAGATTATGTAAAAAACCATAACGTCAATAAATTTGAAATTTGTAATAATCGTGAAAATGTATTATTAAGATCTTTCTTTTATTAACAATTTCAAATTAAACCCTTCCCGCATACAGCAGGGTTCCCCCAAGCGAGGATTGAATCCGTAGTGTTAACAGTTAAATATTGATTCGTTGTACCATAACAGATATAAACATATATTATTTACTCAGTAATTACGCTTAGCAAGTATAATAATATTTTATCTATGATGGCGTCGCGAATAACAATTAACGTCATGTTCCCACGTCTAGATTATCTGTACAATGGTGTCGTGTTCTCATGGTGTTTTATTATTTATCTGTGGTCTATACTGTAAGTGATATATAACAAACAAAAAAAAATTAATTTTCCATTACAATTGCTTTTCTTAAAGACTTGGGTTTTCAGTTTTTTTTAATGGCAGAACCTAGTATTCTTAGCCTTAAGTCGATGCTGTGGGAAATCGTGCCCATGAGCATTTTCAGCTTCACGCTTTATCCCGTATTCCCATATAGCAGAAGAATTAAAATGAACTTAGTGTTAACATATTATGTTCTCCTTCTTTAGCCTCAATTAGAGACAATGAAAATAATACATTCCCATCATATGAGAATCATGAAATTGTCTTCCGGGAACTTACCCGGAATGTCTCGAAAATTAGTCAGAATATGAAGAACGAAATGAAAATGTCTTAAAACTAGGTTCCCTCTCTTTAAAATATAAAGAAATCTAAATTACAAAACGAACCAACAGCCCCGATTCTTCAATTCCGGAAATCATTTCTTAAGGCAATTTGATTTACTTTTCAGGATGTGCCAGCTATAATCGTATATGGAAACCTTCATTCCGTACACTCATAAGTAATTCTTATCTTTATATAATTAATTTAGCGCAATAATAACCGACCTCGGCACAAATTGCGTTTTGTAACTCTTTGAGTTTCATCTTTCTATTAAAACTTATATTATACCTACATATATGTTATACTTGAAATACATAGAAAATGTTAATTTTGTTATGCCTAAAATATGATGTTTAAGCTTAATATCGTAAGCTAAAGTTAAAGTTATTTTGTAGAAAATGCTAATCTCAGGAACTGCGTTAGTGCATACATGCATAGTCTGTTTAACGAGAACTATAGACTATGTTAAATACGGTTTTAATAGTTTCGACTTTCGGTGTCTCTGGCGACCCCATTTGTAATATATAGGAATTATATACTATAAGGAAGATAGCTATTAGCTATTATTACTTAAAATTAAGATTTTTTATCTAAGTAAAACTGAATCTTTTTATACAAGCAAAGTATTAAAACTAAGCCATAATTAGATGTCTGAAGAAAATATTTGTGTTCTTAATAACAAGTCAAGTAAGACGGTTTAGGCGTTACGCAATGACTATTGTGCAAAGTGAAATTAAAAAAGAAAAGATGTTTTTTTTATTTTCACGCATACTTCAGTTTGTGAAATATGTCCTGGTAATACATTTTTTTTTTACAAATAGAAGTGTTGGGAGAGGTAACCTAATGTTAAGACACTCCGTTCCTCACATACTGTCCTATTTTCGAGAAGTTGCGTGTTGAATGGCGGAATTTAATGCTGGGCTTTGTCTTATTACCAGAGCGAAGTCATGAAAATATTTCATTTACACGCGATGAATGTGTACATGCTTTTCTCAGTCCTCAACTGTTAAAGAAATCTACATCTTTTACAGTCACACAGATAAATATACATATATAAAAGATATACTTAAATGAAACGAAAGATTTATATATTTAATATATTTACAATGTAACTGAAAAAATTGAAGCAAAAAGGCCGTTTATAACAAGATGGCGGTTACCGTTTGAGGTTAAAAGTGAAAGAAATCACGCCCGCCATTGTTAGACGGTCGGTCGTCAGTAAATTGCCGTTTATACTCGTAAAACTGTAGTTTACACGGCTGCGTAAAGAGAAATATTGTCTTTAAATTAATACTTGTGGAATAACAAAGTAATACGTGATAAATATTGAGTTCTAAGATGAACAATCTATGATGAACTAAAACACAGGCAAAGTAGCAGGTTTAAGTAGACCAAATTACTTTATTATACAATTACAATGATCGAGCAGGATATATTTGAAGGCCGGGCAGCAGCCGATATGTCAAAAACGTGCCCAAGTAGTTCTCTTACAAAAGCTTATTATTACTTTCTATTTTAAAATGGTAGACTGTATTGTATTATTATTATGCTTTGGAATTTGAGTGCAAGGCAGATGGATTCGGGGGACCTAGTGTTAAAACACGCAGTGTCTTCAGAATTCAGCGGTAAGTGGGGAACGGAGTGTCTTAACACTAGATTCCCCCTGCCTACCCCGCTTTGTGCGGGATACAGCGTGAAGATGCATAACGTAATAACAAAAAAAATAACCTCGGTAGTTTCAAATATCATAATCCATTCAATTTCAATGTGAAAAACCTTAGAATTTCAGTGTCAGTTTGTGACATAACTTTGAAATTGAACAATCAACCTTATATTAAATGAACTTATAGTATATTTTCGCAAAACATGTTCTCATATTCTTTTATATAATAATATATGCAATTATGAAACCGATGTTTATTTTAGCTGTTAACATAAATGTATGGCCTAGACACACTTAGGGGTTAACGCCTAACGGTAGGCTAGAGATGAGTTTGTATGGTTAGTTGGCAAATAACTTTAAATTTATTTTAAAACATTTATTTTAGTTTCACACTGTATTACGCACGTAGCATGTTAGGTAGAGGGAACCTGGGAACCTAGTGTTAAGACTCTTCTCATTAAGACATTTTCATTCTCCACTATCCGCTGAATTCTGGAGCTATTGTGTGTTGAGTGGTGGAACAATGTAGATAATTTGTACTTATAAAAGAAAACAAAAATAAAATTATGCACTAGAATGTTGTAATATTTCAAAAAAGTTATAAGAGTTTGCTTGCATTTCGTTGCAAGAGTGTAAAGACTCCGTTATTAAAAGACAAATAAAAAAATATCTTTATTTTTTTTTTTATTTTCACGAGTATATAGTGTTAATTCATATGCCAAATTATATATTCTTTGACAAGATTCGATTTTTTTATCTACTGTAGCGCANCAAATAAGTTATAAGAGTTTGCTTGTATTTCGTTGCAAGAGTGTAAAGACTCCGTTATTAAAAGACAAATAAAAAAATATCTTTATTTTTTTTTTATTTTCACGAGTATATAATGTTAATTTATATGCCAAATTATATATTCTTTGACAAGATTCGATTTTTTTATCTACTGTAGCGCAGAAAAGATAATTCATTACCCCCAAGGTGAAAATCGATCCCACAACCGTTGTTTTAACAGTCAGACGCTGTTCTACTATGCGCAAACGTAGGTATATTAAACAAAAAAAATAAGACTAAAATAGTTTAAAAAAATTCTCAAAAGCTTGCAATTTTGGGAATACCACAAACAACAAAACAAATTCATTAACATTGTAAAACGAAGATCTTCTTCTAATGATAATTATAATAACCCATCATTAGTACAAGTTTTTCTTAGAAAATACAAGTTTTTGTGTAAAATATGTGGGTAGGTATGTAATGTAAGGTTAGAACGTCATACTTAAGTTGCTACCTCATTTTTTTTTGGAGTTACAAAAAGGCAAAAAAATATTTTCTCGCTTTTTTTTTTCACAAGTGTAAATACACTTCGCTCCCCACGCACCACCGAATTGTAGCTAGACTTTGAATGTTGGGTAGTTCAACTCTTCACCGCGCTTCGTCTACCAGAACAAGGTAATTAGGAGTCGGGAATAAAAATAAGTATAATAATAATTACCTAAAGTAGGGATCAAACCCATAATCATCGAGTTTACAGTCATAAGTTTACATTAAATATATAAATACCATTTTATTGCTTCACGGTGTATTCCGCACATAGTACTGAAGGCAGAGGGAACCTGGGAACCTAATGTTAAGCCCCTCCGCCAAAAAAATCGCTATTTTATTTCAACATAGGCAAGTAGGGTACTTGCCTACAATAAATATAATTTATCCACTATAACGGATGCAGCCTACCAGTTACTGCGTAAGGTATCAATCAAACTGCTCAGAGAAATGAGGCGCACTTTCTAGGGCGTCCGTTCGAGTCCGCTGTAGGTAATTGGGTTTCTTTATGCATTTCACTTATAAAGTTACTTCTATTATAGTTGTAAAGTCTACTATTACTGCTAGCAATAGTAAAACCTCTTACTTGCAATAATTCAAAGAAAACCTTGGATAACATGTGTTGGGTACCGTTATTAATAAAATCAGTGGACTTAAAAAAGGCTACGCTTATGCTATGTTATATAATTCTCATTTCGCTGCTCTGGTGGTACTGAGCTGGTACTGGGCCGTGCCCACCCCAGAATATTCTGGTACCCAATCCAAAAAAATTACTTATAAAAGATTTGCCCCCCTCCCATGAAAATATCTCTAGATATTCTAATATCTTGGGGAAAAATACAGTCTTTTTTAATATTATACTTCTGATAAAATATAAACAAATAAAAATTGTGTGTCACAAACAATATTTGTGTATGTTTCGAAATATTCTATTTATATAACGTTGTTATCGGTGAAGGCCATGTGGGATGACCAACTCAGCTGAATGGTTCTAAATTATACAATCATTAGCGTCTCCTCGTGCCTTTGTTTGAGTGGACATTGTATTCAACGTCAACAAAAAAGAGAAGAAAAAAGTGATTTTGTGGACTTCTTACAACCTTAAGATGTAAATAGGATAATATCGATTTTCACGTTCCCGTAGGTATTCCAATAAATTATGTTTTAGTGTTCCCCGGGGATTTCCTTAACCTGACTTCATGCTAAATTTCGGTTTTTTATCAAGTTTTATGTAAATAAATAGAATTATACTCACCCTTGGCCATTTAGTAATATTTAAATTTTATTATCTAAATAAAAGTTACCAATTTACCTAAAACAAAAAACACACAAAATAGAAATCCATAAAAAGGTATAAAAACTTGTTTTAGGAAAAATTGTTATTTTTTTTCTAGAAAAGTATTTTTCTTTCCCAAATGTAGAGTAACAATAATTTAAAAATGTTAATTAATACGAAAATGGTTGAAGAATATCATTTAAAAACTAATTAAATAATTTATATTGGTGACAGTTCAGAACAGCTTTGGCCAGAAGCAACATCGCACAATTTGTATGAATGCTTTCACTTTAACTCAACGAATTAAGAAATCGAATATAAACGAACAAGTAGCTTTCAATTTCGTTTGCGTATACAACGTAAAATTATATTTTTTCCTTTATAGAATTTACGGAAAACCCTTTCTTGCACACCTCAAGAAGCCAAACTTCAGCTTTTTATGTCCAGTAATTTCAGCTAAAACAGCTAAAGTAGCTATATATATATATGCATATACAGATTAGTTTATATAATTTATAGGGCAATATATGACTAAATTCAACACGCAATTCATTAATATCAAGTGATGATCGAAGTAAATTCAGTGTACATTTTCTCTGTCCGTTTCCATGATCAAAGACCTGACAGTTGTTGGTCCAACCTCCACTCGGACAAATGAAATATTATTACGTCCCAGCTCTGAGGCATAGTGTGGCGTTGAGTTCTATTTATCAACATGCAATATTTCGGTGTGTGAGGAACGGAGTGTCTTAACACTAGCTTCCATCTGCCTACCCCAATAAAAGCGGGATACAGCGAGAAGCAAAATTATCCCCAATTTCTCCACTACCAATAACACGCAGGCGATGCGTGAAAAGTATAATACACTACGTCTTAGCATTAACTGCGTAATAAAAAACACTAACAATAACAGGTTCTTGGCATTCATCCCATTCGTTCTGTGAACTGATCGATGATTCAAGTGTTCTCAAAACTCGAGTGTGTGGACGATGAGCGATCATTTGGTGCATCAACGACATAATTGGATTTTTTTAATGATATCAAATATTTCAATGTATACAGAATGTAAAAATATTAAAAGTTCTTAGGTACCTATTTACATGATCAATATAAAACTTAATAGAAATATATACAAAGTTAATATTTTTTTAGCTTTACACTGAATTTTCCATTTAGCTGGGTAGGCAGAGGGAACCTGAGAACCTAGTGTTACGATAATACGTTCCCATTACGACACTTCCCTTTCCTAGTTTCCACCGAATTCTGGAGGCGTTGCGGGCGGGTGGAATTCAACGTTACGCTTTGCCTCGTTACCAAAGCGAGAAAATGAAAATATTAGATAGATATACAATTTTCTCGAGTGGCAATCGAACTCACAACCAGTCGCGTTTACAGTCACAGTAGTGTCCCTGCGCCACGAGTGGCCTCAAGTAAATACGTCATATATATATTTATACGTATATATAAAACAATTGTACAAACATACGACTTATTATAGGTATATTTATATATGAGTGTTGCAAAACAGTTATCGAGACCCACTTCCAGTTCGCAAACAAAACACATTTGCCTATGAATTAAAATATTGTGAAACGTTCGTTGAACTTTAAGGCTTTACATCTGAATATATACATGTAGTCGTATATATATATATATAGCTTTTGTTTTATTTTATTTTTCAACTTCACTGAAGGATGAGGGAATCAGGGAACCTAGTTTTAGGGCACTCTCTTTCTCACTTCCCAGTTCTCGAGATGCTAGCTGCGTGTGGATGTTGATGGAACTTAACGTCGCGCTTTGCTAACTTGAGCGGAGAAATATTTTTTTATGATTTTTTTAATTGCGAGTGGGAATTGAATTCATAATCACGTTTACAGTCTGACCCACTGTGCAACGACGGTTTTTTTTTAAAATGTATTTTAAATTAATTCTAACAATTAATTGTACTTTTCTCTATACTACGGAAATGCAAAATGCAATATAAATTGAATATATTAAAAAAACGGCACACACTTTACAATTTTAACTAGAAGTCGATACAGCTTAGTTTTTGTATTAATATTTTAAAACGTAATTATTAGTTATTTACATTGAAACGATAAGTCTTTCTTAATAAATGTACTAATACCCTACAAAAAAAAACCAATTACAACCAACAGTTCCCGAGATTAGCGCATTCTACCAAACAAACTCTACAATATTATTAGAGCTATACATTCTATAGGAAGTCTCAATAAGAGTTACGCAAATAAACAATACTGATATTCCACAAGCGTAGCTTAAAACCGGGCCTTTGTTCTTAACTTATTGTTGATCCAACGCGTGTGTTTAATGCGGAAATAAATATAATATACATACTAATAGGACTTAATATTGCCAAATTGCAATTTAAATTAGCTTTGTGTTAAGGTCATAGTGTCGCAGTGGTCGAGGTAGTGTTTGTCAGTTCGATTACTATTCTTTTGCTTTAGGTTTTTTGCAGCGCTAAACGCTGCGGTTTGTTGCCTCATTCTCCTCGTTCATTGTTATCTACTTCTTCATACATGACCTTCGGGGGTTCCTTATGCTTTGTACGTGACTTTCTTCTAGTATTAGGTCAACCGGGGTATACTTTTCTTTTCACTCACTCCTGCTTCCTAAATCTATGCTTCATATACTTCTTCGTGTGATATGTCACGATATCAACGACTCGTTTAATATTTTTTTTCACATTCAGTTCTCCACTTATCGCCCAAATTCTCCCAAATATTTTTATAATATTCATTCCCCACGAATGAGGATCGAACCTCGAATCGAATGAGGATGGCCTCGTTTATCACATGTAGATATCTCACCAGCCGTAATTAGTAATCTACGAGTTTAAATACAAATGTATTTTATATTAAGCGTTGAAGTTACGTTATTGAATCGTCAATATAGAATATTATGTTTTTTCTTATAAAATCGTATCAGCTTTTATTATTTTAGGCTTAGGCAGTCTTAGTACCTCATGTAACTGTGACCACAGCCTGTGGTCCAAAGGTCCACAAGCCACTGTGGGTTACATGGAAACTATTATCGTGATGTAAGGTATAAGGCCCGGAGCCAGTTTTGTTTCATAAATATAAACAAATCGTTTGAGATTGGACCGTACATCCAAATAACAAGAGATAGCTTGTTTTTAATATCACCCTTAGTAAACTGGGGCAACCTAGTGTTAAGACACTCCGTCGATTAATTTCCCTCGAATTTTCGAGGTGTTGTGTAAAATTTAATGAAATGAAAAAAAATAAGCCTCCGAGTGGTAATGGAACCCACAGTCGCCCCGTTTATACTCGAACGGTGTGCCCATATCTATTCTAGGAGAGACCATAATTGTTCTATTCCCATAGTAATCTAACATGAATAATTGTCCATTAAACAAAATACATGCATAGCGTAGGGTTATCAAATGTTATCACATAAGTATTAGGGTTATATGACAGGAAGTTTGGTCAGTTTCTACTTTTGCTCTGGTTTAAACTTTGTTCTATAAGTACCTACTTCAATTAGCACATACAGTTTTATTTAAAAATAAAGAGTTTAACGAGGCAAGCCGCGGCGTTGAGTTCCGCCGTCAAAACGCCGCACTCTGCCTTTTAAATTGAAAATTCTTATTATATATTTCCTCGAGTGGAATTCCCCTGCGTCACGGCTAGCCTCTGCTACTGAGTTTTATATAATATGTTACTAATATTATAATTGTAAAAAATTGTGAAAATGATCGTTTATTTCACTTTCACGCAAAAACTACTGTACAGATTTAGATGAAACTTTACACTTACACTTTTATGTAAAAAAATTGGTTTTAACAATAAAGTTATGCGGGCGAAGCCGCGTGTGGGCAGCTAGTACATAATATATTTATTAATTTAATGTTCCCTTTTCATAGCTTTTTTATTACCTATTGATTACAACGCGTCAATGAACAATGTATGTATGTTTCTTTGTCATAATCAATTATATTATCTCCGCAATATTATAATAAATAGGCAATTATTATGATTTAAGGTGCTATATTAAAAATGGCACTGTTTATTCAACTTTTAAAAAAATACTAGTTTTAAGATTTTTGCAGCATACGATTTAATAATATGAATAATAGAGTTAGAATCGAACTCACAACATATCGCGCAACTACTAAGGTTTCTATTACGTTACACTTTAAAGTCCACTAAAACATAAATCTTTTTTCTTTTCCAATATTTAAAACGGAGAAATGAGTCACTAGGAATATATATACAACTTCCACTGTAGCATTGTAAAAAAAAGATCTAGTCTAGTCACAGTCAAGTACAAAATTAACAATCACGTGGAAGCTATAAAATTATTTATATAGCATTTGTACTAACAAATGTATTTTGTTTTAGTTAAAACTATAAAGATGCGATGCGTCATTAAATTATCTTCCAGTTAGGTATATTTATTTTATGATTATTTATTTAAGATAAAAGTAATATTTTTATTTCGCCGTTGTGGCGTAAAGGCACAAGCGTGTGTCCATAAACGCAACGGTTGTAGGTTCAATTCCCACCCGAAAAAATGGGATGTTTAATATCTACCACTCAACACCCAATGCCTCTAGAGTTTAACGGAAAATGTGAAACAGAAGTGTCTTAATGAGAACACTATGTTCCCATTAAAACACCCTGCTATGAGCGTAACATTAATTTATTCGAGTTTAAGCAAAATAAAAAATTCCCTTTAAATATGAAAATAATATTTGAATTAGCACCTTGTTAGCTTAAACGGTCGCATCTTCGTCGGAGGTCAAAGCTTCGATTTTGGCCCAGGATTGATCAAGGTTTTTAAAATTTTAGTTTGTTCACCACAATCACGTTATTTATACAAATATAATAATCTTGTTTGCTTTTGGCTATAATTTTTACCTACTTCAGCCATATATTTTTTAAGTGACATTTGTACGAAATTTATAAACATGAAATGAAATAAAAGAAAATCTATGCATATAATTAAACTGTCAATCTTCACATGCTGTACGTGAAATATGTATAAGAAAGTCTATTGGGGCTTTATCAATATGAAAAAACTTCGAAAAAGTAATCGTGACTTCCTCGTTTCGTGGATTATAAAATGAAAAATTTTGTAATTTCGTTTCAATATAAATTTCAAGAAAATCACTCTTAATCCGGACGCGGCTACGCCTGCTTGAACTATAAGAATATTTATTAAATATATTTATGAAATTATTTTCAGTTTTCAACAGAAATAGTAAGAAAATATGAGCTTAAATAATCATAAAGAATAATAAGTAGAGACATATTATTAGAAAAATATCTGAGTTATTGAAATGAACCAACAAAAGAAGTAAAAGTAACTAAAGGATATTCTTAATATTAGAGAAAGTACTTAAAGCATTCCGTGCGTGCGTACATAGATATCGACTCTATGAAATAACTAAACATTTTTCTATATTAAATAGGATAATTTTTGCGAGCAATATCAAATAAAATCCCAGGACCAAACTTTACAGTACACCAAGAAAAGAAGAAGAGAACCAAAGTGTAGTTGAAATTAATTATAAACAGTAAATAATTATATAAAATTAAGAATAGTTCGAAAGTGTATGAAAATTTATAAAACCGTCAACGTCATCTGCCCGTTCGCGTCGGTCATACTGTGCCGCCCAAAGGCTAGCTCATTTCGAATCAGTGACATCTCCTTAATTATTTATTAGAATGTTATACAGTAAACTATAATTTCAATCTAGATCAAATGCTAAAAGTGACTTTTATATTTATTTTTACAAGGATGGATATCAAAATGTCGCGGTAACGGTCGCGTCGCGACGACGGTTGTTATTAACATGGCGGAATAAATTGCATGTTAAATTAGAAATATTTTTTTTAATATATTAGTTCATATGTGCAATGTAATGTTATATAGCCTATAGCACTTCTGAAGAATGCAGCTTTCATACAAGACAAAAACAAAGTAAATCGGACCAGTAGATCCAAAGATCTTAGCGTCTAAACAAACAAGCAAACAAACTCTTCCGCTTTATTATATTAGTATAGATATACGAAACAAATAATAAATACATATATATTATTTTTAACTAACACAGCTAAAAAATGTTAAAAAGAATGACGTAAAGCAGAACTATAAAGTAAATTTATTTTAAAACAATAATATAAATTAAAAAAAAAACGCGCACAAATTACGAAACAGCCACGCTAGACCGACCGTGACCTGGCCCGAGTTTAGCCTACATTTGTAGATAAAGAAGTCTGTAAATTTATTTATGTATTTTATATCAACATACGATTTCTGAATTCCACATTTTAAAAACAAGAAAAAAAAGAAGAATAAAAACAAATGATAGTTATATTTTTTCAACTTTATTACCAATTTTTTTATTATAAAAATAAATATTTCTCTTAAATTATTCCCATTATTTATTATTGGTATTAAACTTGCGAATTTAAATTAAGCAGTTAAATTTTAACTGTAATTTACTTCATTATAAACTACAATTATAAAGGTGTATCTTAGCAATTAAAAATAATAACTAATTTATTAATGTATACAACCTTCGTGTGTCTTTAAGCATATGAAATAAGCGATTTAATTTGTTCTATTATATATGATCTTTACTGTTAATTGTTTGTATCTATTAATATGTGGATATGGCGCAGTTGTTAACTAAACCATTTACTATGGAAGTTGTGGGTTTATGCACTGTCATTAGTTAATATAATACTTCTGCAAATAGGTAAAAATCTTAATTTTTAAAATGCATCTTAGTCTCATAAATAAAAAATACCGTAATAAGTCCAGGGTCTGTGAAACTTTGTATTCCAGAACCAGATCTGCTCGCACGCACTTTTACATTATCAGCGGCCACATTTATAATAAAATTAACCAACATAAATATATATATCCACTACCTTTTATTAAATGCAAAAAAATAATTAGAACTTGGATTCACAAACTGTCCTACATTGAAACTGAGAATTTTCTTCTCAACTAAATAAATACACACTTACATATCTAAAAGCACATACCCGCGCAGGCATGCATACACATACACACCCACATACACTCTTCACTCAAGAGGCAATTTGTAAAATTTAAGTTGATTTGAATAAATATATTTTGAATTTGAATTTTTTTGAATAAATAAATATTAAAATGACTTAATGCGTAAAATATATTTATGTAGCATGTGTAAAATATATTTTTAATTTATAAAAAAAAATATCATTTAATTTTATACAGGTAAAGTATTTTTTGAAATTTCGTAATAAAGTATAAAAATGCGCTAAATTATTTTTCATGTAATAATTTATCCTACATTCATAATATTTTTATATTTTTTATTATCCACTACATTTTCCAGCAAAGATCAATCACCCTTCATCCATCAAATTTCAAAACCAAATTTAAAAATAAATGATGTTCGTAAATTTTTGAAAAAGCTAAAATTTTTTAAAAAGCTAAAAAGGACCCTATCCTGAAACTAAGACTGTCACTAGGCTGTATCTCATGAACCGTGATAGGCAGTTGAATTTTCACAGCTAATGTATTTCTTTCTATTCCCGCTATAAAAAAAATCTTTAAAAAAAATTTAATAAATGTTTAAGGGTGCTTTTATACAGCAAACGAAGGAAGGATTTTTTTAGGGAGAGAAGAACCCTTTGTGCGCGAGTCCCATCCACACTTGGCTGGGTTTTTTAAATTTGTTTTTTTATTAACACAATGTGTTTAAAGCAAAGATGCTACCGTTCGTCATTTATAGTTAAAAAAAATGTAGTTAAACAAGTTAACAGATTAACCGTTACCGATATAAGTTACAACAATGTCCATAATAGAATTTTAACTACTCAACGTAACGATATGCCGCATTTGCATAATGACCTTATTAGACATTTGCGTCGGGTCGAACGAACGACCTTTGATAAAAATAAATATATTTTATTTATTTTTATTTTTACCAGGTGCAGCAAAGAAATAATATAAAATAATAGTAATTATTATTCCCTTTTCAAAATTGAATAAGGAGTCCGGAAAAATACCGATATATATTATAAACACAGGAGAATGATCATTTTCTCGCTATGTAACAAGACAAAGAGCGGTGTTGAGCTCCACCACTCAACACCTTACGTCTCGAAAATTGGGAAAGGTTCCTGTAACTGCTATATGCGGGATACAGCGTGAAGGCAAGAAAAAAAAACAATATTAAGGTATCTAATAAATGGCTCCATTTTTAATGAACTTTAAACAACTTAAACGTTAAAACCAACCTTGAATTCGTTTTTGACACTTTCCCATTCGCGCCAAAATCAACTTCGCTGCCGCCAAAACTAGTCACCAAAGGCACATCACCTTCCGCCATGTTTGTTTTTATCATTTTTTTAATCACTATGGCTAAGACCTAAATTTGTAAGGCCGTCAAATATTGGTGTTTGTTTTTTTTTTTTAGTATTGTGTACAACCCGCGCGGTCGACGGTTTGTGTTATACTGAACTGACTGAACTGACCGATTATTTTATTGATGCTAATGATGTGCGCTCGAGCTCAGATAACATATGACGGTCTACTGTCATTGATAATGAAAAGGTTTACGCAACAGTGTTTCCGTCATTTTTTTCGTGTCAAATTGTTCTGTCAATGAGATGCAATTTTCGTTAACGTGTCATTTAATAGTTTTTACAGCGGTTAAGGTAAAATGATTGGTTCTTTGCTACCATGTAAAGTGTTTGTAAAAAAATTTATTAGTCGAAGATTTAAGGAATGGTGTTAATTTTATTAATATTTGTGTTCCTGTTCATTTTTTTTTTAATTTAGACACAAGTCAAAGACTTGTAAATGGTTGCAGTTGTAGTTTGCCTGTAACGGAATAGAAAAAAGTAAAATCAGAGAATTTGAGTTTAAGGCAAAAAAATCTTATTTTTAAAACGTTGATAATATGTAAAAATCTATTTTTAAGAGTTAAAATGTATAAATTTAACATGCTAATGAATAATTATCTATATTGCGAACTGGCAACACATATAGTTCTATTCCATTGCTGGCCTAGGCATAAACAAAGAACAGAAGAGAAAGCTATAAAATTATACGAAAAATTCTAGTTTCACAGATATCCTGCTTAAAATTGTGAATCTTGATGCTTAACAAATCTGACCAATTACTAGAAAACCTATTATAAATACAAACATCCGAATATTAATTATATATTTAAACTTTATTTATACCCACAATCACCATTCCTTCACAAATAAATCTATACTAATATTATAAAGCTGAAGAGTTTGCTTGGAACACACTCATCTCAGAAACCTCTACTTCGAATTGAATAGTCCATTTATCAAGGACTTCTATAAGCTAGAGAGAGTTATTCGATACAAAGAACGATATAACCCACCAACCCACTAAAAATGTGTTAGGTGTTATATACAACTATCAATTATTTCAACACGAACGAAGCCGCGGGTAAAATCTAGTCAAATATAAAACATAAATGTATAATAAATCACATGCGTGCTAGCTTTGTTCGACGCTGCGCACGCGCACCCCGCCCCTTCTACAAAATACGCAATGTATCCGCTTTAAATTTACCATTTTTCCGGATTTCTTCATTTATGTAACGAAGTGTGTATATACTATTTGCTGGCATTCTTTTGCCATATTTGGTATTTATGAAGTGACATGTTTTTGAAATTAGTGAAACTTTTCGCATATTAGTATTTTAAATGAATGGGCATTATTACTACTTTCTAGATGGTGTGAAGCGAGAGACCGTCGGGAAACAGCATTACACTGTAAACGCGACGGTTGTAAGTTCGATTCTCACTTGGAGGTATGATTATTTTTAATATTTTTTTGTAAATTATAAAGTAAATACGTAAGTTTCATTAAAATGTTTTCGAAAATTGTTTTAGTTTATAATTATAATAAAAAATGTGAGTTACGTTATTGGAATATAAGTCCTTTTAATTTTTTTGATTAAATAAAGATAATTAGTAGCCAGTGGGAACCTGGGAACCTAGTGTTAAGACACTCCATGCCCAATACGACATTTCCGGTCTCCACTTTCCGCCAAACTCTGTAGGCATTACGTGTTGAATGGCGGAACTCAACGCCGCGCTTGCATTATTCGAGCAAGGAAATGTAAATGGTAAAAATTTAATTTCCTCGAGTGGAAATCGAACCTACAACTATAAGTTCTCTGTAAATCACTTTCCGATAATTAAAAACAGATTTTGTATTAGGTGACAAAATTCAACACCACCCTATTTACAACATGAGCTCCCGAGAGAACCAGCATCAACCGTACCTACCTAAAAAATGGACACTAATAGACACTGAAATATTATTCAGTTCCAACAACCAAAAATCAAATAAATAACCTCCTTTTTCCAAATCGGTTTAAAATAACAATAATTAATATCTCTTGCATAGCACCGTCCCATTTCCCGTTCACAGCGTCACAGCCGCCAGACAACATCGTAATATACCAACAATTCTCGAAAATCGGTATAATTGGGGTATTCCGTAAAAAACACAATTTGTCACTTCAAAACAATATTACGCCCTCTAAATTGTTGATAACGTGATCGTGGTGTTATCACGTAATTAGTTGGGGTTCAAATTTCGATTTGGGGAAATGAATTTCTAGTGATAAGGACGCCTGCAACGATTTAGCCTAGAGATAAATTAATATCAGCCCTTAATTTCTTAGTCAGTAGTCAGTACTTAGATGGAAGATAACCTGGGAACATCGAGTGACGTTTGCTTTTTTCAGGGCATTCAATAGTCGCTAGTCAGGTAACGCCCACTGAGTACATCCTGTACATCCTGAGTACATCAAGCAGCCACGTTTTTCTTAGAGACAGTACTCTCTTCCCTACCCAACAGGTGTCGCTGTAAAAGCCAATAGGGCTCACCGGTTTTGTCGAGGCATTACGTGTTAGGCGGCGGAACTCAAGGCGGGCTTTTGTCTCAGTGCTAAAACGAAAATTAAAACATTAATAAATAATACATGTCCTCGAGTGGGGATCGAACCCACAGCCGTCTCGTTACAGGCACACCCTTGTGCTGCTGCGCCTCGACGGCCTCGAATGAATCAAACATTAAAAAAGAACTCTATTGCTATATATTATCATAAGTACTTCGCAAATAAGAAATTCTTGGGTAAAATACTAATAAACAATTGTTTCCCGGAAACAGTGGGTAAGTTTTGCGGACATAAGTTTATCTAATCCAGAATGAATCACTTCCGGTTATAGTTTTTTAAATTATTTGCTTATTATTAATGAACAAATTTTCGTTTTTGTCGTCCTTTTTTAAAATATAATGGAAAAAAATCATTAACAGAAAGATTAGCGATAAAGCAACAAACAAAATATGTACGTAATATATGAAAATAAAATTGTATAGATATGTCTACATATATTTTTTTGTTTAGCATATTTAGAACCACTGATAACGTTATCACTACATATAAAACATAGGTTATGAACTTTACCGCAAATGAAGAAACATGGAAATATTTACTAACATGTCCTATGTTAATTGTTTCATAATAAATTTTGTGAATTTCTAAATAACAATTATAAAATTAACAATAATTGATAATTCCGATAAATATCAATCTATTTTTTAAGGGACTCCGGAATTTCACCATTCCATTCGAGACATTTCGAATATCCACAAATTTCTCAAAAATTAACAATCTTTGTGGTATATTCCAATTTCTATAGGTAAGTTAGAATTGGTCCAAGTTTCATTAAAATTGGTTTACTACATTTAAAAAATGGATATCCGCACATTTATGGAGATAAACGCACTCTTTTTTATAGGTATGTGTATTAAGTATCTGTTGTGGCGTCATTATAGTTAGGTTTATGAACTTTCGCGCATTGTGCATTCCGGAAAAAAATTATAAGAGTAAGAAAACAACCCTACAATGAAATCTGCGCAGTCGTCATTAACTTTAGGGAACCCACGACTCGTCGATCGTACTTTAGTAGGTAGGTATTTAAATTATTATTATTACTCTTTATTGTTTTTATTTTCCTATATTTTCCATATATGGGTCAAAAACCAATAAACGTACCATATCCTCCAAACCAAACAAGTCACACTTTCTTCACTACGTGAGTAGGGTTACAACCATTCTATAATTGGTCAACCATAATGTTACTTTCCCCTTTGACTTTCGTTTTGTTTTCTAATGATATAGTATAGTGTGGAACAAGCCTTATGTTTCATTAGCCTGAATGGGATCGCACCATTGTCAATGCGCTGATGACGTTTGTATGACAGCTGTCAAATGACAAATGTTCTTTTAACCTCCTCCTTGCTGTTTAATGGAATTTATGGTTAATTTGTTGTGTCAAACTAATTTTCAATTAAAGTACCCTGTTTTATTTTTAATTTCAAATTAAAAAAGAATGAAGTCCCACTATAAAAAGCAAATAAGGAACTAAGCGTTAATGTCATTACTCCAGTTGACTTTACCAAGTTCAATGATATTTGAAAGTAGCCGAAGTGAACTACTTTTATTATTATAGACTAGTAGTCATCGGTAACTTTGTTTGTGGACTTTGAGAGGATAAGCTCTTTTCATTGAGAAGTCCTTTTTTCGTTGAGATAGGTCGGCCTAAGCCCTATAGCGGCGTTGGGTGCCGCAACTTCTCACGCAATAATAAAAAGTACAAATAAATAGACGTAGTCAAACCGGGCGAAGCATGGCAAGCAGAACACTAGTATAAATTATTTGTACTAATATTAACAATTAAATTTCATGAAATTTGAACTCGCATCTATCGATTTATTTCTTGGCTTGATTTCAATATAGGTACTAAAGGAGTAGCGCGAGTTCCACCATTTAACAATTAGTGTTTCGAAAATTGGACTCAAAGCGGGAAACGAAGTGTTTTAACACTAAGTTCTCTTCGCCTATCCTGCTATATGCGGGATAGAGAAAGCGAAACAAACACCCACCATCACAAACTGTCACATCTATAATATTAGTAGGAACTAGGATTGGATAAGTTTAAATCCCAATATACTTGAACATAACAAACAAAGTGTATACTATCTAATTACAGTAGTTTGTTTAACATATCCTCATAATGGCTGCAGCTAAAGATGGCCTTAGCTCCGAGATATGCATATCACGTCTTATATTTAATAGCGCTGGTACGCGGCAGTGTTTCTGATTGCATTGGATCTAATGTATGGAAATGGTGGTTTAGTATGAGAAGGAAACATTCGATGCACTTGTTGCAGATTTGGGGGAGTGTTGAAATTAAAAACATATTTTTTTTTACCATCACCTATCCTACAAAAAATCATAGGAGAATCTCTATTAAATTTTATTGTATGTAAAAGAAAGATCAACGCGACGGTTGGTGGGTTCAATTCAGCCTCCGGGAAATTAATTATGGACCTTTTCCTCGCTATTGTAATAAGACAAAGCACGCGAAAAAATTGGGCGACAGATGAGGAACAGGGTGTACTAGCCCTAGGTTCCCTCTACCTAACCTGCGATATGCAGGATACAGCGCGAACTGGAAAAATAAACCAATAACAATCTCAAAAAGCTCTTAACTTTATTTCTTCATAAAACAAATCCTGTAAAAGGAACATGTCGTTCCAAACTAACGGTACAATCGTGTTAAGTGTGGAACGGAGAGGGCGCTATACCATTCTCTCAAGAGCGAAAGAGATAAGAGACAAGGCCTCGATCGCTCGCGGATGTATGGCAAAGATCTCAGATTTGCATTATACATGCAATTTGTGTTAAAACGAGTGATCTACACGCGGCTTCGCCCGCTTAAACTTATTGTTATATTATAGTCAAATTATACAAAATCTTTAAATTAATTGTAGTCTATGCTATTCCGATTTATAAGCTATATTACTGTAAAGTTTCATCTAAATCCGTTTAGGACCGAATCGGACTACTTTAAAACTCGCTTGGTGAAATAAAAATAACTAAAAATTGTGTATGACACGAGAGTCATAGATTAGCATTATATTTTAGCAATTGAAGAACGAAAAGGTATATATTATTCTTATATTTTATACACCTTCCTGCATATTAGGATCGACAGAGATAACAGTGTCAACATATTCCGTTCTCCGCTTCCTGCCCAAGTGAATTCAAGGCATTTCGTTAAAATACATAATGATTAAAAAGAAATTTAAAAATTAACCACAAAAAAAGTTATATAGGTAAATTAAAAAAAATAGCTACCAAATTCATGGAAAACGACCACCCATCATTATACTGTCACATGTAATTTTTGCTTAACCAATCGCACAAAGTTTTTGCTTATTGAAGGACATATGGAGAAGGGACCTATGATATCACTCTAAGGTAAGTCACACCCAAGATATGAAGATTACGTACTTTAATTGAAGTTATGCGTAAATATTATACTGCAATAGATACTGGTGTTAGGTTCCGCATGGTGTATATACAGTGGCATAGTCTTATATGACAGAGTTCTGGGTTCAAAATGTAGGTAATATTTTTTTCTAAATTATTAAATTTTCATTCCCTTTTTTTTCTATTCGTCCCTATATTAAGTCAATATGTGGCGTTGAGTTCCGTCACCCAACATGCAATGTTGAATGAGAGAATTGAGCGGCGCGTGGAAACGGATTATTTTAACATTAGGTTCCCTTTGCCTATCCTGATCTAGCTAAGAACTAAACTTAAGTCAAACTCATGAGTTATTAAACTATTAAGTTACTTCTACGTGAATATTGTCTACTGACGGGAGAATTACATTTCCATTTCCTCACTCTTAGTCTAGGAAGACAGGCAGCAGCGTTAAGTTACGAAACCACGAAAGCTAACATCCGTGTTAACCGCTGTGCCACCAAGGCTTAAGCAAATACAGTGCATAAAGAACAGACAGATAATATTATTTATATAATGTTTATAGAAATAATAAAAACATATAGTTTATACAAATGATAAATTATTTAAACAAAGTATGTCGGTAATACGCACAAAGTAAGCAATCATCGCGGCAAATAACTTAAATGGATGAACAGACAATTCTTATATTATTATTTATTATATTCTTATATGTTTAAAAAACTATAAACTGTCATTCTAAATATAATATAATACATGATGAAACAAAAGAAATAATTTTATAGTGAAACTTAGTATACTAATTACAATTAATACTAGATACACTGTACTAGAATTAGTTTTAGTAACTTTTTTTTAGCGTCACGCTGTATCCCGCACGCAGCAGAGTATATAGGGACCTAGTGTTAAGACACTCCGTTATCCATTTTCCGCCGAATTTTTGCAATCTTCAGTTTCGGGAAATAGCGTCATATTGTTTTAACAATATGACGCTATTTCCCGAAACTGGGATTAAATTGAGAAGTATAAAAATGAAATTGATCTAAAAGACGAAGGTCTTGTCTCGAAGGAAATGAGTGCGTCCTACCAGTTATGACATACGGAGCCGAGACGTGGACACTGACAGTGCGATTGGTCCACCAGCTTAAAGTCGCTCAGCGTGCTATGGAAAGGCCTATGGTTGGAGTATCTCCAAAGGATCGAATTCGAAATGAAGTAATCCGACAGAGAACCAATGCTATCGACATAGCCCAAAGGATTAGCAGGCTGAAGTGGCAATGGGCTGGTCACATTTGCGGCAGAACCGATGACCGTTGGGGTAAGCGCATTCTAGAGTCTTTACTCACCACGCCTCGGCAAGCGTAATGTAGGACGTCCTCCAGCTAGATGGGGTGACGATATTCGCCAAGTGGCAGGCAGCGGCTGGATGCGAAGAGCTGAAGATCGAGCTCAGTCGCGTGCGGAGAGGCCTATGTCCAGCAGTGGACGAGGACAGGCTGATGATGATGATGATGATGATGATCTAAAAGGTCTATATGGGTATGAAAAAAATACATCCGGAGAGCCAAAGTCTATTTTAATATTTGACTAGTTTTGCCTGATAGCGTAGCTAAATGGAAAAATCTAAGAACCTTGTGACATACGTGACTCATATTTAAATTCCCGAGAACACTACTACTGCAGGTATAGTGCATTATAATTATTAAGTAACAATTAACGACATAAAACCCTAGACTTTCAATTTGAATCAATAGTTCCTGAGATTGGCGCGTCCGACCAAGCAAACATTTCTTCATAATATAGATATGCCTTAATCGAAAATCGAACCCACAATAACTGCAAGTCATGGCCACAAGTCCCTACCTATCAGACTATACAAGTCATACGATATTCTCATATTATAATAGTTTAGTTTCACGCTCTTTCACTCGCTCGTTGGGTAGACTTGTGACGTCAGCGCATGCATCGTCGGCCACGCCGTTACGGTACAGTTGCCGTGAATTCAGTATTATATAAGGTTAGTGTAGGTTCAATGTTTTTCATGTTTTTAATTTAAATGTTCATTTGCTTCACTAAAAATAATTGATTTCTAAAAGAATAGCGCGGAGTTGCTATGAACGCCTAATTACCAGTGAGAGAAGTGTTAATGTTTCATTCCCCCGAGCTGGAATAGATTCCACAACTGTTTCATTCACAGTCAGACACTGTGCCGAGACGGCCTCTACTATTAATATAATTAATATAAATGATATATATCTTAATACAACCATATATGGTTTGAAAGGAAATTACAATTGGTAACACGTGGCCCATTGAATAAGCCCTTAGGCTATTTTATAGGGGGAAAGGAATAAATGAATTAATGTACTATGTTAGCCATTTCGTCAATATAACGATTTATTTCAATACAAATAAATATTCCGCAGAAAGTGGGGAACGGAGTGTCTTAAAACTAGGTTCCCTAGGGTAGGCACCCTGCTGTGTGCGGGATACAGCGTGAAATTTAAATTCTTTCTTTTATTTATTTATATATAATTTATTGCGCAAAATTACAAAAAAACAATGTACAAAAGGCGGGCTTAACGCTAAAAGCATTCTCTCCCAGCCAACCTTCTTTTATTATTGTTTAAACAAAAAAACTTATATAGTTTTCCATTTTGTTATCTATTTTCCTTTTTATTAACTGACATTATTGACCTACAGGTCAGTAATGTCAATTACATTACGTATACTATAAATAAATGTAAAAATTGTACCTCAAAACATTCACTGTTAGTATATAGTTCAAAGTAACCGTTGTGCTTAGCTTTCACTCGTTATGTCTTTGAACGCGGATTTCAGTGAAACAAAGTAGAGGCTGCCGTGGCTTAGTGGGTCAGCCTATGAGTTTGGACGGTAGTTACGGGTTCAATTAGTACTTGTTTACTGTCCTTATACGATAAATGCGGCGTTGGGTTCTGCCCCTCAATATCAAATTTTTAAGTGCAGCCGAATCGTGGCGAAGGTAAATGTCTTAAACATAGATTGTCTTAGCCTACTTTCCAGTGTAGAGTTGCTTTTTTTACTAAATAAAAAACTTTTTATTAATATTACGATACGTAATTTTTTACACAAATAATCTGGGAACTCCGTTCCACACATTGCTTCGAATTCTGAAGAAGGCATTGCGTATTGAGTGGCGGAACTCAACGCAGCGCTTTGCTTCAACGCCAGAACGAAGAAATGAAAATATTAAATATTTAATTTTCTCCAGAATCGAACCCAGAACCTGTAGCAGTCACACACTTGTGCTCCTGCACCACGACTGGCCTTATTATATTTAGTCCAGTTCTGTAATGTATTAATTATTCATATAATATTATATCATAAGGAAAAGGGTATTGTAAACACTTATTGTAAGCAGGCATTTTACTTCAATCCAAATAAAATGAGATGACTCACACTGATTTAATAATAATTGTAATACTATAAACAATAATTATTTTAGCTTAGGGAACTTAGTGGTAAGACACTCTATCTCTCTTATTTCTACTTGTCTAAAAGACTACACCAGATAGACACGAAACATCTCGAAGTTGTTTGGTACATGGAATTAAAACTGTCTAAAAGGTTTATCGTGGCAATTTCATAATCGTTTACTAATTACTTATTTAAATGTAAATAAATTAATACTATATTTGTATATCTGCCAAAACCTTGATTGTATTATTATATAAGTTATTAAAAGAAACTTTTTTATATAATAAGATCATGCAAATGTATTAACTTAAGGATTTATAACGTTACTTTAAGATTTCACCATAAGAAATAAGCAAATAGTGCCAATATGTTGTGTTAAAAAAAACCGCTAGAGGAATAAACGTATTTTAAAAGTCTCGTTAGGCTAAATACAGCGTTGGGTTCCGCCACTGTCTGGCACAATAACTGTTGTTAGCATCATGTTAAGATATAGATGTAATGGCCGGTTTACTTATAAACTTTTTGTCTGTCTACCCTACATTTAAGAGAACAAAAATCGTAGAAATAGATACAAATACATATTGTCAACAAAATATATGTATATTTCTGTTTTTAAATCCTAATTGTCGGAAACAATATACGTGAGGTCACGTGATTAACACTAAATAACAAATGTCAATGTCATAAATTATTCGTTTTATTTTTTTATAAGAAAGATTTTTTATAAAAATTATAATATGTAATTGCATTATTTAAGTACAAATAAAGTTTATATATTTTCTTTCGCTTCAGCATGTATCCCGCAAATACCGCACGAGGAAGGAAGAAAATCTAGTGTTAAAATATTCCGTTCCTATTAGAACACTTCCACCACTTTCTGCCGAATTCTGGAGGCATTGCGTCTTGAGAGGCGGTGCTCAACACCGCAAATTGTCTTGTTATCAGAGCGAGGAAATGTAAAATTTTCAATACATCATTTCCTCTAATGGAATCGAACCCACGACCTGTCGCGTTTACTATAATAGTATACACTATTCATATTAAAAGTTGCATAAAGGCAGTTTTTACATCTCTCTACTAGTTCTGTATTGCGTTGGCAAAATAATATGGAATAGCAGACCAGTTTTACTCCCACATAACCGGTTTAGTTGTAACACTGTCATAATATAACAATTTTCATTGTTTTCCAAATAGATGAATATAAACATTTTATTTCGAAAGTTTAAATTTTATAGAGTATTATAGAAAATAATATAATATGCATCTGTATAGGAAAAAAAAGCCAGACTGTAAATGCTATCTATTAAATCCAGAACAAAGAATTATTTTGATTCCTTCCTTTGATCAGAAGACAAAGGGCGGCGTTGAGTTCCACCACTCAACACGCAAAGTCTCGAAAATTGGGAGATGCATACGCTTCATACGACAAGGAACGTATTGAGACCAAATTCTCTCTAGCCATGTTACATGCGGGATATGGCATAAAGTTAAAATAGAATATAACTTATGACCAATTAAAAGGAAATTAAACCAGAATGTCCACATTTGTTTATTTTTATAAGACCTACATTTACCAGTGATTTCACAACGAGTTTTCGATAAAAAGTTACATTATAAATGATACAACTCATTCAAATGTTTTATAGAAATTAAGTCTTTAAAATTATACTAAAATAGAAAGTAATAGTTCTCACCTGACAAAATAAAGCCGATTTCACTTCTAAAATAACACTTTTAATAACAAAAACTTAGTTACACAAACCGCGTACCTGCGAAAGAAAAAACACCATTACGTTTTTAATGCTTACTGTAAAACTTGTACGAGATCTCAATTTGTAAGTCCAAAAACTCACTTTTTAATTTATTATCTATATTAAAATTAACACTAATAAGTTTTTTGTATTTATTTGTTAATTTTTAATATAGCTTTTATTGATCGAATAACTTCTTATTTCAAGGACGTGCGTACGCGCCGGCAGAACGCTCTCGACTGTTGCTTACTTCACTACTTTAGTTAAAAAGGTGAGAACGTAGTTGCCAGGCTTAAACCGCATAAGGCTTTGTGTTATAACAATATTTAGTTTGCAATACTTTTATAATTCTAGACCCGTATTGCTTTGGAATAACGGTTATTTTATCCTTTTTTCTTAAATCTCAATAACTTGGTATTTAAGATAAAGATAAAACAAAGGTTTATTTAAAGTGATAAAGGAAAATACTTAATTGAATGCAATTGTTACTCAGATGGAATTTCACACGTTTTATTTTAACGTTTGATAGTTTAGAGATTTAAATTTTAAGTGATGTCAAGAGTGTATCCGATATATCTATATTTTACTAGGGGCCCGCCCGCGGCTTTGCGCTTGAACTAAAAAATAAAAAAAAATATGAATAAAAAAAATGTTACACTAAAAGGTATGAAAAATAGATGTTGGCCGATTCTCAGACCTACTCAATATGCTAAAAAAATTACATGAGAATCGGTCAAGCCGTTTCGGAGGAGGATGGGGACGTTGTAACACGAGAATTTTATATATATGAGACTAGTGGGCGCGCGCAGCTTAGCCTGCTTATTTGGACCCTTAGGGGTGAATTCTAATAAACCATGAAACATGTGTTCAATGAAATACTTTTAAGAGTCTCAATTTCAAATTTTATAAAAATCGGTGGCGATTTAAACATTTTTCCATAGAAACTTTCAACCCCTAATTTGCACCCTTAGAGGGAGAAATGTAGAAACGATGAAAAACCCGTGTTCCATTAAATACTTTTAAAAATCGAAATTTCACATTTTACAAAAATCGGTGCCGATTTAAAAAAAATCCATACACACTTTCAACCCTTATTTCACCTCTTTATGGTAATTTTTTTTCGAACTCCCTTCTTAGTGGATGTCCAGATTACGAAAGTAAACATCTGTCCAAATTTCACGCTTCTACCTACAGCGGTTACGGCTGTACGTGCGTCTTACCTCAGTCAGTGAGGACAAGTCCTTTTATATATATAGATTAGGATAGGGAGAGGGAGAGAACAGGTGTTATGGTACTTCTCCCCACGGTTTCCCACCCACCGTTCAATTTTCGAGACATTACGTATTGAGAGAAGGAACTAAATGCTTTGTATTGTGCATAGCGAGTAAATTAGCGTAATCGTTTCCCGGCTTGGGAATCGAAGCCAAAACTGAGCTGCGGTACCGGCTCTAACCCTTATAATAGCTGTTTTAAAACTGATATAAAAATAAAAGACAAGGATAAATATAGAAATTAGATCATATGCAATTCGTTTCATTTTTTTCAAGACAATTAAATAGTAGAGACGAGAAACAGAGTGTCTTAGTGAATTGGTTTTAAAAAATATGTAATTATAGGATTATACATACAATGATTATTAGTATCGTCCGATTTTCAAGCTGAACTCGAAATTGTAGGTAATTCATTTATTAACCTTTCTATAGTTAATACCTTTTCCTTAATTATTTTATAGACTATAAATATATTTGATAGCTGCAAAATAAAACTTGACTTTTCTGTCAGCGTACTGTCACTGAGTCAATTATTTATTGGAACTATTTAAAGCGTTTTTTTATATTATTTATACACAATAATATGTCTCATTGGTATGTAAAGTATTAGTATTATTAATAATGAATTGCAGCTAAGTTTCTTCATATAAGATATTTTCTTTACGACTTACGACCAATGCACATTGATATTATACTTTTATTTGTACTTTTTGTTCAGTTTGGAGGGTAGAATAATCATCACACCCGAGTATAATTTAAGTGTACTTTTTTATGATATCTATTTTTTAAATATCAACGCCTGAATTAAAAGATTTTTTTTTGTACGAGTATAACATTTCAATGTAGTAACAGTAAAAGACTGTGTCGCCCTATTTTAACCCTACAGAGGTTCGAATAATACAAATACACATTATAGGATTTTGTTTGTTTCTGAAAGATTGGAAACAAGGCATAGGTCTTAAGGCTACATTGGAAATTTGTGACTTATATTTTGGCCCACGCTATATTACACATATAACAGGGTGGCCGAGAGAACCTAGTACCAAACACTCTGGTTTCTGTTTTTAGTAGAGATCCATCGACTTCGCGCGTTGTCATTCCCAGAGCGGGGTAATGAAAATAATTTATTTCTCCAAATCGGAAACGAACCCACGACTATCCCATATGCATTCAGACTATGGCTGTTCCAGTGTGCCGCAATGGGCACAAAATTAATTAATTTGTTTATATATATTAACTATTTTTTTGGTCCAGTTGCTCGCAATGCAGTTTCACAGCGCAATTCGAAAGCGCCCTTATAATGCATCGTCAGCTTCACCACGACCGAACGGAACATGTGGACTTCAAATCGAACATCACTCAAGTATAGTACAACTATATTATTTTATTTCGATATTTTACACCTAAAGAAACGATTATTTTTTAATTGTTTTCATTTCTCCGCCTTTGTAGACATAGCGTAGCGTTGAACGCCATTACGCTACACACAATGCCTTGAAAATTGGGCGGTACGTGGAAAATGGAGTGTTTTTACACTACTTCCCGTTTTTTTAAATAATTTACTTAGTGTGGACATCAGCATGTTTTAGCTGCCGGTCCTGCTAAGCTAAGACAGCGAGCTAAAAATATTTTAATGATATTCTTCTCCACATTTTTTCATTTCTGTGTCAGGAAAAATCGAAGACCATCCGCACATCAGCCGTCGAAAATCTTTTTCAGAAAACACACGAAAGTAAGAGTAAATGTAAGTTATTTGAATATAATGTATATGTACTAGTAATGTCAGTCCTTTCTTTATTTTCCTCATAAAAAAAGTCATAATATACGAAATTAACATAATTTAAGGAGAAATCCGTTTTCGGATCCAGTGCAAGATTGAAGTCTTTACTAGAAAACTAAGTTACCAGAAAAAAATTGACGATAACAATATAATTTTTGTATAATTTGTCAAAACTATTTGTGTTGAATAGTGGGAAGAACGTCGTCTGCTACACGTTTATTTGAAAAGCTTCGAGCGCGCATCTATCGCAGTAAGATGTTCGTGCACCCTGAGGAGAATAATTTTAATGTTAGTTTTAAATGTAATGCTGTTTTTTTACGAATTTTCCGCATATAGCAGATTGGACAGAGAAAACCCAGTGTGAAGACATTCCGTTCTTTCCTTTACGCCTAATTTACAAAAATATATATATTTAAGCAAATCAGAAATTAACTTATTGTAAATATAAATAGGAACTCAGGTTTCGAGCTCAGTCAGAAGTATTATTATTTTCTATTTATTCTACAAAATAAAAGAAACGACTAGATATTCTCTTAAGTTTATTTTTATCAATAATTTTAGGATTTATCAGGTCAAAGCGAGTGTACATCTAAAGCTCTTAAGGGTTTAGATTCTAATGTCAGCGCGGGAATAAAACTTCCACGTAAGGAGAGTTACGGATGCCATTTGTGTTCTTTTGAGGCTGATCGGTTAGTTTTTTTTTTAATTACATTTTTTACTTTCCCACGTTGTAGATCCCGCATATAGCGGGTTATCCAACGAAACAAATGTTTTTCGCATGTGACTGTAATCACTTTTCCTTTTATTATTTTTATGCAATTCAAAATCGACCTGTAAGTTTTGTGTCTGGACATTTTTATCATGGTTCTTAATTTTGTAGAATAAAATTAGATAAAAAGGCCTTATTTAAAAAGGCCTATTGTCGCGCAGGGGCACTAAGTGTGACTGTAGACGCGTCTGTTCATAAAACTGATATAAAAAAATATTAAATCAACTTCAAGATATTAGGTACTGAAAAATACACGCGATGAATGCCTCTTTTAATTTAACCATTTTAAATGTAAAGGACTTAAGGTTATTGTATTATAGTTAAATTGGATGTTTTCAATTATGAAATATGACGTATTCATACGAAGCTTATGGATACAAATACGACTCGGAGAAATACATATTTATGATAAAGGCATTATTTTTTTTTGGTTTTTTAACTACTTTTATTTAATAGTAGGTAATATACAGTTTTTTTGAAAAACCTAAAAAACCCAGTTTTTTGACACTAAGTGCTATAACATGTGTTCGAAGCTATAAATTGTATGATGAGTTCGAATAGTTTATTAATAACATCCGAAGAATCCCAATATTCAGATCCTCGCTTCATCATCACCTAAGTTACATTCTTACAAGTGGTTCAATATCAGATTTTTTGATTTTATTACAAAGCTACTTAGTTACAGCTCGACTAAAAAACACTTAACCGATACAATATTTGAAAAAAATAAATAAAAATATTAAGATAAAAACATTTTAAGCATAATGTTGGTTAATGTTATAAGTATATTTAATTTTTTTTTATCTTTTCAGTATAACAGTGTTAGATCGACATCTCTTAAGCGATCACAAAATCGGTTTAGAAAACCTATTGAAACTAGTGATGTCTAAAACCAAAGATGGTTTATCAGACGAAAATTCCGCACAAATGTATGGTATACGAGAACCCTATTATAAACACATAGACGAATCTATGGAAAATGGCGAATTTATTATAGAAACTTTAGCACCAAAAATTAAAATTCTTAAACACACAGCTAGCAACACTGATTTAAAATGGACGGATATAATAGATACAATAAAAGATCCTCTAGAGAAAGATAAAAATGTATTATTGTCTAAAATAGAAATTTTAAATGAATGTATGTGCAAATTTGTTGATTCTTCGAATACATTGAAAAAGGTTTTGACTAAGGAGTTCGATCAAAAGACGTTGAACCGGTCTGATTTTGGGCTGGCATTAGGGGAGTGAGTGCTTTTTTATTTATGGTACCTTACTTTTTTAGTTTCATGCTGTATCCCGCACACAGCAGGCAGCAGTAGGGTAGATAGAGAGAACCTGGGAACTTAGTGTTAAAACACTCCGTTCCCATTAAGACTTCTGTTACTTAGTTTCCGCAGAATACTGGAGGCATTCTTGGGAGCCTAAATTCGACGCCGAACAAAACGGAATCTAATTGTATATTTTATTCTGATATTATTATGTGATGTTGACTAGCAAATAATGACTGCCTTGGAAAAGATGTAATAGATTATTTAATTTTTTTTTTTCAGTTTGTAATTGTGTGATTTAAATATAGTATTATGATTTATACTCGTATAATATTCAAAATAAAATTGTTTTATAGTCAAGATTCACCAAGAGATTGGGAGCGTGCTCATAGTGAGAAATTGGAAAGATGTAAGCCAAAACATCCAGAGAATAGGTAAAATATCTAATTATGTGTTATAGTTTCATTACAAAAACAGACACTTACAGGATTTTGCAACGGCCATTTTGCTTTAAGATTGAAATAGCTTATCCTAACATGATTAATACGATTTGTTATAATTTGGAGTAAACAATATATTTTATTCTTTTTAGGAGTGAAAAAGCAAAGTGTTCTTCAGATAGCTTTTATTTTTGAACACACTTTAAAGAATTGTTTTAGGTATTTGAATAAAGATATTGAGATTTATTCGATTTTCATTAACATTTTCCCATGGTATCCCCAAATTTTACCCAATCTTGTGAACGAACCAATTTTAAAATTTCTAGTACTTCACCGATCGACTACTTCTTACGACAGTTGCTACAATATTCAACATTTAAGCGGGGCTGGTAATGGCAGCACGTATGCAAACATTCGTCATTTAAACGATGGCAACATTCGGAATCTCCACTTGACATTTTAAAATTCTGACAATTACAAGTTAATGTTGCTATACCTTCATTATTATCGTTTACCATATTTCCAGTTTTTACGACTGGTAGGATTCGAGGGCCATTTCTTATCAAAGGCCTATTATTTTCTGCTTTATCTATTTTTTTAACATTTGCAAACATTCTATTTACTTCTTCGATAGCGTCTTTTGAAGTTGTCTTCTGTTTTAGACTATTCTTTAGTTCATCTAACTTCATTTGTGGAATCGACGATGATTTATGTTTAAACAAGGCTACGGAAGTTTTCATTTCTGGTTGACAATTGATAATGGAGCATTTACAGTTATTACTATTTATGGCATCCTCAATAATAGAATAGTTAAAAATTTTGCGAACACTTAACTTGGGAACATTCCTCTCAGTATTTACGCAAGCATCTTTTAGTATTATCGTTTTGCTTTTATCTTTTTTTGTAACAGATTGTTTTTTATTTTGGAATTCATTTAGGACTTCATTTAATAAACTTAGACCTTTAGTTACATCTGATTGCGAAGTTTGAACATTCTTAGCAAAGATTGTTTCTTTTATATCTTTTGAAAGTTCAAGATTTTCTGTACACTGATTATAATTTTTCCGACAAATGGGACAAGTTTTAGTCTTTCGTCTACAGCATTCAATATATTTTGTGTCTTCTTTTGTTGCATTTCTGTTTAAACAAACTGAACAGATGAAAAGATTAGTGTTGTGTTTATATTTATCTTTGTCCATTGTTAGTTTTCGTCTTTTATAAGTTTTTCGTTTATAGGTAACTATGTCTATATGAATAGTTTTATATTTGGAGTTAGATATCATGTGAGTGATGATGAGTCTGCAAAAAACTTCTTATTAGACATTTTCAAGTTCTAAATTGACTGTAGACTTAACATTCTGGTTATGGACTTAATATCAGGTTAATTTTCGATTGTCTAAATTGCACGCCATGGTTGTAAGCTCAAATAAATATAAGATATATAGTCAATTAAATATTAAAGATAATTTAGAAGCAGTTTCGACAACGCATTTCTGACTTAAATATGAATTGTTGCAAATTTTCTCATAAGTAAATAATTGTTTCATACAAAATACTTACTAGAATCCATTCATTATAATGTGGAGTAAAAAAATAAAAAATAAAGTAATTAGTAACCATATAAAATAATAGTAATAATTGGCATAACAAAATATCCTTGTCACATTGACATCGAAGACGAATAATCCTTGTTTATTCTTCTCTTTCACAAGGTGAAGACTATTGTTGTTATTTTGAAAAATATATAATAAATGTGTTTATTATATCTTTAAAAAATACTTAGATATTATAAAATATATTTTAAATTAATAAAAATATATTTAAATAAATTCATTAAAAATAAAACCTCTATATCTAACAACCTGCCAAAAGTAGTGTCAAAATTCAAAAAAGAATAATAAAGTTGATGTCAAAAAACTAAAATTTTCGACTTCACATAAAAAATGTAAAGAAATTTAAAGTAATACCAACAAAATAATTTAAAAGAGAATCCATTAAAAATGAATAAGCAGTTAAAAAGAATGATAAATAAGAAGAAATGAAAGATACTAAAGGTGTTAATGTAAATCGAGATGTAAGATACGTTTGTATACAGAATACACATAACAAGGATTCGTTTGGAGCAAGTGATTTAAGCGCTAACGATTTTGGTTGTCAATTTAATAGTAAAAAAGATCATTTGGTATGTACATGTAAAAAAATAAAAAGAAAAGAAGTTGGATACTTTGCATCTCGACAAGTATTTAGGTCTCAGAGGTTTTTTGACACAAACGACTTTCCTGAATTACGAGTGGGTGGTGTTAAAACAGTATATAGGAGAAGAGTGAAAAAAATATATTTACCTGAAACAGAGGACAAGGGTGTGGGTTCATCAGATTTATCCTATTTGCGCAGTAAGTAAATTAAAATATAAAAATAATAATATACTCATTTTCATGTGAATAACTTTAAATTTTATCGTTTTATAAATTTTATAGGAAGAAAACGTTGGATTGATAATTATTATGAGTTAAAAACGACATCATCTAAGTGCGTAGGGGGAATAATGGAAGAAATAAAAGCTTCCATAATCAGCAAGAAATTATCTCCAATAATTCAAACAATTAGTATCTCTACGAGTCCCACTAATATAATTATCGAGAAGAATGACAATACTAGTAGTTTTGACAAAAGACGAGATATTCAGTATCAAGAAAAGAAAAAAATATCGATTCCAGAAGCTCCAACATTGATATTAAAAACAAATGATAATACAAATATACCATTGTCAAAAGACAATAAAATAACATCAACAACAATAATTACGATTGATGACAGCAAAAACTTTTCTTCAGATTCTTTTGAACAACATGTACACAATTTAGAGACTCCTAGCTATGATAAGCAAAGCAAAACATCTCTTGCTATTATAGAAAACAAATTAGAACGGGAATATCGAAAAATATTTTCTACCAGTAGTAAAACACGTGAAAAACCTGTTACTGATCGTAAAAGCTCAATTTTAAAGAGACGGTTTATGGCTTTGACTCGTTTAGGTAAAAAAGAGAATAAAAATAATTCAAATATAATGAAAATTTCAAGCAAAAGCAGTGTAACAAGTAAAAGAGACGTTTCTATTGCATCTGATCCGCCATCGCTAGAAGCTCGATCTTATTCCAATACTAAAATATATAGCTCAAGCCAGTCTGATCTCCATGCGTATAAGAAAGATATAACTAATAATAAAATAACCGATAAATTGTCAACTGAGATTGTCGATAGTGATTGTCGAGATGTGAAGGACATGTTTAAGTTATGGGGTAAGAAATTCAATTTAGAAGAAAGTAATAAAGAATCGTCACCAGAAAATTCGACTACTATTACAAAGAAACAAAAGAAGAAAGTAGAGCTTGTATTACCAAAAAAGGAAGAATTACAAAAAGAGAAGAAAGAAGGAAAACGGTTTTCATTTTTCCGAAGAAAAACCAAAGACAAATCAAAGCCTTTCAAATCGAAAAAAGGAATCACAGCTGGAAGATGCGAAGTGGGTGATGGTTTAATGATAAAAATAGGTGCACCAACTGAATACAATATGAATGAATCCACAAAAAAGTTTGAAGGTGTGCCAGAATGTGATGTGTTAAGGAAAGCATGGTTTCGGAGATACTTACATGATAGAATTGATTCACAAAACAGTGTCCAAATTAGATGGAATAACAACATGTACGGTACTAGCAGCAGTACAGTGTTTGAGCTGATAGATTGCATTTATAAAAATACAGGTTTCGTCTTTAAGTCTAGAAGTCACGTGACCACCAGAGATTCATCTCAATACTCGTATAGAAACCCTCAAGTTAATTTTCTACAACAAAGCGTACAAGCTTGGATGATACCTACCATTACGGGTGATCAACCACAATCCACAATTAATAAGAAAAGTATTGAAGTAACTATATCTAATCAAAGATGGCTTGTAGACAAATCTAAAGCATTCTCTCAACACATTGAGTTGATTTTGCATACCGATGTACAGAATAAAGCAATAAGTTCGGAATATATTGTAATAGACATACCCGATGGTTATTTTTCGGAAAGCAGTGATGATAAAAGAGATCAAACAAGTGATGAACTAGTCTATAATGTCATTGAATATGACATGCCAAATTTAAAATCATTTTCACAAAATAAGGGTCAAGGGCGAAAAATAGAAAATGGTGTTATACTAGATATACCGGTAAAATACGATAAAAATATAGCTGCAAATGTTTTTGAAAAAGCTATGAAGGGCCCGTGTCTTCAAAGAGATGTGGTTATTCAAGGCAGTGACGTTTGTTTTCCACGACGGTGTGATGTTATTGGTGTTGGAATCATCACGCAGCGAGATTTACGAAAACCTATGTAAGACAGTTTTTTTATATTATACATATTTTCTTCATAAATTAATTAATAATTTGTTATTATTGTATATTTTATAGTTTCGTATCTACATACTAAGAATAATATGGTAAATAACCCTTCTTTAGTGTATTCTTTCATTATATTATTTTTTATACTGAGGAAGGCAATGAAATATGTGTATGTTTCCTTTGCTTTTTCAGATTAAAAATCAATAGCGAACCTGCAGACACCGAATCCAAGCTTTTCTTGCCTGCCCCAAGAACATGTGAATTAGCTGAAAGTTTTTTACAAGAATACTACAAAAATTGCACTCCTCTTGGTCTTGATATATTTTCTTGGTGTGTCAGTGATTCAAAATTACATGGTTCTTCGGCCAGTAACTCTATAAAAAGTTTTAATAATCAAGGCGATGGATCTAAGTCATGCCCGAATATATATGAAGATTACTTGGCACATTCAACTATAGTGTCGTCTTGTGAAACTTCTTCTTGCAGTCACTGCGTTGTGGTAGAACAAAATAGAAAAGAAGATAAAAAGTCTTTGAAGTTTTTCGATAGATTTAAAAAGGCTGGTGAATCTAACACAGACAGAAAAAGAGTTTTGCCTAAAGACTCTCTAGAAGTCTTTAAACGGCGCAAATATTATGCTCAAATAAACAATAAATCTAAATGGCTTAACAGCGATGCCAAGAAACTATGTAATGTGCCTAGTTTTCAAAATAAAAATGCACAACAACCTTTAGGTGACTGTCCTAAAGTAGACGAACACAATATAGACTCAAGTCCAACAAGTGGGAAATGTAAGAAGCGCGTTTCTTTACAAGATTGTGATATTTTACATGAACAACTAAAGGAACAACTATCAAATAAAACAGTAGGAGGCATATTAACTTTTAAAGGTGCAGGTGGCTGTGATGAATGTAAAAATATATCAAATCCGCGACGAGCCAGAGTTAATCCTGATCCTCCATGCAAAATACCAAAACCACCTTGTGAAGAATCATGTCTCACAGAAACAAAGCCGGCATGTTCGAAAAAGAACTCACCAACGTGTAACGTTCCAAAACCACCTCCTTGTCCTATTGACCCCAAAACACCATGTCAAAAAGTTTGTCCTCCGACACCTCCTCCATGTCTTACGCCCCCTTGTAAAAAAACTTCTTCTGTCAGTTTAACAAAGCCACCTAAAAAACCTATATCCAAGTGTTTATCCCCTCGATCGTCTAGTTCTAATGTAAAAGTTATTCCACCAAGGATAAGATCACCACCAATGTCACCTAATCCTTCACGCCAAAGAGACTGTCCAAAGAAAATGTCAATTTCAAGTATACCTAATTGTGCAATTTGCAAAAGTCCCTTACAATCGACGGCGCCCTCAACTCCTCCTCCTCCTAAGCCTTTTAATTGTCAATCTTGCAATTCACCGTGTAATTCATCACCATCCCAACTGAAACAGGTTTGTAGCCAAGAATTTCCTTGGCCGCTTAAATCTCAAGTATCTAATACACCATCTAAGGAATCAGGATTAAGCTGTAAAATAGCTTCAAAACAACATTCAAATATGGTAAAGAAAACTTCCAATAAATGTTCGGGTTCATCTTTAAAAGATTGTCGTCCTGACTGTGCTAATAGACGCAAACTTGAAAACTGTCCACCAGCTCCACCACCTACAGCAAATATCTCAGCTAAAGCTAATATATATCGGCCAAAAATGACTGGATTACATTTAAAAAAGTCACCAATGCCAAAAACCATTTCGAAAGATTGTTTACCTGCAGTTGATGATAGAGTAATACGGCTTAACTCACGCGAGGAAATAACTGTTAAATTAAGGCAAGGCTCACCGAGTACAGATGAAATAAGAGAAGGTTTAAACATAAAAGTTCAAGATGAAGATGGTCAAACTCTTTATGAACGAAAAGATTATAGAAAAACAGATAAATGTAGAATGCAATTTGTGAAAGATATGTACAGAGAATCGCAAATTCAAAGACTTGTCACTACAAAATCAGATATATTACAAAAAGAAATAGATTTAAAAACAAATCGTGAAAGTAGCGACATGAACCTATCTAATATAATTGAAATAAATTTTAATTTAAAATTTAACCAAGAAGATAAGACCACAGAAACGAACATACAAAACTATGATAAAATAGCAACAGAAGAAAAGGAACAGCAAATATGTATGCATCACGAAGCGTCAAAGGAAGTCTTTCTAAACGACCGAGTTCTAAACGACCAACACAAGCAATCAAATGAGAACAATAAGAACTTAGATAGAAAAGGTGTTAGTATAAATATTATTATAAAAAATTATAAAGTACCTAGTAAGCAAACAAGCAAATGTAGTCAGAATAAAATAACTGAGGAATTTTCTAAGAAAATATCTGAAAAATATCAATCAGTTTCTACTGGTTATAGTGACGTCATAGATCATCCAACATTTTCCATACATCGAGCAACGATTGATTTGTCTGATTGTGAAATCAACAAAGCGCCCAATAAATCTAGTTTAGAATTACTTAAATTAAAAGAAACACAATCTTCAAAAATTACTGAGTCTGAAAAAACGGAGAATTTAACGGTTTCAAATAAAACAAGTTCAAATTTTGACGATATATTAATTGCTAAAACCGAAAGTCATATTAAACTAAGCAAAGATGATATATACACAACAAATGATGAAAAATCTGTTACTAGCTTCTCTGTGACTGGGAACGATACTCAATCAGAAGTTAAAAATGTCGACAAAAGTATTGTACACAAAATACGCGATAAAGAGGAGAAAAAGAGAATGCTTAAGGAAATATTCGAGTCACCCAGTAAGGACAAACTTAAAAACAAGGAACGTTTGCGTCAAATGTTACATGCTGTGCTAACGTCTGATAGTAGCGACTTCGATATTGATATCAACAATGAAACATTTGAATCTTTAAAAGATATTTATTTAAAAAATTCCAGCAGTATCACAAATTACTTAAATACCCTTTCGGCACAATCAATTAGCAAAGAATTAAAAAAGATATATACTACAGAAGATGATAACAGTGATTACAACAGTGGCAGTAGTTCGGCTAAATTAGAAAACTGTGGTTGCTTATGTAATGAAATGGCTCAAAAACTTAAAATTAACGACAATATTAGAGCCTGTTGTTGTGGAAGAATTAACAAAACAGATATAGAAGTAAATTGTGATTTCAATGAAGACACTATAACAATTAATGAAGTTGATGTTCAAACTCAAAATTATGATAGTAACTCTAAAAAAATAATTTCTTCTTATAATTACGAGGATACAGAAAAGATAAAAGAAACCAAATCGAGGCAATATTCAACCAATGTCAATGTGAAGGCTTGTCAAATAAAAAAAATAAGCAAACGCACGATACTCAGTTTATCAGATGAAGATCAAATAGTTCTACTTAGTTCCCAAAAATGTCGAACTACAAAGAAAATAGAGCCCATAGATATATTACAGCTACACGAGACTAAAAAAGCTGTTTTAGGAATTTATGCGGAAAAAAGACATACTAAAGAAGGCGCAAGGATAGTTTCTAAGCTGCCTAAGTTTATGTATGAAAGGGAAAGTGATATACGAAATTATCAAGAAGTAATAATGGCTGGATATAAAAGTTGAAAAAAAAAATTAAAAACCCATTTCAATGTTTTAAGAAAATCTCGCTATCTTATTGCTTAAAAATCTACATTCATATTTAAGATTTTAAGTTCTTGCTATTTTATTTGAAGAATATAAAATTGCCTTTAAAGTTTTATATATATTTTTTTGTTATTTACTGTATGTATAATATATATATAAATATTATTTATAAATTTTGTGTTACTGTTTCCTGTCATTGAAAATTTATTTTCGTTTTGAATTGTTGAATAAATAAAAGAAAGATATTTCTAGGAAGTATATTTTATTTTACTGTATAAAAGTGAAAAATGTCACAAAAAAAATCAACCCATAATTAATTACTTATAATCTGTGGTTTCAATATCACAAAATAAAATAAAAAAATATGAAAAAAAATATCCTTAGAAAAAAATTACCTTTATCTTTGGTACTTAGTGATATCATATTGCTGTTATTAAATAAAGGAACCTTCACAATCGAGTCTGAAAAGAACAAAATGCTAACTGTTATTTATAAAAATATTATGTATTTTACATATTTAACACATCTGCATATAGCAGGGCAGGCAATGTTATCAGACTTGAGTACTGAGATGTTCTTACCAGAGCAGGAAATTTTACACAATATGATAAAAAACATGGAAAGTATTGGCCGGCTTCATGCTATTAAATATCCAGCGTGCGATGGTGCTCGCTTTGCAGCTCTGAGATAATATATTTATCTCGGAAGGTTGTTTCATGTATATTATTGAAATATTTTTATATTCGTTGTGCGCCAAGACGAAGTGCGGCGTTGGGTTCCCAATTCAAGACTCTGATACTCAACATAATTTAGTAAATGAGTGAATATTATTATTAGGGGCCATTCGTGACGCAGGGGCACAGGCGTGCAACTATTTGTGCGTCAGGTTGTGGGTTTCTGTGGTTCGCTCTAATAATGAGTCAAAGCGCGGCGTTAAATTCTGCCACTTTACACGCAATGCCTGCCCTGCTATGCGGGATACAGCGTGAAACTAAAAAAAGAGTGAACATATGAAGACAAATAATAAAATCTTACCTTCCACCATAAACCAATTGTTAGCACAAAAACAATAACATATAAACATGTGATACAAAAAGTGCTGACATGTACATATTGTAGTGCAATAGATCTAATACTGTGAATATTCATATAACAAGAATTTTAATAAATATAGTATAGCGTAGTATATTTCATTTAAAAATTATATTCTCATAATAACTAGTTATAAAATAGCAACAACATAATTTTGAAAATATGTATAAAATTGAAAAAATAAATAAAAACGATTTAAAAAAGACCTATTGTTACGAATATTTGTTTTACAAAAATTGAACGTACATCATTATGTAGGTTCAATTATAATAAGATGATATATTTAAAATTGAAAAAGATGTTTACATATTATTAACAAATTAAGGTAATAATAATTAAATAAAAAAAAACAACAACAAAAACTTTTTAATATATGTTTAATCAAAACACGATATACAAATAAGTACGTTTTTGCACAGATACAACACAGCTAGCGTTCAACAGATACAAAACACTGTACAAATTACAGATTAAACAACAATTATTTACGCTACATTTGAACAACTTTAATAGAATATTCTAGTAGAAGTAGAATTACAAAAAAATGCTAATATTATTTATATAAAAGATATATTTAAGATCATTTCAAGTGTTCTTTTTATTTCTCTAGTAATTTAACAATGAATTTCATTAATGTATATTCAAACATAATATACAATGTTACTTATTTAAAACCAAGAAACATTTTTTCTACTAGAACATTCTACTTTTAGACTAATCTAGGGCCTATCTGTATAATATGGACCCAAAAATACTTTAAAATACATTTGAAGCATATAAATGCAGTTATAAATACATTATTCTTAATAATTCAAGTAATATATCTTTAAATAATACTTTTTTGATAATAATAAAAGAAGAATAATACAACTTAAAATTCTATAAAATTGGTTATATAAGGTAAAAAAAGATTGAGCAAAAACCTAAATACAAAATTATAAAAACATTGATTCAGGTATTAAAATCAGATCTCAATAAATCTCAAGGTACACATTTTAAAAAGTAACTTAACTAAGAGAGTATTTTACAAATATTTTTTTATAGTTTTGAATCAACTTTAAAAAGGAGGCGATCAGTTTGACAATTGTGTGTATTGGATCATATTTTTATTTATACTTCTAAGTTAAGCTAAGTTTTATTTATACTTTTCCTACATTTTTTTTTTAAAACTTATAGTGATATCGAGTTTATACTTGAAATGGAAAGTTAGAAAACAGAATAAATTTCATCAAAATGTCCAGTAGTGTTGAGATATGCATATCTACGCATTTCAAGAGGGTGCATACAAAATACAGGCACCTAAGTTGTTCACAGGTATTTTTTAAAGTCAGTCAGTGATGCTTTTTTAAATTAATATTTTATTGTTATATACAAAAAAAATATAATAATACATAAAATTCATCAAAGATCAGCCTCGAAAGGTTCAAAAGAATAATAAATGTATTTATAAACTGACCATAAATTGTGACTGGGCTGTATACTAGAAAAGAATAAATAAAGCTTTTTACTATAAAAAGTCAATAAATAATCTTTTATTTTAAAGAATTATGAAAAGATATGAAATTTAATTTATTTGACAAGTTTATGAAATTCAAGAAATCAATGAATCATAGCCAATAGAATAATTTAAAAAGATAAACATTTATTACCAAAATTTGTTAAATTACTCACTAAACACTAATATTTTAATCTAAAGTCTCCAATAAATAAGTTATGGCAGTTATATTTGTTTAATACTACTCTAATAGTGAATGCTCACTACAGACAGAGATAAAATTAGAGTATAGTGTATGAGATAAGAGGAATAAAGAGAAAAAATATAAAGGTTTTTTTTGTGGTTCATGTTGTACCCGCACATAGTAGGCAGAGGAAATCTGGGAACCCCATAACCACACTCCGTTTCCATTAAACACTTCTGTTTTTGTTATTAGCTTTTCCTAATATAATTGCTTAATTTTTAAACATTTGAAGAAACTAAAATACAAAATTTAGTATTTATACAAAAGATGAGATTAATTTCTTGATTTTTTTTTAAAGTCAACATCCTATTGTTTTTAGAGATACATAAAAGATTATTTTGTCTATAGGTACATTTGTAAGCGTATTTAACTGAGATTCTTTAAAAAAGCTAGATTCTTTAGGGTTGATTACCTTATTACGATTATATGTTCATATAAACTTATTTATACTAGACAATCATTTATATAAATATTCAACAGGTTAACACAAAGTTCTAGCATTATCTAAAACGTAAGGACTTTTATTATGACTAACTTCTTCAATTAAAGCGACGTTCAGATACAAATAGCTTCATTTATTTCTCTTTTAGAAATAACGTAACTTAACGCAGTATTCTGTTCATTGATACTGAATAAAATTCTAATGTTTGGGAAATGAAACTAAAATGATTGTGTGGAAACAATCCTTTTGGATTGTGTTTATTTTAATGACATTTAATATAAAGTTATATAAATAAAAAGCACCGAAATAATACTTAAATTCTTAAGTAAAAATTATTCATAGTCTCATCCCATTACTATTTAAAGAACCGCTGTTAGATCAGATTTAAATTATAGTGGGGTTAAATTTTATCCAAGTAGTGTGCTCAATTAACAAAATAATATGGCAGCTATATTTTAAAAATAACATTTTAACTTAGTTTTTTAGCTTGAGATACACGAGATCTGTGCATGAAGTGAAAAGGGCTTTGTTGAAAAATATTCAAAAGAAAAGTCATATTTTGACTTTAAAGGTATTTTTTGTTGCTAGTGTATAAAACGTACAAAGTAAATAGTAATATACAATTCCAATCAGCACTTTGAGCACATTTTAAAGATGGTGTAGGAGGCATCTATAAATTACTTCACATGAAATTTATAATTTTTCGACTCTGTCATTGTTAAAACTAGTCAGTTAACATTTAAGACCTGCTTACCCAGTCAAAGTGTATACCACACTTGGCAGGGTAGACAGGGGGATCCTGGGAACCTAGTGTTAAGAAACTCCGTTCCTATTAAGAACGAAAGTGTCATTCGCGACTATTCGTCGAATTCTGGAGGCTATACCTCGTTACCAGAGCGGGAAAAAGAAAAAATTAAGTATTTCATTTCCTCGGGTGGGAATCGAACCCAGAGCCTGTCACTGCGACACAATTGTTCTCTATTTTACAATTTGACACTTATAATAGTTATTGTAACTCTCTCAACGTGGTACGTAATTTATGAGTGGCCCAAATATTGTAAATATAATATTTTCTTAAATAAAAGTAAAATTCAGTGCAATTCAACTTTAAAATGGGCATAAAGTTGAGAATTCTATATTCTTATTTTATAGTCAAGACACGTTTCTAGAAGTAAAATACAACTGGCAAAAGAAAAAGTGGCCGTATCTATATCACGGGACGTTACGGATGTAACATTTCGGTTCATTTCAATATTTATACCGATTTCGGTAACAGATATAGAATTATTTTTAATTATGCGATAGTTTTGTATAATTTAGGTTACAGACCTTAGAATTTTTTTTTTAAAGAATTTGTTATTGACAATTTGTGATATGTGCTGTTTATCATTTTTAGTAACAAAAGTTCTTCGTACTTAGCGCTATTCCGTACCAAGCGCTAGTGTGTCAGCTCGGTAGGCGAAATAAAAAAAAACTGTCATAACAAGTTTCATTCATATTCCGCCCATATCAAAGATCATCCGGAACTTTTAAATCGGTTTTGGTTACGGTTACGGATAGTTATATGTTTCAGATATCTGATAATTTCCATTACCTAGACTTTGCAAGTTGGTTAATGAGTACAGTGACCTATTTGACATTAATGCTGATTCAACTGGCAAGATTCGATTAATATTGAACACCAAAAATCAAACATGCTAAAAATATATTAAATTTTATTATTATTATTATTTTTTTTAATTTTCTTTTTTTGTTTTGTGTTGTTTTCTACGCTTAGGAGTTTAATTTCGGTCTGTTATAGCAAGATGTATCTACCTGTAAGTGTTTGTTACATTTAGTCTTAGTTCCATGTACTATGTATCTTTTTTGTATGTATTGATGTAAACAAATGTTGGTGGATCAATAAATAAATAAATAAATAAATTACGGTTACAGAGCTCCGTAATCTAATCTATATCTTTTTTCCACTTAATGCACAGAAATATTTTATTGCCAGTACTATAAAAATTTATTATATTAGAAATTGGTATATATTTCTAGTTATGTAGCAACAACACAGTTTTACTTGACTAACTTAACTAATTTTCTCTTCGCTTTGCATTTTTTGATGCACTTCGTACGTGGATATTGAAATGCTTGACGTTTCTGATGTCAGATGTGTTATTTCGACCTGGCGTGATAAAATAATATAAAATAAAAATATATTATGTATGATTGATTTTAGAAAAATGTTATTTTATTTACCACATTGTTTATTTATTTATTTATAATTTTATTATTAATAAAAAACCAATCTCTTACCTTTTTGAATCTCTATTTCAAAAAAAACTAACTAAAATAGACATTTTTTATAAAACATTTGATTAAAATGTCAAAATCATGCTCAAAGCGCGTCAAATACTGTTTATGTTTTGTAACTCAACATGCAATCTAAGACCTAATTCTTGATAGGTTATTATAATAAAGAAAATAACGTATTTATATTACTTTCAAATATTTATTCTACACCTTAAATAGTTAACAACAACAGAATATAAAGTGTAATAGTAACAACGACGTATTTCACACACCTCTGTCCTTGTAAGGGGTGACCATAGTAAAATAAAATTACTAAGATTTTTGCATTACAGAGATAAAACAAAATATTAGATATTATAAATAGTTATTGAAATTTTTATTAACGATTTAATATATATATTTTTGAATATTATGATCTTTTTTCTCAACAGATCAAAAGTTGTGGACTTGTTAAACCGATTAATTATATAAAAATTCTGTCTTGAGATACGACATTTTTCACTTGTAATAATTTGAAACGTAATATATTCATGTAGCTTAATTAAAAAATATGATTGTTTTAAAAAATATTTATTTATAAGTAATCCTATAATAAAATGAAAATGTCAACCCTTACAAGGAAAGCTTTATTTTGATCTACTAGTTATTTTGAAAGTGGTTTTTTTGTATTATTACTTCGAGGGAGAAATAAAACAATAACGTAACCAATAATTGAATAATTAATATGTAAAGAGAAAAAACTTATCATTATAATAAGTTTTTATATTGATTCGTAATGTAGACTGAATCTTTATTTTTATTTAGTTTTTTTTTATAAACATTCAAGGCGAAATAAAAATATCCTTTTCTTATGGATACTTTAAGTATTTTTCACTATTGCTATATAAAAATTGAGTCTTATAATTTTCAAATTGTATAAGTTACGTTTTTAATTTAAATTTTATGAGATTATGCTTGTAATGTCAAATATTTGTTATTATTTGTGTTTCAGAGCACAGAGGGATAAAATCTTTTATTTTTCAAAATTACTAACAGATCAAACGGATACATTTTAATATTAAACACCCACAAGAAGCCGATTATATATATATAAGCCAATATAAATTGCTTTTCGAACAACCTTTTAACTGCGATTACATATTCTAAGCTATCAACAGTAACATTGGTCGTCTATATGTTGGCAACGCTGAACTTGGTATGTCAAATTACACTTTTACAGACATATATAATTAATATAACCATAATTAGAGGACCATACCATACCATAATTAATATAAATAAAAAAAACATGTGTTTTATGCATATAAACAAGTAATTTTACTTTTAACTGCATAAGTTATATTTATGTAAAAAGTATAACATTTTATAGCCGGAATTACAAAAAGTTTTTTATTTTTATATACGTCTATAAAAGCGATGATGGCAACACAGAAAGTAAATATTGAATATTGCGATATTGAAAAACATTTAAACATTTTGCACGCTATTTATGAAACTTGAACATTTAAAATTTGCTGGATCCTAAAATAGTGATGGAAAATTTAATTCTAAAATATATCGCGACGGTTTTCTTTAATTTATCCTTTTTATATACAAATAAAGCTAAGTAATAACACTTTATGATTATAAATGGTTGTAATATACATTAAAAATTATTGTTGATAAGAACTATGACTTTAAAATATTTAGTACTTAAAAATTCTCTCTGGATTCGATTAAATGTAACGGAAACACAGAAAATGGAAGATGTAACGTGAAAGTCACAGATTATTATTTTCGCTACTCAATTTTATTTAATTTTCTACGCAATGCCTTACTTTCCTTAAATAAAACAAACAACCATTTAAATATCGAAAAGTATTAAGAAAAAATACTTTTTACTAATTATAAAAATTACACTAACGTATCCAAATTTGTACTATGTAAATTAAATGATATGAAGTAATGCCAATTTACAAAATGGCGTCGATAAATTACTACGCAATTTAAAAATAAATATCACCAACAATTTAAAATATAAAAACTTGACAAAATCGTTTTTTTATTGGTGCTTTAAAAAAAAGTTCTCTACTTTCTTTTAAACTTTCAGTCGTGTCGTGATTATTTTTTATATATTTTTGCAGATATTTACCAAAAAATAAATGTTACGAACAATATATGTAGCCAGAGTCATAGATTTGCTTACGACGAGAAAACGTTATAGAAAAATAAATTATTCAAGTTGTAAAAGATAAAAAAAATACAAAATCTGCAAAAATTTACAAAAAAAAAAGTTTCTTACAGATAATAAAAAACCTACAAAGCCCACTTATACAAAAAAACGGTCCGTTTCTATTATTCAAAAGGTCCAACGTTTTGGCATATTATTTCACGTTACTTGAACATGGCAACGTCAAATTGGTTACCAGTTACAAAAGTCTACATCAAAGTTTAAAAAATTAATTCGCTTCCCACAAAATGGAAGCCATTTTTGTGTTTTAAATAATTTTGTCTAAATTTTCTAGAAAGCTAGCATCGTTCGTAAAAACGTATAAGCGATTATATAAAATGAAAATAATCATTTGTAATCGAATTCTACTCTTTGTTTTAATTGCAACTACCCACCATAGAAGCAGCGTCCAAAAAAATCGTAGCATTAATTTAGAATGCAAATGCTGTAGAAATTATCTATAAATACACTATAACTAATACACATTTAGAATGGATAGATATTAAAAAATCTAAATAATACATTTTAAGTGTATGTATTGTAATATTTGTTTTTTCAAAGCTAAATGTGTTCAATGATTTAAGGTTATATCAAAATTAAATTCATATTTGTAATATAATATATAATCTGTATTTTCCATTCTATATGTAAAAAAAATATTAATATGTATTATGCTAAGCTTTGCTATATTGCACATTAGACAAAATTACTCTAGTTTGAGATTTTTTTTTATTTAAATACTTATAAATGATAGTATATCATATCTTTATGTATGTCTTTTTTAACATCATATTTTTCCGAAAAAAAAAGAAAAAGTTTTGCATAATGTGCTAAAAGTGACTGCGTCTAGTGATAATACAGTGAGAGGTTAGTGTTAATCCTTCACGAATGTGAAAGCAAATCGATTTATAAACCGGTTATAGCCAATCTTAACCAGTGAAAATATACGATTTTTTTAATAATAGTATATCATTTTTATTTATTTTTTATTTATAATAAACAAGAAGGAAGGAAGGAATACTTCATTTGAGATATTTATTTGTGAAAAATTACGCTTACAGTATAGGCACAGATAAAAAAAATGGTAAAGATCGGCTTTAACGGTTATATTATAGTATTTTAATGCGTTTGTATGCGTTGTGTTGATAGATTGACAACTTATTATAATAGTTACTGTATTGAAAAATTAAGCAGCTTTAAATAATAAAAAAATCCTTTTATTTTTACATACTTGTATGAGATTAAATCAAGTAACAAATCAACAGTTGGCAACCCATATCAGTTACAGCAAGCAGTGTAACCTACTATTATATGTTGAGGGTAGTGTTGTTAGTAAAGTTTACACGGATTATGAAACAATTTAAGCAAACATCATGTGTAATAGAGATAAATTATCTTTAAAAGATGAATTAATTAATAACATTGATTTTTCATAAATCTAAACTCAAGAAATATGTAGATCAAATCACAACAATTTACATATATCTCCAACATACATTATGTTGGAGATATGTAAATACTTTGTGTCTAAAAACTAATATGAGAACCAATTAAAACCATGTTATGATAAAATAAAAGACAATTAATATGATGTTTACCAAGTAGTTTTATAATCTGCGTAAATTTGTTTGTTTCATAATCCGACAGCTGTCAACTGACCGATTTGTACCTATATTCCTTTCAGATCAGTTCTTTGGCTAGGACATGGTTAGTGTCTCATAATCTGTACTCAATCATATTGACAGCTGTCACGCACCCGTCACCTAATATAAAATGGCGGTAAACTCACCACTTCAGTAGTGAGGCAGTTGATAGGAGTGGCGCGCGGGGGCGGCGCGGGCCGCGGAGAGCGCCGTCCTGAACTCGGAGTAGCTCCACGCATAGGTGTTATGGGGTAGCCTGTGATGAAATGTATTAATCAAAACACTCTTTCCCTTAGTCCATCGTGGTATCGCAGTAGCAAAGGTGTATGACTCCCTGATATGATTGAAGTATTTTATGCTTTCATTCTCTCTCTCAGAGAAAGGAAGTAAGTATCTTTAAACTAAATTCCTTGCGTCTATCCTATTATAAGTGCGAAATACAGCGTGGAGCTGTAAAAAATAGTTCACAATAATAATAGTACTATATTAGTATATTATAATTATTACATTGTATATTAAATCTATTTTTTTAATAGACATTCAGTACAGTTTTTATGCTCAAAGTGTATAAAATAATACATAAGTCATAAATTCTACGTTAAAAGTAAATTTATTGATTCAGTAAAGTTGATAAAAGTTAATTAAGCTAACCTTGTTCACTACTACTGGATTCAGTAAAACTAGGCGTGCCTTCCGTCCACGTGGGGGTCGATCCTTCTACAGAAGCCGGAGGCGTCCAACATACACTGAAAATATATAAAGTAGCAATATCATACACAAGTCGAAAAAAAATAATTTACTAATTGTAGCTTCCACAATCTGCAATAATCCTATAGTCCAATTCGGACATATTAAATAACATTTTCACAAAAATAAAACTCACCTAGCTTCATTACTCCTAGCGCTGCTCAACGCAGCCGGAGTCAAAGCCAACGACGAAGCTGACGACGTCGTCATAACGCTGGCCGCGCTGGACGCCCCTCGACGCCGGCCCGACGCGCTCGACGACGTCGTGGACGAGGAGTTAGTGCGACTCGTGCGGGGCGGGAGCGCCTCTTCAAAGGGCGGTGGGGGCGTAGAGCAACAGGACAACGGCGCACCGGCTAAAAACAACTAGCGTTATACTCTAGCTTTTGGTGTGCGCACGCGCAGGACTCGCGAGAGCTAAAGCTAAAGAATGAAGACAAACTGGTGGAACTAATGGTAGATGGTTGATGAAATTATTGTCGACTAATGAGTTTTAACCTAATTGGTCTAAGCTAATATTGGTGGTGTAAAATTAAATGACTGTCATAAAACTATTGTACGCAACACAAAGTTATAAAGCATCTACTATGTTATATAAGAAATAGAAATACAAAAGACGTAAGATTGAATCATGCTTATAATTTAAATCACATCAAAATACAATTCGAATTGGATCGTAATCACAGTACTTCTTCAAATTCTTTCCTCATTTTAAACATTATTTTGTTATCGAAGGTTTTAAATATTTCGGTTTGCTTCGCTTCGTAATGCTTCCTGGGTGTTAGTTGTGGGCGTGGTGGATTTGGCTCTGGTACAATTGTGACGGAGAATTTTCTTATTTTGTCATGCACGTTGCCAATCTTTGGTTTAAGTCCAACAGGATCAGGTGCTCTATATTTTTTGCCATAATTAGGTCTCTTCACAGGGCCCCTGTTAGGCTGAGGGGGTTCAAACTTTTTCTTCGTCTCTCTAACCATGTCTCGGTTTTTAACTGTCGATAAGATGCTGTCTCGTGATGAACTTACCGAACATGTTTCAGATTCGGATTTAAGTATTTGTTTTTGAAATAAATCGATTTTTGTTTTAGCTTTTCTATGGCACACCATTTCATCTTTGTTCTCTCTGGAATGTTCTTCTGAGTATGATTTTATTTCAATTCTTGGTTTCGATTTTACTCGCGAGAGCCCCCGATTTTTATCTTTTCTTGACTGATTGAAGTTGAATTTCTTGGTTATGCCAGACATTATGCCACCTTTAGAATTACTTTTTCCAGGCACTTTTTCAGAATCAGAAAGTTGTAAATCTTTTTGTATTGTAGGTATCTTCTTTAGTGTATTAATTCTGGCAATAATACCGGAGGGTTTAGATTTCGGAACTGTTAGTTTTGGTTGTGGAGGAGGTGTTGCACTATCTTCTGACGAGTCACTTCTATACAAAGATGATCTATTCTTTGCAGGACTAATATCGTCTAACAATTGTTTCACTTTAGCTTTAGTTAGCGTGTCAACTGTAACTTTGTTATTTGCACCGATTTCATGAACAACAATAACTTCGTCACTGCTAGTATCTGTAAACGAGTCGTCGTCATAGTTTCCAGTGTCCAAATGTTCTCGCACCGTTTTATCAATATTGAATTTGGCCATCATAGTCGATTGAGCAATCAAATCCTTGCCAGGATTAGTCCTCTCAGTGATACAGTCAGCCTCCTCAGCGTAATTCAGGAAAGAGTTAGACGCCACTAATTTAGTAACTTTAATAGAGTGATCAGATATAGAAGGCGGGACGCGGCATGCAATAGGTTCTCTAAATTTCATACCATGCCCATAAAAACCAAAATCATCATCACTACTTGTGATAGGAGTTTGCTGCGGTATATCGTTAACCGATATGTGCAAAGTGTGATAGTCACCTTTAGTTTCGAGGCTCGACGTTTGAGAATTACCGCCCCCTCGCTTGGTCTTTGGGGACCCCCGGGGAGGGACTGGGGGCGGAATCCTCTGTTTTTGAGATCCTTTGAGAACTGCCGGAAAAGCTATTTCCGGTTCAGAAACGGTCGCCATCGGCGGCGCTTGAGAAACTTTTGCCGCTGTCGAGATCGGCGACGTCACTGATGTGGGCGTAATTTGAGCTGTGACATCAGTAAGGGACACTACAGGGCATTAAAAAACTCGCAATATTTGTATAGATTTATTTAAATAAATACAGTAAAATATAATATAGAAATAACACAATAGTTATATTGGCACGGAAGGAGAATGAATAAAAGCGCGGAGTAACAAATTGTTTGTGTTAGAAGCGTTATTTTTTATAATAAAGATATGGTTTAGATATCCAAAATGGCGTGTTTATATTTATATTTTTTATATTGAGCTTGACCGTGAATGTATCGTTTATTGGTGCATAAGAAGTGAAATGCATGCAAGTTGTAGAAGTAGGTTAAGAGTATACCCAATAGTATCAGATCCAAAAGGTCATAGCAGCGTGGAAAGAACAGAATTATGACAATAAGTTTATTTTTGGAAACTTTGGCATTTCATTGTCACAAGTTTTCCTAATTGAAAGTAATTTTGAATATAACTTTCTCAATAATACATAATTTAAAAACGTTATAAACAAGTACAAGTAGTACAAGGGGATTTGGGGAACCAGTAAAATCCTTGTGGATTTTTTCATATAAAAAAAATAATTTATTTTATGTAAAGAAATTCAACATATCACCAAAGAATCCAATTTCTTAATCTATTGATAATATATACAGACGTAGTGGCTTTGGAAGTGCTTGTGGGTTTGATTCTTACTAGTGGCAAATTATACAATTGTCTGGATAGATTGTCGTACTCTGCAACATCTTAATATTCCGTTCGGCTATGCCTAAATCAAAATACACCGAGGCCAAAATGGACCCGTCAACCATTACCTCTTTGAAACTAAAATTCAGTAAATAAATATATTATTTAACTATCAGTCTCACCTGCTTTTGTGGCGACACAACTAGACGTTGTAGCGCCTATCCGTTTGATAGCGTGCAAAATATATTTACATTTTTATTATATGTCTAGGGTATAAGTACATATACGAATATATAAACAATATTATATGATCCTAGTATTTATATTTCCAAGCAATAATTTTATTGTATAAAATGCAAAAAAAATATATAATAATCCCTTCGACTTAGAGGGTGGCGTAACTCAACACCGAACTTTGTCTCTCTAGAGCAGAGAAATGAAAACAATTGATTTCTCCGAGAGAGTATTGTACCCACGACCATCACGGTTACAACACGAAGCTGTGGCAATGAAACTTATTATTTTTTATAATTAATTAATTGTATTTTTAAACTATCAATTTATTGCTTGGAAACGCATATAAGCTGTATAATGATATATATTAAAAAGCTGCCATTTTAGTTAGCATAAAGCTATTTTTTAAAAAATACACAAAAGTAAACAAATATTATGCCTAAAGGGAATGAAGTATATCAAAAATGTGCTTGGTTAAAACAAACAATCGCCAAAGCATCTAAATGGTGATTTTATGATTAATAATAAAATTTAGAAAATAAGGAGGGGATTAATCGAGTAGCTTGTTTAAATGTTATAATTGAATTGGTCTTTGTTTTATCACTAAGTTTCTGTTATTTTATTACATAGATTGACATATATAGTATAGGCACAAATAATTATTTTAATAACTTGCTCGTTCGTGAAGAAAATGTGAACCTTAAAAATAATATGATATGTAAAATAAATCTGTTTTTGTAATAAAATAAAAAAGATCGCAAGATGAAACTACAAATAATTTGTATGTACCTACGTCGCCTTTATGTAATTTGACAGAAATTTATCAGACACTTCTTAATATCGCCATAAATAAATATTTTCTCGGGTTAATAAAAAAATACGACAAATAAATAAAAAAAAATACATTTATTTCAACATTTTCAACCAACTTATTTACATATTAGGTCACATCTTATTTTTAAGTTTCCCATTCAATTAGTTATACATAATTTAAATAAAACAATATTTATTTTAATAATCTTTACAAGGAGATACCGTATTTCTTTACATATCTCTAGGAGGTAATCATGGCGCAGTAGTTGTGGGTTCGATCCCATTAAAGAAAATGAATTAAACTCTAAGATGGATGGATGTGTAATAGGCATAGAGAACCTAATAATATAAGTGACTCTAGACACATTTTCGGTTTATTTTAAGTCACATTCAAATTGAATTAAGGTCGCATTTTAAATAAAAAGCCTTAAAATTAAAAATTTCATTATATTTCATAAAAAAAATACTACTATTTGAGGATATTAAAATAATACGTTAACAAACAGTTTCAATGTATTTAATCCAAATATACAATATGAGGTAACCATTACACAGAATATTATACAATAAAACTATATTACAGATTAAAAATATATATTATGCACATATATTAAAATAAAATTAAGTAAATATCGCCTGTATTAATAAACAGGCGATATTCATGTCAATAAACATAAACTGAATTTAAAAAAAAATAAAACAAAAATATATATTTAAGTTCATATTTTTTAGAAATCTCATAGAATAATTTATAAATATTTTATTACATTATAAGCAGAGAGAAATTAGTGTCTCCACTTTCTGCCTAATTTAGAGACATTGGGTAGAGTGACGGAACTCACGCGTTTTATCCTATCAAAGTGGGTTAAACACAATTTTAATAGCTCCCAGAGTAGGGATCGAACCCACAGCAATTACACGCACAAGCATACAGTTATAATTTCATATATTTGTGACTATTTACTGTATATCGATTGAGTTTTATACTAAAATGTACGAAACCAAAAAAATATTAATGGATTATTGTAACGAATAATTAATATTTAAATAGGCACATTTTATATATTCTTTAAAATAGATATTTTTTTTAAATATATCATTTTAAAAAACAATTTGAGTAAAGTATTCTTGAAATTAAGTATTCTTTATGCAAAATAACAAAGTATTAGCAACTAATAGACATCATTAGATAAATACATATATCATTAAAAAGATGTGATAAAAATTACATTTTTTGGTTTACAAAATTTTAGTACAATGGTAAATTTTAGTTTAATATTTGGCGCTAACCCGGTAGCCCGTTATGGATAAAGCGTGAAGCTATGTTATGTTATGTTTGAGACATAAAATATGTGACTTTTTTTATTATGCTGTTTTCTTATTAGGATTAATAGATAAAGATAATATTACACTTTTATTTATCTTTATCGTCTATCGTTATCTTTATCTTTATATTTATCACTATGGAAAAAGAATACCATAATCTACTTTTTATATATTAAGAGAGGCATTTTATCTCTTTTTCGCGACACCTAACGCCAATTTTATTTAATCAAATCACTGACGGCAATGTTTACTTGTTTTTTTTTATCAAACAGTTACACATTAGTTACATACATACATATTCTTTAAAATTATCAAATAAATAATTAAACGAACAATATATTATTAATTAATTTAAAATTACGTACACTGGATATTAGGAACGTGTTTTACTACACTTGTGATGCTATACTGTACTATAAACGTGTGCTATACTGTACTATAAAATAATAACAGATATAATATTAATTATTATTACAATTTTGTGCTTAAATGTCTTTTAGTTAAAAGCTTTTCTTCGTTGAATATAATATATTTTTTTATATTCCTCGATAGATTTTTTATACAGAAACAACTACAAGAGCCTGCTTGAAATATAACCTCAAAAAAAGCCCAAGAATTTATTTTCCTAAAAAATTGTGAACAGTCTTTAATAGAAAGTTATTTATATATAATAAATAGCCGTAATAACGCATCGATTACTCTTGCTACAGAAGCATGGACAAAGCTATATAAAGTTATATAGCTTCAAATATAAACCAGCCTAAGCTATAAAACTTCAATCAGCCGGTGGAACCATTATGATTGTACTTCCACTGTCTTTTCCTTTATAAATTGCTGAATTTTCTAAGGTTTTAATATAAACAACTTCCTTGACGAACGTTTCCGACGAATCCTGTATATGTTCGTCGCCATTTAGACGAACTACTGACACATGTTTGCTTTCGTCGTTTGACATTTTAGGAGATTCTGGTTTAATGTAGACCGTTTGAGTAGATCTGACTTTTCTAAATCTCATATCTTTAGGTAAAGTCGATGCCTCACGCTCTATTATTGTAGGCGTGACACTTCTTGTTCTGTAGCTAGACGTGTGACTTTTGGGTAACGTGTTCGAATCTCCTGTTTGCGGAGCACTATCTGCTTTAACGAAGCCTATATCCATGAAAAATTTCTTAAATTTCTCAACAAAAGTCGGTGATTTTGCTCGATTGAGGCTACTTGATAACCTTTCATTGGAATGTTCTTTGGAACTGACTTCGTCGATTCTTTCCGGTATGTTCGACATACTTTTGTGTTTTTCTAAGTTCGATCGTCGTTTCCATTTTTCTTCGTCGTCATCGTCTATAAATGGTATGTCTTGGAGATTTTTGTCGTTTCTCGTGTCGACTGCCGCGTCTTTTAATATCTTAATAACTGGGACGGCTTGATCTGCTATATATATTTGAGGTACACTTGTACTCGTATTGTCTGTCTGTATACCGCTATCTGCTAAACTCCCATTTATATGAGAACTTCCTGCACCAGTCGATAGTACTTTAGTTAGTTGATCAGACAAAGATTCCATACGATCTTGTATCGACGATCTGTATACATTATCAGCGTAAGAAGGCCCCGGATCTCTCGGATTTAGATTGGAAGTATCAAAATCGATTCGTCTTTGAAAAGGCAACGTCAGTCTATCCCTATCCATAACTTTAAGTCTGTCAGACAAAACTGAGGGATATTCCGTGGGCATTTGATGCCTTTGATTCCATGTAGATATTGTGGTATCAGTGAAATCACTCATACTAGATCTTATAGAAGACCTAGGTGATAATCTAGCCTGTCTCATGTATTCCGGATTATAGTCCTTTATAGGCCGACCGATGATTTTACTGCCTGCGTATAAAAACGCTTTGTTAATTTTCTATCGCTTATTTTTTTGGTACATTTCAGTTTATTTCCCACCCTGGATCGCCGTTTCACACAGTTAGCACAAATAACACCAACTCTTTAAAATATACATTTTTTATAAATAAATCACGCAAAACTTGTGTACAGTCAATGTACCGTATAAATGTCGTAAGTGTGTAAAATAATAAAAAAAATGCACAACAACTATAAGGACAAACAAACACCGGACAGGATAAAAGGGTGGGGGACAAAATAAACTGAAATGTATATATATTAAAAATACTGTAATGTATTAAAGGTATTAAAAAAATCCGCATTCATTGTTAGGAAATAGGACTACTAGCCACTTGTTAACAAAAAAAAGTGTATTTTCATTGTAATACATAAATATTATATTAATATTATAATAAATATATATTTCATGCAAATATATAATATAATAATAATGATATAACAGGACATGCAACGGCTCAAAAGTGACTAATATATATATATATATTATTCTTATATTTGTATAAAATAAAAATACACTTTTGTAAATATATTAAAATAATAAAAAAATTGATATAACGTACCTATTGTATCAATTTCTTCTTGAGGTCTCAGTGGCTTCGCAATAGATTTTCTCTTCGACGGCGAGTGTTTTAGTGCTGTAATATAAGTTTAAATAACACATTAAAAACTTAAATTGACAGATATTTTGTTTAAAGTAATTTTGTGATATTGGTACTTTTTATCTGATTAGTATATTACAGACAATAAATCAGACTTTTTAAAATTAAGATGTATTAAATTCATGGAAATGTATAATTTATATCACAATTTTAATACTATCATTAAATACTATGTAATACCACAAAAATACTTCATAACTGAGAAACAAAATTAAAAATACAGTATTAAGCATTCGTATGAAAATAAGCACAGAAAATGTACATCAATTTTAATTTCGCAAAATATAATTAGACTTCAAGCTCTTTTAAAAAAAGAAAAAAAAATGAAGAAAGAAAAATACAAAAAAAAAGGAGAATTGATGAAAATCATGCCAGAAGATTTTACATTTTTTTTAAAGAGATCGTACACGTTTTTTTATATAAACATTTAGAACAAAACAGTATTTCGTACTAACAAATTAAATAAATTTTGGAAAAGGTTGAGAGTAGTGTGTAAAAATGGTTTTTATTCTATGTGAATTAAAAATGGTATACAAATTAAACATCTGTCATGTATATATACGTTAATATATAGTATAAAACAATCAATTTTTTTTTTCAAATATTATGTGCTAATGCCAATTTTATAAGAAATAGTTCACAATTACGATTATTATTTTAAAAAAAAAGTTTCGCAAATATTCATGCTGTGCCATTTTTCTATAGGATTATGAAACGATCTAACTACATAGGTTTAAAAAAAAACACAAAACAGTCTAAAGGGTTCTACGACTAGAAGAGAATAGACGTTATTTTAAAAATAAATATCTATAGGAACATGAAATTGTTATAATATAACTATAATGAATCACTATAATAAGAATTATGTCAAATAAAAAATTAATGACAACTACAATGACATTTTTTTATTATATAAACATATTTTTGTTAAATAATAAAATTCTATCATACTTGGTTAACATACCATTATTGCATATAAAGAATGTGTCAATAATGCCATATTAACCAATTTTTTAAACGAAAGTGTATGTATACGTAAAGTATAGTAAAATTGTGTTCCAACTTTTTAACGACCGTGAACTTTGATAACCAATTAAAAGAAATTAAAAATTATAACAATTTCTTCAAGAATCACAGATTAAAAACGTCACAATAGAAAAAAAATACGATTCAAATTGACAAATAACATGCCATCATCTAACACGAACTTACTTAAACCTCCACGGACGCGCGCCAGTATCCAATTTCGGACAATTGTTGGGAAAAAAAAAGGGAAAACAGATATTATTCTCGCAAAAAAAATAATTATTTTATGGATTCATAATTAACGGGGACGTGCATGACTTTCACGTTAAAAAAAATCATGCGAAATAAAACAAAAAGAGAACAAAAAATTATGTTGAAACAAAAAAGATTGAACATGCCCAATTCGAACGTGACAAAAAATAAATAAAAAAAGAACTCCTTAATTAAATACAAAATTCACTAACAAAAGTGAACGCCTACACTAAAACGTTTGGGTGTTGGTGCATTACATATTCTTCATTAAAAAAAACATGTAAGCCTACTTTTTAAGTTATATTAAAAGAAATAAATATAGACGGAACCTAGCAATCTAGCTATAACTATAAAAATTTAGATCTAATAATCAAACAGGCCTGATTAAAGAAAAATAAAAAACATGTTACTAACACTGGCTATAGACATATTTAAAGCATTACACTGTAAATTCCAATAAAGAATCGTTCCCTAAAGAAAAATAAAAATGTCAAAAAAATATCAACGTTTTTACTTAACCTATCCAGAAAAAAAAAACAACATCTATCTATTTTCTACAGAGAACCTAAAAAAACAAATAAATAAAACACACCAACACCCTAAACACGTGTAAACACGCATAAAAACGCGTAGACACGCATAAACACGTTCAAAATCGTGTACAAAACACAATCAATACCTATATAACTGGTGACGAGCGTTCTGAACTTGCGATGGTTGCCTTTGATCTCCGGAAGGTCCACTGATAGACAATTTATGTTTTTATTTTTTTTAGAGATTTTTTTGTTTGCGCAGGCGTGTGTGAAACGTATAAAGATATGTTTTTCAATATTTTTTTATACAAAAATAAAATTATACATAAAAGGGTACTTTGTGAAGCAAATGTTGCAATGAATGTAGCTATAGATTTCAATTCTGTTATTATTTTGTGTTTTTTTTTTATTTATGTGTTGACTAGAGGAGCCCTATGAAAAGTTAATAAATATATATAAACATAAACATATAATTATTAAATAAAGTGATAGAAATACAATATGTTTATAAATAAAATGAGATGCACATATCTTTTTACGTTTCACAAAATTTTACCTTTTATAATGTTTAATTAAATATTATGCTAAAAAAACGTAAAAATCTAAATGTATGTATATGTGTCATGTATTAAACATGATGTCTTAAAAAATTAAATTAAACGATTCAAAATAGGTACTTTTTAATCTAAGTTAAAAATTTTTTCGAATTAAAATAACATGTAAGTGTAATTTATGTATATTAAATATATCTACATAAAATATAAATAATAACTTTGGAGATATATTTACTGCCCTCGAAGTTTAGCCGTATAAATGATATTGTAGCAAAATGATTATAATTAATGAAATAGTTCGAAAGGAGAGCAGAGAATGATAAGAATGATATTTCATATTTTTTTGCTATCTCTTTCATATTTGATAGATTAAAAAGAGATATACATATACACTAATTTCTGTGAGTTAATTGCTGTTTTTCTTATATTTAATATGTAGAAAAGAGATAGATATATTTTAATTTAGCATAAATGATTAATAAATACAGATGTGACAAAATATTTAATAAAGTAACACTTACACGAAGGTATTTTCTTAAATACAGTTTTGGCCATGAAATCTAGGAACCTTTGCGCGTAAAAATTCGGTCTGTGCACTGATACAGTGTCCTGAAATGTTATTATTAGAAAAAATAAATACTAAAATATAGGTTTTCCAGTGAGAATTATGGGTTCGACTCCCATTTGGATAAAGAAAATAAATAAAGTCTTTAATTTCTCGAAAAAATAACAATTCAAATAAACATTAAAAAAAATAACTAATAGACAATATCTAATAAGATCATTAAAAGTCCAGTCACCCATACATTTCCCACACACAAAAAAAACAAAGATAACAAACTTACACCATCATGTATCATACTTTTCCATGTATGCTCGAGTTTTTTCCTTAGACGATAAGATTGCAATATATCTATTATACCAAGGAACAGAAGGAGACGTTCCCCGCGCGCGTTCCTAGCTGGAATACCGCCTGGCCTATAATAAAAACGGAGAAAAATAAATCATTTTTCTAATCTTCATCCAGTATCCTGCACGATTGCCTAGTTGCCTATTGAAATTGAATACAAAACCGAGGGTTAAGACACTGAGACAGATAGAGAAAAAAGGGGATCTTGACAAACAGAGAAAAAATGATAGGAATAAAAGATTCAGTTCCGTCTTTCTTAGATAAAAATAAATATAACTTATTTACATTTTCTCGCTCTGGTAACAAGAGATGTCTTAAAAAAAATTGGCGGAAAGAAAATAATTATTTTAACACCAGGTTCACTCTGATAAATTTATTATAAAAATATAATAATAATTGAGGCCATCACGTCGCAGCGGCATGTATTGTAAGTGTGTTAGTTGTAGGTTCGATTCTCACTCAGTAACTACATAATGACATACCGATCAGTCAAAAATATTTTTTCAATATAGAACATATAAAAAAGATATAAAAAATATATACGTACGGAACATCCTCCTCCTCGTCTATCGGTTCGCTCTCAGCTTGAATACTCTCCATAGCCGTGGAATGGGCCACTAAACGCTGACGATTGATTGATCTGTTAATAAAATATAACAAAATAACTAGAAAAACACAAAAAAAAGAGACTAAAATGTGATAAATAAATTATATTTATTTATTTAGTAGGGACGGAAAACGTTCATAAATATATTGATAAAATTCGACTGTTTTATATATAAAAAGATATTATTATTAAAAAATGCGTTTTAGAAACAGATTTTACAGTATTTTCTTTAATACTTAGTGGGTAAAATAAGAACAAATTGAATAACAATGATATTAATGATAAATAAACTATATTTATAGTAGATTACTACTATCTCTAAAAACTAGGATTAGGGGCAAATTGTAAAGGTGAAAATACTATATATTAAGTTTAGTAAGCTACCATGCTTTCATATCTCAAGGCAAAAAAGGAAATTAGAAGTAATTAACAATATCATTAATGAAAATAATAAATATTATCAGTTTTATTATTAATAGATACAAATGAAGTTATTAAAGTGTATTTTCGACTCATAATTTCAATACAAATAGTATATTTCTAATTTTAAATATTTTTCTTTACTATATCTTCACTATATTATATATCATCTGGCTGTACACCTATGTGAGTTCGATTACCACTAGGGGGAATGAATTATTTTCATTTAGTCACACTAATAATAAGACAGCACGCGACGTTGAGTTCCAGGCACAAAATGTCTGAACACTATGTTTCAATAATTTAACGAAAGATAATTCTCAATATTAATGATTCTAGAAAGTTCGTTAGTTACATGCATAATGTAGATTAGACAGACACAATACACGACGTTAGTGCGTTAGAGAGCGAGAGAGACAGACAGATATATAATTTATATATATATATAAATAAAAAAGTAATTACTGCGTCCTTTTGACTTGATTCTTAAAATCCTCTTTGCTTTGCTCTAATCTGGAAAATTTTACGAAAAAAAATACCATCACCGTTTGTTTTGTTTTGGAAAAAAGAAACTAATTTTAATATAATAATAAAAACACATATTTTACCCAGAATAATATATATTTCGAAAACACTTTTATTGTAACTGTAATTAATTCTTTTAGACAGGAAAGAAACAATATTTCCTTCTACATATATCATAATTTTGAACATATAAAAAGGCCGATGTGATCCGAAATTATAAATAGTTTTTCAGTAAGAAATAAAAATGTATATAATATAAAAGTAAGCACTTTTAACCGCCTGTACTAGATACCCAATATCTAATAATAAATATATTTTTCTTATTAAATATTAATAAGTATCTATTATTGTGCATAATCTAATATCTATTGATAATTTGTGATTTTCGATGAAATAATAACTTACCTACGCCTTCGTTGACTAAAAACAAAATCTCATGTAACACCATCAATAAGTTGTAAGAGTCCGTATAAGAATTTCGTCTAGGCTTCATGAGAACTTTTGGCTTAGTAGGTAAGTCCCGCTAAGTTTAAATATTTATACGTTTTTAAAAAAAAAATCTTCAATATATGTAAGTCCGTCTGAAGTGAGACCGTCGAGACCTTTGTGGTTCTGATTCCCACTCGGGAGAATGAATTATTTAATATTTTCATTTCCTCGCTGACCCAAACAAGACAAAGCGCGGCGTTAAGCTCCACTCAACACACAATGTCTCTAAAATTCGACTCGTTTTAAAAACTAGATTCCCGCTACCTACACTTCGGGATAGAGCGTGAATCTAAAAAAAAAAAATAACACTTTAAAAATGTAATAAACAATCTCACCTAGTCCTATTAAGTCCACTCTTCTTAGGTTCCCCATCTTCGTCGTCGCTTTGGCCCGAGTCGGTTCGTTTTCGGGCCTCGGTTTTTTCTCTTTGAGCTTCGTCTAAGTTGTGAACGCCGACTAAAAGGGAATAGTCCATGATCTGTAAGGGTAAATTAATAAATGAGCAAATGAGGGTATTAGTACCTGTGGTGGTAGCAGGTGCAAATCTTACATTGCGGTATTAAATATTTGCGTATCTATGGTAGGCTCTACATTGTAGATTTTCATACAGTATACTTATTACTTGCATGTAGGATTCCTTTTTTTAAACTAAGTGTAATGTTAATAGAGCGACCGTTGTGGCACAGCATGTAAGCGTGGCGGTTATGGGTTCGATTATCACTGACCGATTTGAATCATTTTATTTAACAATTTATTTTACATTATATTTTATTTTACATTATATTTAACCGCGCGATTTCCATCGCTCAATATACGATATCTAAATTCGGCGGTTGTTGGGAACTACGCGCTAGATTTCACTAGATTCCCTCCGCTTACCCTGCTTGTATACGGGATACAGCGTGAGGTTACCAAAAACAAGAATAAAAATCTACCTTAAAACTCTCCAAAACTCGACAATCGCGTTGCATTGTCTTTATCAAAGCTGTATACGTGTCCGCTTCTAGGAAGATGCCCTCGGTGTGTTGCTCCATGAAGTCCAGATCTTTGTATGTCGGCGAATTCTTTTGTCTTTCTGATTTACTCGCCTGCGGGTAGAAAATTAAATAATCAAATAGTATACATTTTACTTGGAAGGCAGAGAAGAATCTATTTCTATAATTGTAGCATGTCAGTTTATAAACTCTTACTTCACAAATTCGTTCATTCCATATAGTTACTCATTCTTACAGACATCGATAATTGTAAACGGACAAACACTATCTCATGCGTTTCCCTCTTTGTTCCTCTCTGGCTACCCCGCAAGGGATGAAACGTGAAGAGCTTGTAGACCAAAAAGAGAAAACTTACGAATAGTACATAACGATAAAATTTGATTTAGCAGGTTTACACTTTACGCCGATATAAATATATCAAACATTAATGAATATATACAATTATGAAAAGAATAAATATAATTAAATACTATATTAATATTTGTTACAGATTTAATGCAAAAAAAAAAGATTTTAAATAGCACAACTACAGAATTACTTGCTGCTAGAACTGATACTACCAATATTTCTAAATGACCTGATGAATTTGAAAGTGCATGTAAGGTCTCTTCTCTCCTACCTTTCTCTTATAAGTGGACCCTTTAAGATCGTACTTCTGGTGCAACTTGACGGACGACGGTAACAAGTTGTTCATTGCCACGAGCCGCACATTCTTACTGTTGCACTGGTAGCAGTATAGACCGAAGAATTTTGGTAGCAATGTGCGGGGGTTCTGCGGAGAAACGATACAACATATAAATATGGACTAATTAATATATACCAAAACCTTTTTTCCACTTTACCATCCTTAGCAGTAAAAAATAAGTATTAATTAATTTTGCTCTATTTATTTACCATTTGGGACAATTCAATTGGTTGAAAAATAAGTCCTTAACGTTAAAATTTATCATTGAACGTAACAAAAAACATAGAAAATAGTTACTAATATATTAATTAACTCACTTGATCGAGGTTCAAGTAGTAACCAGGCAGTAGTTTCTGTAAGAACTCTCCTTCTTTATGTTGTACCGTTTTTATTATGAACTCATCGTCGTTTGTCAGATAGAAGATGCTTCCGGACGCGCCGGGGTTGCTTAACTCGCGTAATGGGGCGCTGCACATTGACATCTGGAAAAAATAAAATATATATATAAGCTTCTCGCTTTATCCCGCATATAGTAGGGTAAGCCATCGGACATTGTCTATAAGAGCGGTGATAGCAAAAAAAATACATTCCCCTGAATGGAAATCAAATCCACAATTACGCATATGCACACCAACGTTGCCAGTACGATTTTTAGTACTAATTTAAATTTCCCGAACGAGACCATAGTCTCGCTTGTCGTCCTGATTATTCCACCAAGTGCAAGAAATCTTTTCTCGATATAGATTTGGTACCCAAAGGTTAGGTACAACAGGCCACTATTATACTAAGACTTTACTGGCCATCTGTCTGTCTACCTGCCACAAGACTGTATCTCATGGTTAGACAGTTGAAACTTTCACATAATGTATTTCTGTTGCCACTATAAAAATAAATAATACAGAATAATAAAAATAACAGAATAAAATAAATATTTAAGGAAGTTCCCGTACGATAAACCTAATAATTTTATTCGGATACAATATCCGACAATGTTATGATTCTAAGCCTAACGTTAATCTCAAAACGTCAAACAAACAAACTAAAAGATTAGACCAAAACAATTAACCAATCTGCATGACAATACTAAAGAGGTACCTACGAATCATGAAAACTCCCAAATAAAACAATGGACTGGCATTCGTGCGAAATAACGGCATACATTTTAAAGCGTACAGTTAATTTAAAATTAAGGCTGGAGGTCAAGACATATATTTTTTTCATCTCATCACTGTCTCAAGCATGTAGCAGAGAAGGCAGAGGGGACATAGTGTTAAGACACTCCGCTCCCCACTTTTATGCCACGATCTAACTATATTTCTTAATTATTAAAAACGGATGAACAGTTAAGAACCAAATTACTGGTTAAGCTAGACTCTTTCAATCTAGCCAGGTTAATGCACATGAGCGTATAAACTAAAATGTTCCAGGGGAACTCTGACCTCCATTGGTCGCTTGAAAGCAATATAAAACTTCACATGAATAATTTTATCGTGCAACGCAAGCCTACCTACCGTCCTTCCTTCGTCGTGATTTTTTTGAACTGAAATGGAACTGAATTTAAAATTTTACGTTTTCGTGTAATGGTTTTTAAATAATGGTTTCTGGGGTGGACATGACCTGCATAGCCTACTCCCCTACTTTCTATGTCAATCTTACACATAACTAAGATAACAACAATCAATTATTGTCTAAAGTTGTTCACTATCTATTCCATTCATTCTATTTCGCACAAAGCAAAAAAAAACTTGACGTTAATATAAAATCTTCATATTAATAACATATTTTCTAATATAGTACCACCATATTACGTAAAACCGAACACGATAACGTATACACCACGCAAATCACATTATCATTAAATATATTTATGGCTTCAAACAGTTTAAATAGAAAACTAGTTAAAATCAGGCTTTACTTTAATTACTATACTTAGGTACCATCAACGGAGTGACGTAAAGAAGATAACAAAATTGAATTGGATAAACCAAAAATACAATAAAATTTCAAAACAGCATTTAAGCCTTTTCCCGCAAAGTAGACAAGTCAAGTCATTGTCTAGACACTTCGTTCTCCATTTCAGATGGAAACGCGGAAAAATGCGAAGTATTAAGAGTTGAGTTCCAAAACTCAATGCCGTGAAAATAATAAGTAAATATTTATATTGATACATTACAGACTCATTCTAATAGACTGAGATCCCACCGTTGAATCCTGCATATACCAGTTTTCTTAATTAAACCTATATTAATGAATAATACATGATTAGTAGAACAGATTACACCTGCCTGCCTGCCTGGAAGAATCCTGCCGCAATCACCTTTAATTACATTTTTTCGTAACTCGTTTTTGGAGAAAATTACAGTCATACGTTTTTTATATGAATCGCACATCATTTGAAAGATAATCGCATAAGGAATTGGAAAATTAAGGGTTGCCAGCTCTCAGTGTGCCGCAAGTCTAGGGTTGCCTGGTTTAAACATGTCACTAAATGTTAATAATTTGCACTCATGTGTTTTTTTAATGAATTATATATCAAATTAAAGCTTATTTTTTTCTGAACACTATAAAACAGGGTTGCCTGGAAAATTCCTGCCGCAAACAGGGGTTGCCAGCGTTTGAAATATTTTATTCCGGTTCCGTTTGACTATGAGAATAGACGATGAAATGCGCGGTCTGCCTTATGTTTTAAAGTAAAATATTATATAATAGAAGGTCAATCTTAAAATCAATGTTTGTTCTAATTGTTCACCTGTTAAATTATGATTTTAATCATATAAAGTACACGCAGAAAACTATTTAAAGATGAAATAATCCTTATTTTTCAAGTAAAATAATGAATCTTTGCAAAATCTATTTTCTAAATACTAATATTTATTTATTAATTTAAATTACCATTTTGAAACAACTTAATTATCTAATTAAATAAATGTTTACAAATATCGATCTACCATAAGCTACACATACACATCATGTTCCCTTAATATAATGAAGGGTGACCATTATTGCGAATATTTTTTTTATTAATTATATTGAAAAGTACATTTCAATGAACTCGAACTCTCTCTCTCTCTTCGTCCTCTACTTGTTTGATTTGATAACGCTTATAATATAAGTGAGAAAAAAAAATTGCGGCAAGCAATTTTGCAAAAGCAATGCTCCATATGCACCCAGTAAAACCAAACTTCAAAAATATCCTAATGACTAAGTTTTTAAAATCCCATTTATTAGATTTGAACCTTCTACCACATATATAAAAGCAGTAGGTACCTACTCAAAATAAATGAACTTTCACTTTATAAAACAACATTACCATCGCACTATAATTTAATCATTAGAAATCACCGTACCCGTATATGCAAATGGAGTTTTTAATTGCTTTGCAAAAATATAACGTTAAAAGCGTATTATTATTAAGTGATATAAGACATTATAAAAATATAAAAATTGTTTTTGAAAGCCGCAATGTTGAATTTGTATTTTAGAGCTTCACTGTTTTACAGTTTTTTTTCCTGTATGAGTTAATTGTGAAATATTTAATATTTTCATATCCTCTGGCTCTGGTAACGAGGCAAAGGATGGCGTTGAGATCTGCCACTAAATACGTAATGTTTCGGGAAATCGGGAAATGTGGGAAAAGGAAGTGTTTTAATGAGAACGGACTGTCACGAGGTTCATAGGTTTCCCTGTACACCTTGCTATGTGCGGGATAGATAAGAGAATATTATATTTTTTTATTATTCATATATTTTGAAATAGAAATAAAGATATTATTATCTATACATTGAAAATTAAAGTTACAACCAATTCTATAAAACAGTCGAACAAACTACTTTAAATTTATATCACTATTTTATTTATGAACGGGAGTGAAATAAAACAGACACTAAATATTAACGAATGTTTACCAAACCACAATAGAGAGACCGACATTTAACCGACCGTTTCCGAGATTAGCGTGCACAAAAGTACAGACACACATACAGACTTTAAAAAAAACATCATCATACCGATTTCCATAAGATAAGCATGGTCCACGGAGAACTTATTAATAAGTTACTTCTTTCACCGCTTATTTAGAGTCATTAATTGTTAACTTATAGTATCTAGACAAAGCTGTTTAAGCAGATCGAGGAATCAACATTGCCCTCAAACGGTATTCGAACCCACATTTATCGCTTTCAATACCCCCAATTTACATAGAAAATACAAAATGAACTTACAAGGAAATCATCCGGCTGTATTCCAAACAGGTCTCTAAAGTACCTGAAGGCTATTGGCGCGTACGTTTTGAACTTGAACTCGGAGTAGTGATGGGCGGGCGTGTGGTTCGAGCCTTCCGAGGGAAAGTTGGTAGTCTCCACCGTCATGAAGTCCTGCATGAGAAGATCTCTCTCCGGCTTGGATGCTAGACCACCGATCGCGTGTTGGATACCTGGAAACGAAAAGTTTATTCTAGTTAATAAAGATAATACACACACAAAACAAAGTAAAACATTAGCGACGTAATATTACAAAACTTAAACCCCGAAAACACTAAATCTACAAAAAAAAAGATGAAGTCTTAGGGAATGACAAACATGTCAAGTATATTAAATATGATATTCAGATTCACTATATCTGACGCGTTCTACCCTTGGGGAGAAGTGAATACCTAAAAAGGAGTATTAGAAAGCCTTACGTAAAAACTCAATTATATGCATACTAGTACAAATATCATAAAGAAAATAAATTTAACTTTTGTGTTTGTCTGTAACAAATAAACTAAAAAAAAAGTTTACACTTTTTTAATCACAGAGGTTATTAGTTTTTTAAGATTTAGACATCTCTCACATATAACACATAGCTTAGTATTCAGACACTCAAAGAAAAGCCGAGGAAATAAAATATTTGACATATTACTTTTCTCACTTTCGAGTATCTTAACACTCACACTTCCCAGGTTCCCTTAGCGTATATACCCTGCTATGTATAACAACACTATAATGGCATATTTTTCAAATGATTCAAATTTAAAAATAATCTATAAACGAGTGCGTTGGCACTTGACATTGTGCAAGATAACTCGCGGCCTTGGATGACTTCCTCTCAAAGTCCGGAAAAGATGCTCTAAACATTCACATTGTGTTTTTGCGTAAGCATCTAATGCGGGAGATTATTTAAAATAAAAATAATAATTTTTCTAAATTGATGACTTAATCGTAAATTAGTTTAAGCTATGGTGGTGCAGAGTAGTGCGATGATTGTAGGTTCGATTTATACATGAAAGAGGCAAAAAGTTGTTTTCTGAGTGTCGATTTACAGTTTAAGTATTAAAAATATTCATATCAGAACTGAAGTCGTAATTCAAATTTCAGTTTAATCGGACACTGGGAAGTGGCAATCTAGCACACAAAACGGCAAGTTAGCGGAAAGCTAGTAAAATATTTAAAATATTTAATAAATATTTTTCTCTACCGAAATGGCAACCCCATACAAAATTCAAATCTTCGAGTTTTGAGTAACGGAAAGTTATAATATACGATGGATTGGTAAAGCCTACACCTCTACGTGGGCGGTAGTACAAAATGGAATGTTTTATCACCAAATACCCAATCTACTCAATAAGAGGAAGGAAAATCATACTAAATTGCAACCGCACAAACCGTTTAAAAATCAATAAAATATTACTTAACCTTTAAGGTTTGTTAGCTAGAATAGAACGAGACATTGAAAAGTTGTTAGTATTATTCATTTGTATGCGTCTTATAAATGCAGGATGACGTAAGAAAATATATAATACTAGCAACTCGTCCCGATGTTATCCGAGTAGGTAGGTAATTTAGTAATTTACAAACGATCTTAGTGCTTCACGCTGAATCCCGCACACAGCAGGGTAGTCAGAGGGAACCTAGTCTTAAGACACTTCGTTCCCTACTTTCTGCCGAATTCCGGAAGCATTGCGTGTTGAGTGGCAGAACTCAACGCTATGCTTTGCCTCGACACCAGAGCGAAGAAATGGAAATATAAATGTAAATAAATATTTCACTTCCTCGAGTAGGGATCGAACCCGTAACGGTCGCGTTGCAGTCACACCCTTGCGTCCCCGGCCCACAATGGTCTCAAATATACGAAAATATTAAATATTTCTCAAGTGGGAATGGAACTCACGACCCGTCGCATTTAATGCTTCATGATTGGCCTCAAATTACATTTTGATTTTTAAAACATAATGATATTAGGCAAATAAGCGGTTACCCATACAAGCAAAAAAAATGTTAACCCTATTTCACTTTCTATGATTTTCTTCAAACAAAATAAGCTTTGGCTTCATTTACGAGAAACAAACTACCATAATCATTAAATACCGTCACCTTAAACATGATTTATGGGCAATAAAATTTAACGATTCCTGTTTCATATTCGTTCAAATGTTTAGCCAAGATCTCATACATTCTATTGTGGCATAACTTTTCACGAGTGAAAGGATCCGTTCAGAATTGATAATTATTTAATAACCCCAGAAATACGAAAATGAAACGACTCTACATATTTTATTAAATAATGGCTAAGAACACTCTCGACTAAGTCACTTTTCAAACACAAAAAAAAACCGGACAAGCGCGAGTCGGGTCCGCCCACTGAGGGCTCCGTACAAAAATTGGAGGTCTGGAACTTCTAGAATTCAAGCATAGCCGCAGCCCTTTCATCTGATAGCTCACTTGAACTAGCGGCTTTATAACACTTTTTGTCCCCTTTTAAGGTTATTATATTTTAGGATTTAATCACAAATTTTAAAAGTTTTCAGATTTTTTTCTGACCTAGTACTACCTGTATTTGCCAGCTGTCAAATTTCATAATTGTTCAAGCCGGAAGTACCTTATTATTTTTTATAGTGTTAAAATACGCGTTTTTTGCGATACAAATGGCCATATCGGTATAGATACACACACACACACACACAGATACGTCAAATTTAAAAATAAAGAAGGTGGAGCACCTTCTATTTTCCTTTTAAGACAATTGTGATGTTAAGATCGAACCTCATCAATATTATAGGTATGTATATACGACCTTACAACAAGTCAGTCGTTTAGAGAAAGGAAAAATCAGTAATTATATCTTTTAAAAACCTAAAGTTTAAAAATAACTTAAAATTTAATTTGACATAAAAATGTATTATTATTATTATGTACAACAATAATAAAAGAGGAATATAACAGATGCGATTTGTTTTTAGCTTCACACTGTATCTCGCACATGCTAGGTAGGCAAATAAAATCTGGGAACCTGGTGTTAAGATACTTTGTTCCCTATTAACAAATTGGAGTGTCTTAACACTAAGTTTCCAGGTTCTCTGCCTACCCTGCTATGTGAGAAAAATGAAGTAATTTTTTTTGTTATAATAAGATATAGCGCGACGTTGGACTCCAGTATGCAAAACCCCATATCTCGATATTAGACAAAAAGTGGAAAACGGAGACAACACTAGCTCATTTGCTACTCTAAGAATATACAAAATGAAAAATATACCACAAACAATCATACGATCCTGACGACAACACTTCAGCGACTTCTTATCTTCAGAGTTCACTATTTTACTTAACGCCTTTTCATTTATATAATGCACGAAATATCTACCGTTGTACGTGCGAACAGACATACTTGGACATCACTGTGAATACACCGAGATTAAATACCGTAAGCATAAGCCTAATTCCGTATTAAAAAAAAATAACAACACTATCACATCACTAAATGAAAAAAAAAAATTAAAAATGAATAATTTTAAGTCAATTTATACTAAACTATTACACATTAATAAAAACTAGTTATTTAATAATACTAAAAATCATAATTTACTGACACTATACAAATGTATATTTTACATAGTCAGTTTACACTAAAACATTATACAATTTTTTTTTAAATACAAAAATATTAATTTGACTACACAGAAGTGATAAAAAAAAACAAGTGTTGTTGTCACAAAACTACAAGTGTTTAAAAGAAACAGATTTCGAAATGTTCTACCAACATTTGCTTAGAGGTTAACTTTTGAGTATGCAAATATGAGATAGGTAAAGGCGCCACGTTCCATAGCGTCGCGCGGTGATATGGGCTAAGTGTACATACGAGTGTATTAACTTAGAGTCAAAATGGTATAACTGAAGAAATATATAAAGAAAATTTTACGATAAACGATTCATTATTGTATGTTATAAACAATTTTCCAAGTTTGGTAGAACCACATAGCATTCCACAGATTTATTGTGCGGATGTCCCCTCGCATTGCAGTTGGAGCTCAAAGCAGTACCTGAGACTTGCAACTCAAGTGTAGTTTGATGGCGTCCCTTTGAAATGCGCCTTAACGGTGGCCTCCAATATCAAAGCTCCTTTTTCTCCCTAGCCAGGAAAAGCTGGCTAAGGATAAAAATGTTTTCTATGTATTATCAATAACAAAATGTTTTCGAATGCGATCAAAAATGTTGTAGGTACTCCCTATTGAAAAGAAACAATCTGAGGGTTATGCCACTTTGAAAAGGATTATTTGATTTCATTACACTTTGTTTATGAGGCGACATAAACATGATTAAAAAATATAAACGTCGTATTAATTTGAGGAAATTGTAACTTAGGTAATTTTTTTTTGCTTTTTTATTTTCAGTAGAGTGAGAGTTTCTCTTAAGAAACTAAAGTAAAATCACTCTTTTAAACTAAAACCATAATCTAACTAGGTTAAGTAAATATAAATAAAAACATATATATATATATATATATATATATATATATATATATATATAAATAATTAAGTGCTTCTCGGGGGATTAAATTATTTTCTAATATTTAGTCCGCTTTGATAATTAAAAAAAAAGCGCAACTTAGAGTTCCACCGCTGAACACGCTTTGTCTCAAAAAATATGACCACAGTATCTTAACATTAGATTAACTCTGCCTACATATGTGGAAAAAAACGTGAAACTGCTCAAATATACATAAAATTGAAATTCTACCTTTAAAATATTGGAACTAACAACCGTCCGTGTACATCTTAATGGTAGCACCAAGCCACAAGGTGGTTACAAGATTATTTCAAACTGAAGTATACATACCACTTGTACACTATTCCAAGCAATACTGACAATAAAAATCATCGAATAAAAACAAATGAAATTGAAAAGTGTATTGAAAAACGTGTCTCATCTATATTGCAATTTTATTTTATTACTTGGAGTCATGTTCGTGTATTGAATGACATCGTTTTAGGTATTGCTATTTTTTTTTAGATTTTTTTTAGCTTTAGCTTCACACGCTTACCCGCATAGCAGAGTAGGCCGAGGGAACCTGGGAATCTAATGTTAAAGCACACAAGCAGACGAATTTTGAGGCGTGTTGAGTGACGGAACTAAACGCTGCGTTTGTTTTTGCAATCGAGCCTACAAGCGTTGGGTATACAGTCAGACGCTGTACCGCCGTGCCACAACGGCCTCTAGACTTTCTATAGCTATATTTAAGTTAAAGTCAAAGTCAAAATATCTTTATTCCATAAAAATGCTTAACATTTACTTGGACATGTCAAAAAAGTAAAAAAAAAATGAAAAATAAAATAACCAAAAAAAATGTGGAATTGTGTGCTCATGAGAAGATCCAGGCAAAGAAACTCATGCCCATTTTTTTTAACTTCGAATATTTGTTACAAATTACAATTAACAATTTTAACTTAGAAATAGAGCAACTCATTTCCAAACATCTTTAAATTAATTTATTTAGCTTTGCCAATTAAAGGACAAAGTTCTAGTATATATTACAGTATACGCGTTACTTGTGGGTCAAAATCTATTATAGGGCCTTTTTTATACAACAGAGTAGGCAGAGGAGACCTCATGTTTAAGACACTTAATTTTTCAGACATTGAGTAGCGGAAGTCAACAATACACCCCTGAATAGGTATCGTACCTACTACCATCGTATCGTATTTACAGTCGTACGCTGTACTACCGCACCGTGACCATCTCAATATTATATTAAACACTAATAAAAAACTACGACTTTAGGTTCAGTAGCTTCCGTCATATGGCATCACACAGAGAGATAAAAAGTGCAAACATTTCTTACTTTACTGACAAGTAACAGTTCCTTACTGACATTAAATAAGGAAAAATTGCAACTACAAAGTAAGGCATTGAATTCAGGTAGAAAGCGGAGAAGCTATCCTGCTATATGCGGGATACAGCTGGATACAGCGTGAAACTAAACAAAATAGCATCTACATTAGAAGTATGAATCATATTCATTGTGGGTCGTACAATGACATTTTGTTTACCAGAGATTAGTATAGTTGACGTATTTTAAACGAGTTGAATAACAAAATAGAATTGTCATGTTTTTTATAGTTTATTTATACAGCGTGCGATTGTAAACGTGACGATTGTATGTTCGATTCCCATTTGAGGAATGTCATATTCTTATTTCCTCGCTCTATTAACAAGAAGCAGTAACAAGCAGCGTGGCGTTGCGTGCTGCCTCTCAACACACAATTTTAAGGAATTGTGTGTTGAGAGGCAGGCATTGCGTTATTTTTCGGAAAATCAGATCTATGTCTTAGACATCTTAGTCTTAAAGCTTTAGTGACGGTCACTTTATATGATCAAAAATCTTTTTATTATATAAATGAACCGATAAGAACAAAATAATAAAGTAACTTAATGTTTAAAAGGCTAATTATTTTCAGTCTTTCATTTTATATCCAAATCAAATAAAAATCTTCATGAAAATTTCGGTAATGTCTCTTATAAATAAAATCTAACTCACAAAAAATAACCGCAGTACAACATTTATGATGAATAAAAAGTAATAAAATTTTAATTTTTGAGGACATTCGTAGCGTGGGGAAAATGGAATATTTAATATTTCCATTTTCTTCGCTCTTGTGTTTGATGCGCGGCGTTGTCCGGAATTCGGCGGAAAGAAGAAAAAAAATTTTTAAATATGCATGAAATAAAACTCATAGTAATACTAGTTGCCAGATAACGATTTGTAACAAACAAAATATCTCAAACTATATTAAGACTGCTATTATTTGTAAGGAGTCTGTAAGGGCGTTAAGACCTATAACATACTCGTAACAATAATATTTTTTTTCGAAATTTCATTCGAATTAATTCATTTATGAGATATTAAGTAACAAATAAATAAACAAACAAACTTTCACATTTATAGCACTAACTAACAGCAATAGCATAATAGATCTCCTTTGTTTATAACATTATTGTATAACAATCGTTATATAGCAACATCTCATGGGACTGGCGTGTTGAGAGTACCGTACATACAAATAAGTATGACGAAAGTCCAGTGGAATCTACAATATGTTATAATAATAATTAAATTAAGTTTACGTTAAAAATAAAAATAGATATGTTATATCTATTTTTATTTTTCTATCAATATCTATGTAAATCATAATCATAGAAAAATATATTTTGATTGTTCATCTTAACGAATTTACTATAAGGATAGAATCCACAACTATTATCTATATTTTTTTTATTAAAATATACGTCTAGTACGCGTAGCCTTTAATAAGTCAACAGTAGAAGTAACTTCTCTCTTCTTACTTACTGCAGACCGACGTTGGACACCGCGTTATATCTTCAGTGTGGCACCATCTTTACACTATTCCATAATAATAATAATAATGAATCAGGATATAATGATGCATGGACATTGGCGTCATTTAGTAATACGCGATTTAATATATAATATTATTAATTAAAGTGAATAGAATATGGAATAGTGACGTATCACCTAAGTTGATCCTACTTTTCTGATGCCTGGTGATTTTTATATATCGCATAAGAATACACATAGATATCGTTCCCAAGAATATCATAATTTATAATACAAATAAACTAAATCGCTTTTCTTCAAAAAGTTATTTTTTTTAACCGACTTCAAAAAGAAGGAGGTTATCAATTCGACTGTATTTTCTTTTTTTTTTTTATTTTTTTTTTTTTTATCATTAGCAAAGGCCTGAACGATAATTAAATACTTAATATTAATAAAATATATCTAGGGAAAATTCAATGGGGTATTCTATTATTGTTATTTATACTGTTATACAATATTGGCATTGCGTGTAAAGTAGCGGAACTCAACACCACGCTTTGTCTCGTTACCAGAGCAAGGAAATAAAAATATTAAATAGTTTCTTCTCCCGAGTGGTAATAGAACCCACAAACGTCGCGTTTACAGTCGCACGTTTTCGCCCCTGGGCAACGACCAGTGAACTTTAACTATACAGTTTAACACCAGCCTGATAACTAATCCCCCTACAGACAGTTCGAGTGTCACAATTACGCCATAGAGGAAGACGCCCCTTAACGAGTTTCGCTTATCGACATATGTGTATTGATACATTTTATATTGAAAGTATAACGTTTTATAGATTTTAATATACCTATAAAAACCTAATATGCATATGTACCTCTATTAATTTTTTTTACTCATATCATAAAGCTAAAGATTTTTTTTGGCTGAAAGTGCTAATCTCAGGAACTAGTGGGTCGAATTGTAAATTCTTGTTATTTTAAATTTTTAATCGCACAAGTTAATTATTTTGGTATAACTCACAGTATATTTCTAAGTCTTAATTAGAGGCAAGGCAAGCAGCATACAAAAGTATTTTTTAATATAAATAAATATTTCACCAAGCGGGATTCAAACCCACATCTATACCTAGTCTACGTATATAAACTACACTACATTAGTGAAGTTATTTTATACTAAAAAAAAAACAAAACCGTATAATAGATACATGTCACTATTCTTATAACACTCAATGACCTGAAAAATAATATAGGCATAGTAAAGCAAAAGAATATTATTATAACAATAGAGAAAAATCTTTTTTATATTAATAAGAAAAGAACGCTACGAGATTGTCACTGTGACGTCATTAGACTACTAAACATAGGCTTGCTTTTTCTAATTTTTCTCTTTTTAGATTTACGCTTTATCTTGTATACAGCAGAGAGAACGAGGGTTGAGACTCTCTTGAAAAAAAAATGACTACTATAGCAAAGTGACTGGTGTTCCTGAAGAATTCGTCTTCTATATATAGCTGATGCGAATTTAACGAATTGGGAGAAAAATTATGAACTTATCCACCTACGGGTACGTAGCTACTCCGTTTAGGCTTCGCGCGTATTGAATGGTGGAAATTCAATAAACCAATTTTTCAATAAAACAATTAATCACTTATCTCTTTATTTTCATTTCATTTTTAAATCTATTATACCATACTTAAAATAATTCGCTGTCATTGGAAATGACAGGCCATTCGATTCGATTTCAGTTCAACTTCCAGCTATGTTAGACTGCAAAATTTCATCGTGTTTTCAATTAATAAAAAAATCTGTAATCAAAATATTACAGATTTTTTAAACATTTTTCTGCTACTTTAAATCGCGGAACTCAACGCCGGATTCGTTTAGTTACCAGAACAAGATAATAAATACAAAGTAATTCATTTCCACACGAGTTGTAATTTTAAAACTTTATATAAAATAATACAAGAATAAAATCAAGCGTAGTCATTAGTTGAAAATAGGACACTACACTATAGTATTAAGGCCAAGATACGTAATATATAGAGTGGTTGGCGAAACCACAGAAACCTATTACGTAAATACTCGGAATATCTGTAATAACATCGATAATCGATTACTATCGATATGTCCACTCATTTAAATTATTTGTTTATCAATCATATTGCGGGATAGGTCGAGTGTTATATTTTTCAGTTTCCACAATAAAATCTACCTAGAGTCTAGGTCCTAGACCAAAGAAATATCTAAAAACCTTGAAAGACACCACAGAAAAATAATTTTTCTATACTACTATACAGTATTTATTTTAATTTTTATAGTTCATCTTTTAATACCTAAAGATGGTCTTTTTCCCGATAGCAAGCCACCTACTGTAGACATTATGTGTTGAAGAGTTGAGATCATACCACTACACCGCGGCGTTAAGCTACAAGCGTACCGATAACATAATTATTCTAAACATGACTATCTAACTGCGTGCAAGTGAATAACGCGATTAAGTCGATTGACTTGCGACCCTGCCTTTAAAATGGCTTCAGCTAAACGAAGGGCTGGAGGCGAGGTTGGTAAACATTCTTCTTGGAATTCAGATATTTGATATATTAAAGTGCATATATTATAAAAATATGTAGGTACGTAGTAGAGGCCCAATAGAGCAGCCACTGACTTTTAACGTCATTGCTGCGGGTTCTGTCTATTATAATATTCTTCAATTCTGAGGCTGTCGCGAGCAACTGTAAACGCGACGATTGTGGGTTCGATTCCTGCTAAGGGGAAGGAAATATAATATTTTCATTTCCTTGCTGTAGCACCGAGGAAACGCGCGTCGGTGAGTTCCGCCACTCAACACGCAATGCCTTAAGAATTCAGCGGAAACTGGAGAATGCAAACGTAGACTAAAGATCCAAAACGACTTTACTATACTATATATGAAGATCAAGGAGAGTAAGCTTAACATCATAAATTACAATATATATTGTCTAGAATTGCCATATTTGGCAACATCTTAGAAAAAAAAACTCGCAATTCAGGAAACGTCTTCCATTTTGGATTGTCTCCAAAATTTCATTTGGGATTTAGCGGCTATAATATTATGTGACCTCCATGTAAAATCCTTTATATTATATAAGTATTTATTTGTTTTTAGGGAATCGTAAGACAAGATAGAACCCTTATAAGCTATAATACGAGTAGAAGATAAAGACAACACAGTGGCAACATAAAAAAATATTTTATTCATACCGAACCAACAGTTATTGAGATTAGAGGGTTCAACCACACACTCTTTTCAGCTTTTTAATTCAAGTAATTAGTAAAGACAATAAGTACAGATATTGACTTTCAGTAAACCAGGCCAATATAAAAGGAGGATATTACTCTGTTTTTGTTCACATAAGGAAATTCATCATCATCATACAAGATAACCTATCAAAATCGAACTGTCAAATAAAGAAATATCGATAATCGAGTAGTCCACGCGGGTGAAACCGGGGAATGGGAGAAAAAAGCAGTGGGCGCTCATTTAAAATTGAAAACAGATCTTTGTTTTATATTTTTGAATAGTCGCCAGTCATACGTTTGTAGGTAAAAAATATCACAATTTTGCTATTGGTTTTTCCACTAAAACTCCCAACGGCTGCTTCTATCATTTGGTCATCACGACGTTTTTTCCAATTCAGGAGCAAAAAGTTTAAGAGTTGATGACAGTGGACGAGGCGAAAGAGGTATGTGGAGATCGTAACATTTGCCGCTCCGTGCTCTCTGACTAGGGATAAAGTGTGAAGTTAAGTTAAGAGTAATTTTGGCTTTAAATAAAAGATATATATTTTTAACCAGAATTTAACACACCTTTTCCCGCATAACAGTATAGGCAGAAAGAATCTTATGTAAAGGCACACCGTGCTGTCCTTCTCGCCCAAGTTATTTCCATATAATAAATTTTGCCGTCCTCCAATTGAAGTTCAACGACATTGACTTTAAAAATCAAGAAAATCTGACTAAAATAAAAAAGCTAGGTGTCAATATATATGAACATATACTATTTTGCATCGCATCAATTAACATCCCGGCCTTGGGTCGGCTTAGCACTGTATAACCATGTACATATATATAATATATGTTCGTATGTCGTATGTAGGTCAGTGGATTAACAACTCCAGATCGTATAATTGCAACTGCCTTGGTGATTTTTAACCCTCGAATGTGTTTTTTATTTAATCAATCGTGAATGCCAAAGAAATTGTGCAATACTTTAGATTTTTTTTATAGTTATATTTCATGCTGTATCACACATTCGTGGCAGTAAGAGGAAACCTGGTAGGAAGAGGAAATCTATTGTTCTAGACACAACGTTCAACCTTTTCAATAAATTGTATGCCACGCAAAGGATAGCCCTTAGTCTTGCTATCAGAGCAGATTGATTGGAGACCGAACCTACAGCCACCGTATTTTTAATACTACGATGTACCACAGCACCGAATATCAGGTTTATGAACACACAACCATCGCCATCAACAAAACAACTACACCATACGGCGTTAAAATCCACAAACAATCAAAATAGACGTAACATATTCGTACAGTATCTAGCTAACCAGCGGTTATATTTAGTCACAGTTTATGTATTCAACGTTCGTGTTGTAAACACACGGACGCTAATATCGTGTATTACTAACATTGAACTTACTCTGTGCATGAGCAGATTAATTTTAGCTTTTGTTAATAATATTAGGGTACTGTATGAATTTGGCGGAGTATGAAGGATATTTTAATAGTAGATTTTCCATGCCAGTCGTGGCGCAGTTGTATAAGCGTGTCAATGTGTAAAAGTGATAAGTTGTGGGCTCGATTCCCACTTGATGAAATAAAATATTCAATTTTCAATAATGTTTCAATTCATTCGCTCTGGTCCCAAGGCGAAAGAGCGACGTTGAGTTCCGCCACTCGACACCAAATGGTTCCAGGATTCTACGGCTGTGCGTGCGTTGTTAAATTCCAAAAAAACTAATACAACTATGATCGCAGATACAGCGAATTACTTAGAAAAGTTATGTAAAATCGCTATCTAAACTATTCAATCTCGATAAGAAGACTATCTAACATAAAAAGCATTTTTAAATTCCAACCAGTAGTACCTAAGTGTGATTACCGAATTCAATCGAACAAACACTTTAATTTTATATCTACTATTAGTAGATTCACCAATTTTTAATTAGCAGAGAAAAAGATTCTGTGTCTGGGCGAGCAAGTAATGGACCTGAATATGATGAACGGAGAGATTAATCAATGTTCTCTCTTCTTTTACCGCAGAATATTAAAAGTTGATAATACGTATTGAAATTCACATTCAGCCTTACGCAAAAGTACTTAGTAAACGATTATTGAGATAAAAGAAATGTTAATTTAACATTAAACAGTAATACGTTGTGGTTAAATTTTAAATAAAAATATAAAGTAAATTAATTAAGCAATTATTTTAAATTAATTCAAAACAATTGCTCAATTTAGATTACGTATTGTTTCGTGTAATACTAGGGGCGCGAACCGTACCTCAATTTTGACTCTTGCGCTCGCAAAATTTCGGTAGTGCTCACATGTTGGCCAATTTTCGTCTAAAACGATCTACGTGGTCATATCTATATGACTGCAAATTTTCATCTCAATCGGTCAAACCGTTTGTGCGCCTATTGGTAACAAAGATTGTAAAAAGTCTCCAGTAGAGCGCTCCGCTCGCTTCGCTCAATAAATATCCAGATATCATATCGAGAGTTCAATTTTAAAGTACCTATTACATTTTTTTTTATTTTTTTATTTTAACAGCTACATCCACGGGCGCATAGTTGCCCGTGCCTTTTTTTATTAAATGAAAGTTATTTTAATGTGGCGTACTTAAATTTTGGGACAATTTAAACTGTACTTATATCTAGAGCTTATACTAGAGGGGTTGGATGAGACCCCTACCGACATATTTTTTTTTTGTACCTATTACATTAATTCTCCAGTTTTATCGGCCGGGTTTTCGAATGGATATAATATTATTAATATAACAATTCCAACTAGTACTTATTGAGGTAGGCGAGATCAACCAAACATGCAACGTACGTGATAAATAACAAACTAATTGTATCAAAATCGGTATAGCCAAGCAACGAAATTACAACACAACATATTGTCACGGTCTCCTGACACCCCTCCATTAATTAAAATAGAGGGTTGTCAACCCCCTAGTATATGTAATATACGAGTATATGTACCTACATAGATTATATAGCCATATTAAATTATACGAGTCCTTGAATAACTCGACTGTTGTTTTAATTAACACATAGCTACGTAATTGAACAAACACTTTTTATGGCATACACCGTGTGTTTTTATATAATTCTCTCTAAAATACAAAAATACTAGCAGCAAAAAAAATTGTAACTGAATTCTTTACAATAACATAATAATGAACTTTTTTATATAATTTTTTGCTTATGTGTCATTCTGATATATAAGCTATATTACTGTGTAAAGTTTCATCTAAACCGGTTCAGCAGTTTTTGCATGAAAGTGGAACAAACATCTTCATAATATAGTAAGGTTACTTTAACAATGTGAGGGAACGTTATATAAGTAATCCTGCACTGCAAGCACTGCTCGCATAATAAGTAAGCAGCATAGCAGGATAGACAAAGGGAGCTTTCTTCGTTCCGTATCTTCCACCCAACTTTAGACTAGAGCGGGGAAATTAAATAAATATAATATATCCCCCAAATTTGAATCGAACGAACAACCGCGTTTACAGTCAGTCGCATTCCCACTGCATCACGGCGGCCTTTTCCATGTAAAGATTTTTTTTTATTACGGAAATTTCGTTTTATATAAAGAAACTCAAAACATTACATTTGAACTAATAACCACGGAGTGCAGTCAATCATCACCTATGATACAGATAGATATGCTACGATCCCTTCGAAAACAAGATAACAGTCAGTCACTCGGCCACGACCCCAATTACTAGTCAGTCATCGCAATAGTTGTGGATTCGGAATTTGGGTGGAGAACGGAGAATGTGTTAATACATAAATCTCTCTCTCTCTCTGCTTATTTTGCTAAGTGTTATGCTGAGAGCAAAAAAGTCAATTAACAGCTTAGCAACTAAATAGATTAATATCATATTAGTGTATAATGTCTATATAATATCATGTAATTATGAACGAATTTCGATATCTCGCTTTCTTGTCATACAACAAAATTCTCGACAAACAGGGCGCTATATTTAGAATTCAAATGAATTTATTTAATTTTCTACCTATATATTTATAGATTCATTCACATAAAAAGCTAGAATAGTTTATTTATTTCTTTAATAATTATAGATTGTTTCGTCAAATGGAGGAAGGAGTTCAAATCTCGCTTGAAATATTTAAAAGTTTATTAACTAATAGCAACACGCACTCCTTCCTTCACTATCCGCCTAACTTGTGCATTATATAGATGAATATAATTTAACTATAACTTTTATTAACCGGGTGGGGATCGAATTCGCAACCGTCGCGTATACAATAAAATGAATGGACAACGACCCTTAGACGATCTCTACCTACCTTATATTAAGTGCAGTATTATTACAACAAACTAAATAAATAGAAAAAAATCACCTTGCTAAAATATCTACGCAGATATCTGCGCATACGCATTGTACAGTGCAACCACAGTACTAACTAATACTCGTATAGAAATAGCGTTTTCCACGAAGTTTTGCAATGTTATCTAATCATTGCACGAACCGTTCCCACGGTCCACTTGCTGTTTGTTTGCTATTGTCTGTCATTTATATATAGAGGCAATGTACATATATACAGACAGATGTACATACAGACTGAGGCCAGTCGTGGCCCAGGGGTGCATAGTGTGACTGTAAGCCGCCTGGATGTGGGTTCGATCCCTACTCGAGGAGATGAAATATTTATTTAAAATGTATATTTCCATTTCTTCGCTCTGGTGTAGAGGAATATGTAGTAAGTAGAAGAAAGATGGACGATGGACGCGATAGTTGTGCAAGCTCAGCTCTACAAGGACAAAGCGTGGCGTTGACTTCTGCTAATAATTAAGACGCAATTTGAGGTCCGTATTTATAAATCGCTCTCAACTTTGGGATCGACCTTGAAATGCCGTTTTCAACATCTGAAGATCGCTTTATAGATCGATCTCAGAGCTGAGAGCGGTTTCTACGGGCCTTAAATTCAGGAGGTAATTCAAGAACGAAGTGTCATACCACGTAACGCCAGGTTCTGTGTATATAATTAATATTGGATTTTTTTATTTAGCATTTTTTTACACTTGACAGTATAATAAAGAAGTATTATTGCAAACAATAAAAATATACTAAAAGTCTTTGCGTAGAATTACCATTTTAAATATAAGTAGGTATAATAAATATATATATATATATAAAAAAGGATGATACACGTGAAAAGTAAAATAAACGAACGTTTATTTTATTGTTGTTTTTATTTTTTCTTACTAATAGCTTTTTGTTTGAATGCAACTCTTCAACGATACATTTTAGGAAACCCGACGTTTCAAACGAGTTACAGTACTTCCTGGTCACAGGTAGCGGGCAGCAGTATCTCCCGTACCACCATGCCTACTATTCCAAAAATACAAACACAAACAACTCACCAAGCTGTATAGATCCCATGATCTGCGACGACTGGATCTTCTTGTACGTGATCTCGCCACCCTCGCCGACTCTGCGGTGACCGATCTTCCTGTCGGATTTGTGGACCTTGCTGATAGCACCCATGGGACCGATCGCTGGCTGTAACATAATTTATATTCGCTTAAAATCACTTAAAACATGTTTTATATAGAAGTGCAGGTTTTCTAAATTTTGCACATCATGCACTCAGGGGATTAATCAAAAGTATACAAAACAAATATAGGTAAATTATATATAGAATACGAAAGTTTAAAAGCAATACCACAAAGAGAATATACTTTAAATATAACATTAATGGCCACAGTACCTATAAAATAAAACATAAGGAATAACAAACGAAATATCATATAACCCGCCTACGGCCGCATTTCAATGGCATGGCCAAATTCATTCAGGTCAACGGCACTTATAACTAAGCTTAATTTCTATACTCATAACTTCTAAAAGGGGGTGGATAATTTGGGTCATTTGCTTAGAATTACACTAATTTAAAGTTTATTCATACAATCGCTATATTGAAACTTAATGTTAGAAGTAAAAATCAAATTATGTAGCTTCACTCTGTATAGCTACATAGCAGGGTAGGCAGAAGAAGTAGAAAGAAGTAGTAAAGAAGTTAGAAGTACAATATTATAATATACTTTGTATGGAAAATGTGTATGGAGAGTACAAAAAAAATATGATAATAGATGAATAAAAAAGAATACACTGTTTACGTAGAGTTAATGTCCCTATTTTCTGATTCTATTTATTACTATATTATTTGGAAAGAAAGTGGAGAACGGAAAATTCACAAAATTCTTGCTACTTACACCTTAAATAGGTAGAGGCTATAAATTTTAACTATAAATTTTCAATCAGCATAATTATACTTCAACTGAATAATGACTCACAACTTATTCAAATATTAATTTTTTTCCTAACCAAAACAAACAAAACATACCAACAAACGGATAAAAAAAACGCCACACACGGAAATCGAACCCACTTCCTTCCCTACATACATTATAAATTATAATCATTCATAATATCATTCACAATTTCATACGGTAACATACATAAATTGTACAAGGTAGGCCATTGTACTACGTACATATTCATAAAGAGTGAGTCACAGTCGTGTTATGACCATTTCGGGAGTCCAACTGCTTACCGCCAGAATAACGACGTTCAGTGTAATATACTATCATAGATATACATATATTAGAATAAGTAAGACATAAAAGGAAATAGGACGCTTTAGAGCCCTGAAGTCGTGGCGCATCGTTCTGAATGTAAACGCGAGGGTCGTCGGTTCGATTTCCACTGGCGAGAATGATTTGTTTTCAATTCTTCGCTCTGGTAACAAGGTATATTTTATATATGTATATTTTACATATTCTCTGTAAAATTTCTGGTAGATAGGCAGAGAATCTAGAATAAAGACTAGTAGAGTAGAGTGACTCTGCTTTTTCACATGCGTCAGATTACAGAAATGAAAATAATTCATTTCCCGATTGTGAATCGAACCCATAGCCTTAAAGGCCACTGCATTCCGCACATAGTAGGGTAAACAGATGGAACCTGGAAACTTAATAATAGTTTTGCCACCTTACAGGAGAGAGGAAATGAGAATATTAAATATTTTAGTATCCCAACTGGGAATCGAACTGACAAGAGTTTTAACAGTATTGTTTCGATATAATATTTTGCCACTACAGAATACACTAGAAAATGTTTCATTAATTCAAAGAAGAATAGTATGTGTAATTAAAGAAATAAAAAAATGTATTTTTTTGTATTCATGAGTATTTCTTGTTTTATTTAGTTTAGAGTTTTATGAATTTATTTTATCTTTATATAATAATAGCCTTCATAATGATAATATATTAACATATGCATTTTTACACACAGAATATAATATTAGCAAATATCATTATTTTTTTATAATACTAGACTTCAGCTTGCATATTTGCTGTCACATTGTTTGATTTTCCTAAGAAAAATTATGTAGATATAAAAAGTATATTAACAATCTTAAATAATTAAAGAATATTATATTTTTTTATGAAATAATTAAGTTTTTTTGTCTTTGACAAAGGTCATATTACATACAAACTTTCGACCCTTGTTTTATTATCTTATGGGTATTTTTTTTCCTCTCTTAGCGCACATTTCTTTAACCTATCTGTATGATTTTCAAGGTCTTGTCAGCTTAAAATTTCATAGAGGGGGATCTGAAAGCAGCCACCCATCTTTATAATATTAAACCTGGAAGTAACACCATACACTCAACACTGGTAGGTACTATCAGGGAACATGGTGTGTAGGCGGTGTTACTTTGGCAGTTATTAGTTACTTAATTACATAAAATAGCATCTAACTTTCGTTCAATTGTAAAGCGCATTTTTTTAATAATTTCTTGGAAATAATACTATAAATGACATTATCTACTGCCAGACACATCTACACCATAAACTACTATTTTCATTTCATTATTCCGGCAAAACAAATAATTTACACCAAATTTAAATAATTATGAGAAAATCTGTTTTAAAACTTTGAAATAATTGTTTAAACATTTCTAATTTACCACACAAAATTGTCAGAACAATCGCTGGTCTTTGTTCAGTTGTATATTTTTTGTTAAGGACATTGTAAAATGGTTAGACTTTGACTTATCCTTGAAATTAAGCAAGCTTGAAATATATGTAGTTGTTTTATAGTTAAACTATAAAAATATGATAATTACTATGTTAGCAAAAATATATATTCAACTTTTATAGTCAGTAAAAATAAATATAGTGTTGAGAATGGAGTGTCTAAACACTAGGTTCTTTCTGGATAACCTCTTTTTTTATTTTGATGATACATTAAGTAAATATAATTAATTGTCAGATATCACTTATAATGATAAAGCTGCCTAGTATACATTTTACATACACCTAGTATGTATTCATTAGTTCTGCCATTAAACACAATGTCATTAAATTAAAAAAATGAATGAAATACTTAAGCTCTAGAATAGATTCTCAAAAATATGTACTTAGCTATCTAGCCATTTACATCTATGAATCAAAATAAAATTTATGAGGATAAATATATATTATAATTATTTGTTGAAACGTGATTAACAATACTTTATATTATACAACTAATTAAATGATAAAGAAACAATTTTATATATTGAGACTATTGGGTCATAGTGAGATATTATCTGATTGCAAGCACAATGGTTATGAGTTCAATCACTCTCGGGGATTATAAATTATTCTCATTTCCTTATTTATCAAGTACTGCTACACAATACACTGTGTCTTAAATTCATTCAAAGTGTAGAAAGGAAAGTCTCAACACTCCTCTCTGTATGCTCTAGTAAATGCAGGATAGAATGTGAAGCTGAGAAAAATTAATTATATGACCCCAATTATGTCATTAGAACAACTTATTCTTAATATTAGAATTAATATCACAAACAAAATATTTCTTTTTTTTACTAAATGGTTAAAATTTTCCATACTCTTTTTTTTTTATATGGCTGATCATTCTTATTTACAAAACAAAAACTTTTGGTTTGTAATACTAAATTATATTTTTCTAAATGAATATTTTATAATGTGTGATGGGTTTGATAAAAAAAATTGTAATGGCTGAATAGTTCTATATGTCTATAACAGATATGCTTGATTTCTTAACCTGGTTATGTATTGAAGGTGAGGAGATAGAGCATTAAGGTGGTTAATTCAATTATAATTCATTAAAATATTTTCTTTAGCTTCATGCTGTATCTTGCATATAGAGTAGATAAGGAATCCTAGTGTTAAAATGTGCTGATCCACATTTTCCACTCAACTTTCAAGATAATGCTTGTTGAGTAATGTAACTCAATGCCACACTTTGTCTTGTCACCAAAGTAAGGAAAAGAAGATAATCAATTCCCGCAAGTGGGAATTGAAAACACAACAGTATGACTACAACACAATGGTCATTCTTTAATTATATAGATACTTTTAAATTATTTTAATTTAAATAAAAAGGTAAATGTAAAGTAAAAATATTTATGAATTGTCTTTTTTTAATTGTTTTATATTTCTTTATCATTATATAATATGTTTTTAATACGAATAATATAAATTTGCTGCTTCTTTAGAAATAATCTAGGATGATTAAATTATAATATATAATATACGAGACTGCCTATAAAAAGTTAATGTTTGCATAATCTGTGGATGCCATTATGTTTTCATTCAATAATTAATCAGTGAGTAATGAGCAATAACACAATTAGCTAGTGATGCACTTTATATTTTTATACACAAGCATAAAATAAATAATAAGTACATCTTAGGACATATGACATATTCAAAATGTATTTAAACATAGTATAATGAATTCATAGTAAATCCCCAAACTTTCTCCCAATACATAACATGCACTCTATGAATGAAAATTTATTAAACTAATAATAATAAGTGACTCACATCGTAGGGAATATTTTTTTCAGCCAAAGACGCTCGATCGCGATCTGTAATGATAGAAATACATGAAATTTATATCAATGAAATTAGGTCGACTTTTAAAACCACGGCGTGAAGGTAATTTTTTTAAAATGTTATGTATTAATTAATATATATTTACCATCGTCTTCGGAGCCTGACTGGCCTGCCGCTTCTTTCTTCATCACAGAAATATCCATCACCTCAATATGATCACTATCTCCTGAGGCCATTTTTATTTTGGAAGTTACACCCCTATTTTAAAGTCACTTTCATATATATTAACACAATATTTTTTCGCATGGCTCATATCACTTTCTCATAGCCAACACAATGATTCACAATAATTTAATTAGAAGAAATCAATTAAGTTTACACGAAAATGCTCGCCCAAAGCATCCATCTGACACGACCGCTAATAGTAACTAAGTTGCCATTTTGCTAAATAATCTTTTCTACTTTATTGAAATTTACTGTCATTATAGCCTAATATTAAATAAAGTAAAATTGATTTGATTAATTATTATTATATATTATTTTGTTAAGCCAATTAAAAAATTATAAAATAAATAAACATGTTAATTTAAAAAAACATGTTTTATAAAACATAACGTGAAAGAATATTTTGAGTATGGCAATTTGATTATATAAGCTAAAATAAATAATCTATAATTTAACGTTATGTTTTGTTTTAAGTATCCTATAATTGAAAACCATAATTACTTTAATATGACTCAATACTTATTTATGAACGTAATATTATAATAAATTACATTTTTTTTTCTATTTGAAAAACAGATTTAATGAAAATAGGTTTTTTTTACAATATTTCTAGTAGCAACATTACAGCACGCCATGTTTATTTCTTTTCTTTACCGTCATTTCGTTACCGCGGTAAGAATTTTTAGGTTATACTTTATCATAGCGTCTTTTTGAAATTACCAAACATTTACCAATTAAGGTAGATAAATAACAACAAATTGTTAAACAGTGTACTTATAATTTCTGTTCTACTATTATAGTGCCCGCGAAAAAGCGGTGATTGTTTTCTACAAGCGAATACATATTTTGATTACGGTCCCCATGAAGATGAGTAAAAAAGTCCGCGAATATAAGTCGGGGGATTTTATATTTGCGAAAGTAAAAGGATATCCAGCATGGCCAGCAAGGGTGAGTGTTAAAAACAACTAAAAATTACTTAGAGATGCTTGTTTTGATATGTAACATTTATCTTGAATTCTTCGCGCGGGAAGACATATTTAGTGACGCTTTGAGCTTGCCCCTATTATATGAATGCGTTTCTTTTCAATTTTACTTTATATTCCTACATTTATGGTATTTCATAAAATTTGTTACTTCTGTTTATTTCTAATATTATTGCTATTTCAATTCTTATAGGATATTCCTATAGTATAGTAGGAATGTCATTTTATTGAAACATAATTTTAATGTAAAAAAACGTATAGCTTCGTTTTAGTTGATGATAAAAAGATGTTCAAAATATAAATTCTGGTCATGTAAACATAATGTTTTGTACTAGATGATAAAATAAGCTATTTTAATTATATACATTTTTTATAGTAGAAGGATGCTGAGTGTTTTTTATAAAAAATAAATTAAACTGATAAAATTTTGCTATAGATAATGTTGACAGTATCAAATGTAAATAAACACTTGTTAATAACGAAAGATTATATAATGATTTATTTTTATTTTAGGTGCAAAGACCGAATGGAAAGAAATATTTTGTATATTTCTATGGTACTGGAGAAACGTGAGTAGAAATTACTTTTAGCATTATTATTTTTTCTCATTCCATAGGGAGACAGACAGCACCTAGTGGCAAAATACCTTGTTTTCCACCTTCTGTCTGAATTTGAGACATGTTTTCAGTACCCAAATCTGTGTAGTCAATCAGGGACAATAATTTATTCCCCAGAGTTGGGTTTGAACCTATAACCATCTTGTTTTATTTTGATTCTGAATCTGTAATAAAAATACTGAAAAGTCTTACTTCAATGTATTTAATACTTATTAAAAAAAAGAAACCTTTATGTAAATAGTTTATATATAATTATAAATTCTTTTGTTTTTCAGTGCAAATCTACCACCCAACATGATATTTGATTATGCAGAAAACAAAGATAAGTTTCTAACTAAAACAGTAAAACGTAGAGACTTCAATGATGGTGTGAAACAGATTGAATATGATTTTGCTAACAATGTACCATTGGAGCAAGTTATTGGATTGGCAACTGATGTGAGTAGTGTATTTGTTTTTTTAGTTTTACAATATGTCCTGCATATAGCGATGCCAAAGGAACCTAGTATTATGACATTGTCAATGGCCAATTTTCTGAGCATTATGTGTCAAGTAGTGGAACTTAATGTTGCAAGCTTGGCAGAACAGGAAAGTAAGAATTTAAATAAAATTCTTCGGAATGCTGACCTGTTCACTTCTAAAGTCAGACATATATATACCACTTCTTCACAATGGCCTCAATTAATAAAAAAATATGTAATTTAGTTCTTACATTTTGTGAGAGTATGTCTGTTTTCACTTTATTTACGAAATTATTTAAATGGGACAATTTTATAGTTAAAACTGTAAATATTCTAGTAAACAGTAGTATATAAAAAATAAAACAAGTTTTTGCTAGGATAGTCTTAACATTAGTTGAGTTTAACAAATTCAAATATTGTTATTCAAAATAAAAAGCTACAAGCTTTACTTTTTGAACATCAAATAATTTACCACCAGTTCACAAAAGTATATATATCAATAAATTAAATATATTTTTTATTATATTATATTTCAGGCTCCAGAAGCTGAGAATAATGCAAATGAAACAGCCAATGAGACTATTGATGATTCAACCACGATGGATACGACTGCGGCTGACGACACTATTGCAGATGAGGTGGGAATAAATTTATATTCAGGACTATTTCTTTCTTATGTATAAAAAGTTTATCTTAATAAAAACATTAATTGTAAAGCTGTAAAGTTCAAATTTTCTATAAGAAAAATATTATGAAGCTTCTCAAACAAGTTTTCTGTAGTACCTATAAAAAGTATTATTTGTAAAGTAATCATTAATAATCATTAATAAATTATAAATAAATAATTTATATTTGTTATTAAAAAGAAAAAAAATGTTGTAAAAATAAAACCAACTGCTTAAAATAAGAATAGCAGTGCAGGAAAACGAAATAATACAAGTGTTTCTTTCTTACTATTAGATACTAATGATTTCATTTTAATTAAACTGTACGAATTTATTGTATTTCAGATGTTTTAAATATTCTTTAAACTATTCCATATCTTTTTTATTGGACTAGTTTACTAAATTAACTTGGCCTTGACAAATTGCCAATATCGTATAGAAACATAAAAATTTGAACAAAGCAGGAATCGAACCTGCATATTTTATTACCGTCCAGCAGCTCTAACCACTGAGCCATACATTCTTATTAAGTTATATGGAAATCTTTTACATTCTCTTTTTTTATTATTCTTACAGAACACAACCCAAAATGATATGGGCATAGAAGATTCAGATGACACTGGAGCCTTAGTCATTGATGAGGGGAAAGCACCAAATGCAGTAAGTTTTTTCTCATATTTATCATACTGTATGAGTGTATAGCAGAGTAGGCAGAGAGAACCTATAGATAAAACACTGCCTCCCACCCAACAAATTGTCTTGTCACCAGTGCATTCAAATATAATTCTTTGAATAAAGTTACAATAATTATTTATCATGAATAGGACTCAAATCCATCTAAACTATAATGTTACACTACCATCTTCTCTAGGCCGCTATGGCACAATGACCTCTCTAGATTAGTTTTATAATTTAGACTTATACTTAATTACACTTTGAAAAACATTATTATTAATTACACATTAATAATATTGTTTTTCATATATATATAATACATATATAATACATGATTCTAGCAAAAAGGGCGCAAATCAACTGCCAAAACGCCAGCCAAAGAACCTCCAAAACCAAAAGAAGCTAAAACACCACGCAGGCAGAAGAAAGAGGAGAACGAGGAAGTCAAGGAAGTAAAAGAAGATGTTAAGAAGGAAGAGGAGATTGTTAGCAGAAGCGGTAGGAAGATACGACCTAAGAGGTAAGCGAGAGAGATGTTTAGGTTTTTTTCTAGTGGCTCTTTGGTATGGTACAATATGATTAACTAAAAGCTGTGTATGACACATTCTTAGTGACCAATAAATAGATAATAGATTATTCAACACACAACTTGAGTATATTTTCAAACAAACAATCTCTTAAAAAAATCAATATATAAAAACTTATTTAAAATGTAGATATTTGTTCTGTGGATCATAAGTAAATCAATAGATATAAAATAAAAGTACTATTGATATTAATGATCCATACATTATAAAAAAAAGTCACTGCCGAAATGACATAATTGAGATAAATGTATCATTTGCGATTATGACTTACAATTTTTTAGTATTTATGGCGTAGGCAGAGAGAATGGTGATTACTAATTTAGCCCTATAATATATATTTTTAAATTGACACCTTGATAACTGTCCAAGCACTGTGACAACCAAAAACCATTTAAAATATTACATTCCCCTGACTGAACTGAATCAAACCCACAAACGTGTCCAAGAACCACGATAGCCTAGCCTAACTTGAAAAAGAATTATGTCTACCACATCACTACTTTCTCAAATATATTATTTTTATTTAAACAGATACATGGACGAACAGACAGAAGAGAACACAGCACTACCGTCCCCAGCGCCGAAGAAACGACGAGGAGCTTCCCCCGTAGATAAAGAGAAAGAAAAAGATAAAGTTGAAGTTAAAGATAAACAAGAAAAAATAATTAAACATTTTAATGCTGTACCGCAGGTGATTTTCATTTAATTTTATTAAAACTTTAAAGCTCAAAGGTGGTGTGATTTGAAAAAAATACGCATTAAAATTGTACTCTTTGGTACTATGAAAAAGAAGTACAATTTTATAATGGATCTTTAGATAAGTCATCTAAATCTACACCACTACATTTATAAAATAGAAAAAGAAAACAATCAGTATAACAATAATTTATAATGAAAATAACTGATGACTTATTATATATTTTTTAATAAAATATGATTTTTCTTTTCAGTCTGAATTAGAAGACCTGAAAGAACCATTCACACCAGGTATGTCTATTTATATATTTTAAAATTATATAAAATCTTAACATAAATTTTAGCCTGTGTTATAATATTATAATGCTAATATAAATATTTTTAAATTTATTAATTAAACTTTATCTGTAGGCTGCTTAATTAGATATATTTGCCTTTAACAAAAAAAAAACCCATGTAAAACGGCAAAATAATTTCGGCGGGAAATTAGACAAATGACAGATATATATTGATTTGTTAAATAAAAGTTTTATTTTTAGTCAATGGTTAAGAAGTTCATTTGAAAGTAATAAAAAAATGCAAAATTTAAATCATAAATACGGTGTGTCGAGTGAAGAGATTTATAGTATGTATGACGATAATTTTGCGACAAATGCACACGAAATTGTATATAGTCAAAGTTCTATGGAACATGTAACTACGGTTATAGGTATGGTATTTATTTAAATAATGAAATAAAATATAGGTAAAGTAAATAAATTATTATGATTTTAATGTTATTATACTAATTTAATTGATATTACATTTTATAAAGAAATCAAAATTATCGATCTATAATCTATTTCCAAAAATAAAGAAGCTAAATCATGATATAATCTTAATTGTATAAAATATATTGATTTCATAAAATTTATTTATTTTTTGTTTTTAATAAAACAATTTTTCAGATCATAAACAATATAATATAATTCAGACAGTAATAACACCAATGGAATCCAGAAACAATGAATACAAAAATTATACAATACAAAAACATGAGAAATTTGTTCAACCGTTAAAACCAAAACTTGATAAAGACATATTTCAAAACTACAATTTTACAAAAACACCCACTGTTGAAGTAATAAATAATATGTCCTTAGATGGTTTGATATTAAAATCTTCTAATATATTAAATGACGACGATACACACTTGACTGCATATTTAGATATTTCTCAACATATGTACCAAAATATATCTCAAAATGAATCTAAAGTGCCTGTAGTTACTTTAAATAAGACATATAAAAATATGGATATGACAAGTAATGAAAATTTACAAATAAATGATGCTTTATCATCAGTTGAAAGTTATATAAATGAATATAACTTAATAAATAACGGAATAAGTGAAGTTGAGCAATTCTTTAATAAAAATAAAATTATTTATTTTGACAAAATGGTGGCCATGTCTATGCAATATGGTGATATAGGCTTGTACGATAATTACATAGATTATCTAAAACAAAATGCTTATTTATACCAAAATAATGATGTTAATAATGTGTTGGATATTAAAAAAATATATCCAGATGAAAACATTGGTTGTGATTCTTAAAAAGTAAATTATTGTTTGCATTTTTTTAATTACTTATTTTTGTCAATTTAATAAACTTAATGTTTTTTCAATATTGTTTTATTTTGAAATAAAACTTTTGTAAAAAAACATATTGAGTCAAAGGTAAATAAATTAATATTGTATGGTTTAGTATTGCATACTAAACATACATAATGATTGGTATGTTTTATAGTCAAAGGTCTAGTATTACTAGTTTATCCTAGGTTTGTCAAAATCTTTGGGCAAATAAAAAAATAGTAGTATTCGATCAAACGTCGATCTATTTTCAAGCAGTAAAATAAAAAACTAAAGGATTTTTGTTTATATCAAGATGTGCCAAGTTTAGCTATCTCCAAGAGAAGTCAAGGCAAACGAATCTAAATTTGGAAGAAAACAAGACTCTACACATTAGCAAATTAACGAAAATTCTTCATTCTTTGGGATTTTTTATACTTAGAGTTAGAAGAGTAGTTCTTTTACTACAGTATACTACTTCTATATTACTTTAAATCAAATCACCTTCACACTGTATCCTGCACACAGCAGGGTACCTGTAAACCAATTGGTTGTGGGTTCCATCCCCACTCGACGAAGTGAAATTTTTATTTACATTTTCATTTCTTCGCTCTATTGTCGAGGCAAAAAGCGGCGTTGAGTTCCACCACTCGACACGCAATGCCTCCAGAATTCGGCGGAAACTGGGAAAAGGAGTATCTTAATACTTAGGTTCCCTCTGCCTACCCTGCTGTGTTCGGGATACAGCGTGAAGCTGATTTATAGTTTGAGTATGACGTAGCACAAGCGTGCGACAAATGCGGCCGGTAGTGTGTTCGATTCCCACTCGAGGAAATGAAATATTTAAAATTTGGAAAACGAATTGTCTTAAGACTAAGTTCCCATGTGAAGTGAAGTTCAAAAATATATACAATTAATATAGTTTCTTACGTTTTGTTACAGATGATGCAGAAAAAGATAATATAATCATAGCTTATCTGCCATCTGGACAATATGTAGGTGTTAAACTGTTTCAATCAAGACCAAACGCCTTCAAAAATGACAACGTTCGTCTGCAATGGGACAGGCAGGCCGCTTCTAACGCTATTACATTGAAAATACAATTAGGTAATTAATATATTTTTTTTTATTTACTTATAAGGTTAGCGGAATTGAGTCCTGATTGGGTTTTAGTTTTGTGTTGTGTGTTCAATTCTATAGTTTTTTTTCTTCACGCTGTATACCGCAGGTTAGGTAGAGGTAACATAAGAGGTAGGTTCCCACCTATTGTCACTGCGTTCCCTCGAGAATACGTCGAGAATTCGGTTGAAAGTGGGGAACAGAGTGTCTTAAGACTAGCTTGCAGCAGCATGTTTTGGCAACCTTCACTTAAAGTTTAATGTAAATTTAATTTAAATCCGGGTAAATAAATAAAAAAAATACACCAACATAAAGTATTACATGCAACGATATTGCTTCAAAATAAGTATTTTACTGAATAAGCTGAAACTGTAGTTTTCAGTTTTTATCCATACAGGATATTATCTCTAAAACGATAAACTTATTAAATCGCGAAAGTAATTGTCTATATGGGTAAGTAATGGTGTATTACAAGCGGGCGAAGCACGAGCGGGTCGCGCTAGTATTATATAAATACTAGTGGACGCGCGCAGCTTCGCTTGCGTATTTAGGGGTGAATTCTAATAACCCATGAAACATGTGTTCAATTAAATATTTTTAAGAGTCTAAATTTCAAATTTTATAAAAATCGGTTGCGATTTAAAGATTTTTCCATACAAACTTTCAACCCCTTATTTGTACCCTTAGGGGGTGAATTCTAGAAAACCATGAAACACATGTTCAATTAAATATTTTTAAGAGTCTAAATATTAAATTTTATAAAAATCGGTGGCGATTTAAGAATTTTTCCATACAAACTTTCAACCCTTTATTTGCACCCTTAGAGGGAGAATTCTAGAAAACGATGAAACACGTGTTCAATTAAATACTTTTAAAAATCTAAATTTCAAATTTTATAAAAATCGGTGCCGATTTAAATTTTTTTCCATACAAACTTTGAACCCCTATTTTACCCCTTTAGGGTTAAAATTTTTCAAAATCCCTTCTTAGTGGATGTCCAGATTATGAAAGTAAACATCTGTCCAAATTTCATGTTTCTACCATCAGCGGTTACGGCTGTGCGTGCGTCTTACCTCAGTCAGTGAGGACAAGTCCTTTTATATATATAGATTATTCTATCTTTTGCAGAAAAAGGACAAATCACATCACAGTCAGTGATAGAACAACTCGTAATGGATTTAAATTTGACTGAAGAAGAAAAGGCCACTTTGGATAAAGAAAGAGAAACAGGTAAGAATATCTTTTTCTTATATGTTCTATATATTTTAGTGATGTTTTTAAACTAAAAGTAGTTATTTTTTGGTTTGATTTCCACTAAGTACTGATATTTATGCAATGAATGACAAGTATTTGTATATTTATTTATTCCTTTCGGTTTGTGTCTAAGTACAATTTACGGTTAGGCAGAGGAGACCTGGAAATATAGTGTTAAGAATCTCTGTCCCTCACTTCTTGTTTCTCACTTCTGTTCGCCACTTTCTGCCGAGTTTTCTAGACGGTGAGTGGCGGAATTCAACGCTGTGCTTTGCCTCGTTACTAGAGCGAGGAAATGAAGTTCCGCCAGTCAACACTCATTATAGTGTGACACTGCTATATGCGAGAAATTGAAAAAAATTAAAATAATATTTTTTTCCTTTTGTAACTCAACGCTAATAATGCTTCACGTACAGTATTTTTTTATTTGTTACAGAGGAAAAAAAATCTCGCGTCCAGTTTTTAAAGACTGAAATGAAATTAATAGAACTGGACACAAAAATTAAAACGTGTCTGTGTTTGGAGAAAGCTGACACCGAGCTGTGTTTGAAATTGTTAGATGAATTGTCGGGTAAATATATATTAATACTATTTTATTTCCTACTTTTATACTAACTTGTGCTCGTGGCTTCGCCCTACAATCTATTTTTAATAACCAAATTATGTATTTATTTTAAATAAATTAAATAGTAATTTTTTTTAGCCTATGTGTTTTTCTATGTATATGAACTATGTTACTGTAAAGTTTCATCTTAATGCGTCTAACAGTTTTTCACTGATAAAGGAACAAGCATCCATCCCCACAAAACTTTTTTTTTATATTCTTTATTGCACAAAATAAGAAAAAAAAATGTACAATATGCGGGCTTAACGTTAAGAATCATTTTCTACCAGCCATCTTGTCATGTGGGAGAAAAAATGTGTAAGTGTTGTGCAAAAAAATAAATAAAAATAAAATATCAATTTTCAAAAAACATACAGGTATATACTCGTATAATATATACAAACTAATAGAATATTATATACACAAACGTATATATATATATACATATGTACTATATAAAAAATATAAGCTACATATATACAACAAACCATTATATACAATTAAATACATAATAATAAATAAAAGTAGAGTAGTAAGATGTTAGTCATCATGATACTTGGTAATAACATGTAGATTAGATTACAATACAATATTACGGTACCATCGAGCTGGTCTGATAATGGTATTGGACGATAGCTGATGAAATGATGAGCTTGGACTGCCTACTAGTAATCTTAGCCATTTCTTTCTGTGTCGGCGATTTCTAATTTTAAATGATTATTTATTCAGAGCTGGATATGAAGCCGCTCATGCTGCTCAAGCATCCAACTTGCGCGGAGACGGTGAAGCGCATGCGCGCATACGTCGGCAACGCGCCGTCGTGGGAGCTGAGCGAGCAGGCCGCGCTAGTGTTCTCTCAGCACGCGCATGCCATAAGAGAGCGTGCTGACGTGCTCTACAAGGGGATGAAGGTAGATAATTTTGTCTGTGGCGTCGTAGCTGCTAAACTGATGAATCTATTTCCTTTTTTTGGTTTGGAAGTTGTTAATCAAGAGTGCTCTTAATAATGATTCTTGAGGTTGTGTTCTGCTGCTTGGAGGCTAACAGTTATTTTCTAGTTTATTTCGTTTTGTTTCGGGGGTTTTTGATTCTCAATTATGATATATGGCCTGAAGGGTAACTATCCTTTTTTTTACTGTACGCCAATATGGTATTACATATCTTGGCTATGTATGAAATGCTTATGTTTTGTCCGAGATTTCAAATCAAGATCATCCTATATTTATTTAAATAATTTTATTTATACGATTTTTTTATCAATAAATATATTTTATTAACAGGATCTATTCAAAACACCGGAGGGCTTGTCGTTTTGGGAATTTTTCACTGAACGCGTGAACCATTTCAAGAAAGTGACTGCCAAGTTGACTTCTGATGAACTGCTGGAGTTGGTTCATGAACCTTTAGGTATAATAAAATAAATATTTTTATTGTTTATATAATTTCTGATTAGTTATAAGTTATCTGTTTAATTGAAATTATTGTGGGGCTGCAGAATTGTTTAACTTGTTTGACTGTGGACCCGATTGTGGGTTTGATGCCTATTTGAGAAATTATTAAATATAATCTTTTACCGATACTTATATTAAATCATTTCCCAAGATTAATATGATTTTTGTTCACTAGGTTTGTTAAGACAAAATGCAGACTTGGTTTCTGAATTTGAATGTAAAATGTCTGCAAATGTGAAAAGCCATTACTTATTTTAACATATTATTAAAAGAGTACTATTTTTTATTATTTATATTCTAATATCCATTTTACTTGTTTTAATTGTGACTTAAATAAATCAAATAAATTCGTAAATAAGGCCATTTTTTGCACAGAAATGACAGTACCAACGTCACACACGATGAAAGCTGCAATTGATGCAGCAAATGAAGAAATCAATCAAGAAGTAGAACAATCGAAAAAGAAGAACAGTACACCAGGTATTAATATGTTTTTTAAATCGTGTTGCCCCAATATGTAAAGTACGCTCGAGTTTCGCAAAACGACAATATGGTTTCCAATCGGCTACTTTATACAATAAAATAAATCGCTTTCTTCGCATATATTCTATGAAAAAATTATCATGCAAGAAGATTTTGACTAATTGGCTAGATAAACTTTCTTATATAGAAACTGAAACATTACTTTCGTAACATTACACATTCAAACGCACACACAGACACACACACGCGCGCGCGCACACACACTCGTATACGGCCCCCTTATTTGTTTTCTGTTATATATTAACTATTCTCTAAGCTTAAATGTATCAAACGGAGAAGCGAGTCATTCCCAACACAAGTATCCTTGATTACTTACTGGGAAGTCTCAGCGACTGAACTTGTTAACAAACTATGAGAATAAAGCTATTTTTATTTTTTTTTATTATTTAATCTAATAAATTAATATAGAAAATAAATTAAAAACAATTTTTAAGCTGAAGCTCAATTAAGCTGAAGAGTTGTTAGGTAAATTGGGGATTCCATTCCACCACGTGGCCGAAATTATTTGGTTCAATTGGTACAAAATAGAAATTGACTTTCCAAACATTGCAATTTTTTTTTTATTTTTCTCAAAAAGTCACTTTCATTCCGAGACTAAAAAAAATTACCTCCGTACTTGTTTTTTTGTAAGTCAAAGAAAATATCAAATATAATTTAAATGTAACTAATTTCACAATGTGCGCTTTGAACCCGTAACTGATACGTACAATAACACTATTCCTTATTTTTCAAATTCTTTTTTATTACAGCGAAAGCCAAAAAAGCAAACAACACTCCTGCAAAACAACCATTGAAACGACAATCGTCTAGAAGACAACAAGAAGATAAAGAAAAAGAACAAGCAGAAGAAAATGATAAGGCAGAAGTCAATGATGAAAATAAACCAAAAGATAAAGATAACGCCACCATAGAAGAAAAAGATAAAGCTATAGATAAGAAAGAAAAAGAAAAGAAGAAGAAAGAAACAGACGATGATAATGATAAAGACGAGGATAATAAAGATGAAAACGATATTGCAGATGTAACAAAAGAAAATGATGAAAAACAAATAAATAATGATAATGAAGAATCACAAGATAATGACACGGAAGATAAAAGTATAGAAAATGAGAAGAATGTGGAGAACGATAAAAGTACAGGTAAAGAGAAAAATTCTGATAAAGACAAGAGTGTAGAAAAAGAAAAGGAAAAAAGTGTTGAAAAAGGAAAGAACACGGAAAAAGAAAAAAGTGCGGAAAAAGAAAAGAAATCGGAAAAAGATATAAGTGTAGAAAAAGAAAAGACATCAGAAAAGGAAAAAAGTGCGGAAAAAGAAAAAACTTCAGATAAAGATAAGAAATCTGATAAGGATAAAAGTGCGGATAAAAGTGATAGTAAAGATAAAAAGAAAGATGAGGAGAAAGAAAAAGAAAAGAGCGAAGATGAGCCTAGAGCGAAGCGATCGAGAGAGGTGACGATTTTTTTAATATTCTTTTTTAGATTGCTGTAATCTGCATATTTCAAGCTGGGGATAGGGCAGTATATGTAATTCACACGTGTTGGGTGGCGGAAATTAACGCCGCGCTTCGTCTTGTTGTCCGAACGAGGATATGAAAATAATACATTCTCAAGTGGTGATCGAACCTGAAACTATCGTAATTACATTCAGGCGATGTGCCTCGATAGCGTGAACCTACAAAATATATTAGAAAACGTTTTGTTTTTTCAGAGCAAGAAGACTGAACCACCACCCCGGTCACCGACAAAAAGAAAATCCAAACAGACATAAGAGAATACATATTTTGTTATAAAATAGTTAATTATTACTTCCTTTTTTAGTGAATATGGTGGATAATTGATGTAAGGTTAAGATATATATGTATGTGGAGCTGTCAGTAAAATGGTGTAACTCTAATTCTTTTATAAAAAATCAAGGTTTTTCTTTTAATTGTGTAAATTAGTAAAAAGGTGGATTCGAAATTATTATTCGAATGTCATTATATTCTTTATTATTCATTGTTGATTTTTGTTGAAATTGTAAATTCATTTTTTTTAAATATGACTCAACTCAAATAAGCTGGTTCAATTTTTTTTATTTCATCATTTCTTATACATTTAAGTAAAATGTATAATTTGAAAGAAATATATATTTATATGTTAGTACTGCTTTATTCTGTTATGTGAACATATAGAAAGTGCTTAATTTATTACTATTTTTTTTATATATTTATGACTTTAGTCAATCTGAAAAAAAAAAAATTATATATAAAAATACTATTGCTTTGTTCTTAAAATGTAACTAAAGTTAAATCCTTTCACGATTTGATGTTTTATCTATAGATTATCTATAGACCTGATGCGCCTCGGTGAGAGCGTATTTTTTTAAATTATTATTTTTTAAATATCCTATATAGAATTCTTATAAAGAATTCTTTAACCATTTTAATTCTGACAGCTTCATACATATTTAATATTGTATTTATATCATTTTACAATTAAATAAAAGCGGCTAAAATAAATAAAAATTTAGCCATATTGCGACTATATATTAAATAAACACAAATAAATTGCATGAGACGCATACATTTCTTTATAAATATATTTAATATAATTATGTTAATTATTAAATAGACATATATTTTTTTAGTTTGAGGCTGTATCCCGGGTTGTTTGAGGTAGAGGAACCTAATGTTAAGACACTCTGGTTCCCCACGTACCGTCGAATTCTAGAGGCATTGTGTGTTGAGTGGCGAAACTCAACGCCGCTTTTTGCCTCGTTACCAGGAAATAAAAAAACTAAATATTTCTTTCCCCAGAATCCGCATCTAACCCACAATCGTCCCGTTTACAGTCGCATTGTACCACTGCGCCACCACGGCTCATTTGCTCTTATTTAGTCTCCAATTCTAAAAAGATCTATGAAGATAAAAAAATCTAATTATTATGATATTAAAGGAAAACAGTCCATTTGATTTCTAATTTTTTTTCCAAATATATTAAAAAAATCGAAAGTTTTTTATAATATAAAATTTGTATATAATCTTAGTTAGACTTTAAAAAATTATGTATAAGTTTATATTTAAAAAAGTTAATCTTGTTATCTTGGCTGGAAGTCATGATGGTTTTTTTACTTTTTTGACATAAAAAAACAGAAATGAGTCGTTGTTTTTCAATTGCTGCTTACAATTTTTTATCTTATGTAAGATAGATTGAACCCTTATTTAAAGAGGATCAAAAGTTATAGAATCAATCATTATTTTAAAGCATTAAATTTTGTTATTTAATATGGAAAACGTGAGAGCGGAGAATCGTTTCACTAACTTTGAATAATAAATCAGCTTCTTGCTGCATCCTGTATCTTATTTTGTAATAGATTCAAATAATTCTTTTGAAAGTATTTTTTTCTATATTTCTTAAATACTGTAATAAATACGTTCTTGTAGTATTTCGATCAACGATGAATGATTCTCAATATTAATTTTATTTCGTTAAAAGTTATTATAGCAATAATTGATTTTTTTAGTTATATATTATTAATAATATAATTTTTAACAGAAAAGACCGACTTCGTCAATTTCAACTGGATCCCATATCTCCCATAACCTAACCTAACAAAACTTTCATCAAACTGTTAAAGTATATCCTTGCCAATGAAAAAAGAATCATCAACCGGTTGGCGGGATATTGAGTTATTTTCCTATTTGTCGCGCGCATATTAAATTCAATTTTAAGACTTATGAGATTTTCTCATGGATCTCACTAGCTTTCAAATAAAAAAAAGAATAATCAAAATCGTTGCACCCAGTCAAAACTTCTGATGTGACAAACATAAAAAAATAAAGTGAAATTGAGAACTTCGTTCGTCGGTTAAAAAGCACATGCTTTTTCTTCATTCTGTTAAAAAAAACTTAGTGTTATGACCCTCCGTTCTCTACTTTCCACTGTTTTAAAGACATTAATCTCAACGAAATATTACATTATAAAAGTTCCACCGTATAAGCATTGAACCCACAACCATATTTTTTTTCTTTCCTAATTAAAAATCAAAAATATATATATTTAGTTTATAATTAATATTATTTAGTATACATTGACTTTTTATTAAATAAATACTAAAAGTAAATCTTTTTTCATTATTTTCATTTAAGTTAATAAATAAGTACATTATTAAAATGTACGGTATTTTATTAGGCGTTGTAAATATTATGTAAAGTTGATAATAAACTTTTTTCTATATTAAAGTTGTTTAATTGCTTTATAATGTACATAGCTATATTGCTATACTGTAAAGAGTTTCATTTAAATTCGTAGTAGCAGTTGTTTTTGCGTCAATATGGAACCAACCATCCTCACAAACTTTCATATTTATAGTATTAGTTTACTAGAATTAAAAAAAAAATCAGCTTCAAACTTTTCTCTGCTTAGCAGTTGACGCAGGGGAAACCCACACTTGAATCGCTGGATTAAAAGGAGTTTTGGTGTCCTGACGTTCAGACTGGTGCAGGTTCTGACGGGGCACGGTTGTTTCGGTAAGTACCTGCATCAGATCGCACGTCGGGAGATGTCGCCGGTGTGCCATGAGTATGATGCCGCCGTGGATTCAGCTCATCACACTCTGGCTGAATGCCCCGCTTGGGACCCACAACGCCATGCCTTGATGGCGGTAGTGGGTAGAGACCTCTCACTGGCCAGTGTGGTAGGGGCTATGCTGGACTGTGAGAGGAACTGGTCTGCAATGGTCTACTTCTGCGAATCAGTAATCGCATTGAAGGAGGCCGCGGAGCGGGTGCGCGAGTGCAGCTCGAACGCAGACTCGCTCCGCCCCCGTAGGCCAGGGGGTAGAAGAAGGCGGTATGCGCATCTTCTACTCCCCCTACCCTAGAGGAGCTACCGCGGGAGAGTCAGGCTGATCTTCCTACAGGTTATTGCGGATGCCCTAAACGACGATGGCCTGCAAAAGGCGGGCCTTCCACCGAGGCGTCGTAGTAGTATGCGCGAGCGATCCTGCGGCGTCTCATTTTGGTGGAGAGGGTTCCCGCTGGGTTTTAGTGGGTAGGATCGGTTTCACCGGTGAGTCCCACAGTACCGCTCATCCGTAAGGCACGCCTTCCGTATGGGCGGTCTGCGTAAATGCATATCCCAGCGAAAAAAAAAAAGGGGAAGCTGTTCTTAGGATGTTCCATTCTCCACTTTCCACCGAATTTGCCAACGCGATAGATGAGGGTTTGAGCCCTACAAGGGTATTACTTTCTTTCGTCCACTCGTTAATATTAACATCAGTATGTGATATGTTAATAGTAAAAATCCATATATTAGTCAATCATACATTTCACCAACATAAACATTTAAATGGATCGTCCCATTCAAATATTTGTTGGTAAAATCTTTCATCTTTATCATGAATACCTAACCACGCCACGACTGGCCTCTATATTATTTATTTCCTCAGCGTCACGTTGTATCCCGTATATAGCACGGTTGGCAGAGGGAACCTAGTGTTAGAACACGCTATTCTCCACTTTCCGAAGAATTTTTCGAGGCATTGCCTGTTGAGTAGTGGAACTCAACAGAGATTTTTGTCTTATTGCCAGAACGAAGAAATGAAAATATTCATAAATAATCTTCTTTCACCGACTAGGGATTGAACCCACAACCGTCGCGTTACAGTTATAGTCTTTTGCCCCATGAAACAACAGTATCATGGTTCTCAGCCATGATTTAAGAAAATATGTTCAGAAGTTTGAAGATTATCAGAACTTTTATTTATCGTCGTATTGTTTCATTGGTGTTGGAGTTTTTTTAAAAATCCAACTAAACCTTGGATTTAATAAATAAAACGATCAAATAAATAACTTCAATACATACATTTAATAATAGATACACTGTTAAATGCATTTACAGAGGCACTACAATGGCAGTGCGGTTTATTTCAATTTTCAATTGTATGCACCATTTTATAATTTAAAAATTAAAGATTTGAATGAATGAAGGTAATATGTCGTAAAGAAATGCAAATGAATCATGTATTTTTTTTTACTTTATTATAAAAAAAGGTTAAAAATATTTCTTTATTGAAAGTTTCTTTTTGAAACAGTAAAGTTCAATTGAGTTCTAAAGCATTTTAGATGTGACAATTAAACACAAATAAATTTGCCAATCACATAAAATAGGGAACATATGTAAAATTCAATCAATTTAGGCAGAGTGAATTAGTATCATGACACTCCACTTTTCACAATATATTGTGGGTTAAATTGAAATTATGTGGGAATCTAAACCACAACCATGTTGATGGTAATTCAGTTCAGTTCTTTATTTATGGCGCTTGGAGTGTGCCAGTTGAGCACTAATCACTTCGCCAATGTTACGTTGTATGGAGAACACACAAAGGAGAATGTATGGTAAAAATGGTATTATATTACACAATAGGAGAATGCATGTCAAAAAGAGGACCAGTTTTGAGGAGAGTCTCAGTGTGGGACCTGTGTTACTGAAATTATTGGAAAATTTAATTGAATTATTCTTTTATGTAGTGTTACAATAATATATTTATTGATCGATGGAATAATACAATCTGAGTACCCTTTTTAAGTATTCACATCACTGTCTAAAAGGCAGTCTTTACTGTCACTATACAGTAAAAAAAATCCCACTCTGACATCAACTAAATGCATTAAAAACCACCTTCATTCATTAAATAAAAAATATTTAAAAAAAGCATAGCACAGAATGAACGAAATATTTAAAAAAAAAGATCCCAAATGTTGCCTTAACAATAATTTTATCCTAAAATTATATTTATATTTTGGAAATTCTGTCACTTTTTGCCCGATTTCTTTATGCCGCCACTAACTAGTGGTCCTTTTTGGGAGGCCTTTGCTTTTGCTTCCTGAAAAAAATATACAATAAATGAAATGAAATTAACATTAAATCAGCTTCTGATACTATAGACACGTTGGTTATTATTTGGTTGGTTGGTTATTATTTATTATTTGGTTGGAAATTAAAATATTGGATATATTTACATTCCTGAGTGGGAATCTAACCCAGATTCCCACTCAGGAATGTAAATATATCCAATATTTTAATTTCCCCACTCTGGTAATAAGGCAATGAATGGCATGGAGTTTCACTACTCAACAAGCAACGACCCAAGAATTCTGCAGAAAGAGGGACATGGAATGGTCTTAACACTAAGTCCCCAGATTCCCTCCTGCCTATCCTTATTGAAGAAAAAAATACTATTTTTCGCACTTAACTTTGTATAACATAATTGAATAAAGAATTGTATTATTATATATGCCAGTCGTGTCAATAACTGGTTAACAATATTAAAGATAAATATATATTTAATTTAAATCTTCCATACTCACATCCAATGCCTTTTGTTGTTCTTTTAACTTCTGTTTTAGGGCTAGGTCATCATCGTCAAGTTCCCTCGATGCCTTCTTGGGTGCCTTCAGTGGCTTCTTCTTGCCTCCATCACGGCCAGACATCTGTTGTTATAGATTTTAATTATATTAATTAGAAAGTATGGATCTCACTATTGATTGACTATTGAGAGACAACCTCAGCTTTGTCCGCTTAAGCTAGTTATTAATCTTAGTTTAACAAACAGTCACAATCTTTACAATCTTTCCTATTTATAATATTAGAAGGATTAGAAAGATTAGCTAGCTATCTTTAGTTTGTTTGGTTGAACACCCTAATCTCATGAACTACTAGTTTGAAAATGAATGGTTATTATACCTGTTCATTGAAAAAGGCATGATATCAGTCATATTTATGTAATCCCTTGAATGTACATGTTAGAATTTCTCATAATTCATATGCCTTACATAACTCTTAGTTATTTTTATTTGACCTTAATCTAATATAAATTGTAAATAAATGTCATAAACAAAAATCATGGATTTTTTAAGTATGCAAATAAAACTATCCTTGTATATTTTTACGCCTAGTTATTTGACTTTAATGTAACAAGGCTATTATAGTAAGATAATTTAAATACACAGATAATTTGATAAATACAAATAGACAAAACAGTATTTCAGTCTGGAAGGAATGTCAGGTCTGCTGTTGCAAAGGGAATTAGTTCACTCAACATGCAATGCCTTATGGGATATACTACCAACTGTAGTGTAGTGGTGTATATATAGGATATTATACTAACCTACCTCTGCATACCGATAGCAAAAGCATAAAGCGGAAAAAAAGAAGCTTCTTTATCCTGCTATATATGGGAAATGAATGAGGTGAAAAAAATTAAGTTGATTTTATACTCTTCTGGTTTAGTATTCCTCGACAATGAAAGTATTCGTACATTTATTTAGTTCCTATGTGACTGTTTTACCAAATAGCATGTAAGTCTAAAAATTCTAATTTGTATAAAAAAACATTAATGGGTATTACTGTATATTACACATATCATGTTTAAATATATTTAAGTTTTAACAAAATCTAATGTACGAAAGTTTACATACATTTTAACAAAAAATTTCAAAATTAAGAGTTGAATTTTAAATGATTTTAAATGTTAGACATATTTTGTCCATTAAATATAATTATTGAGAAAATATATCTATTATAATATTGCATTCGGCTTTAAACGACGTAAATTGCTTTTAATACGACGGTCTGAACGAATGCATCGTAAAATAATTACGATTAATTGAACATAACCTATATAATTAATGTTAATTTTGACTTTTAGAACATTTGAACCAATTTCAATAAAAATATTTACTACTATAGAATGAAAGAATAATTATAACATATAAAATTATACTCACTTTAAATAGATTTTTCTTAAATTTCGAGAAAGTAGCACACTTTTGATATGACGATTGAGGATTGGCGTTTTATTTTTTTTTATAATTTATATTTGACGTTAGACAAAGATGTCTATGATTACTTTGATCATTTGTGTATTGTTGTCATTGTAGAAATTATATTTATCAATATCAACAGATATGTTGAATATAAAATGAAAATTTTATATGGCGACTTTATAAATTTAATAAAATAGAATAAGTTAATAAAATAGTACAAAACACATTTTATGATATTTTAATTTCTATGTCTAAGAAGTAATATGAAAACAATATAAAATCCAAAATATTCACTATTCAATTAGGTTAGTACAAGCGTTTTTAAATAGTCAAGTTTTATAAATTTCAGAAATGTCAGTCATACAAGAAGGTACAACCAGCTTGGAAGTCTACAAGAAACTCGATAAAAAAATCATATTTAATTCCACGTATTATTATCATAATAGTAGGCTTGGATTGAATAGTAAGCTTTACTTAATAATATGCTCTTTTTGAGTGGCAACACTTGAAGAATTTAAAGTTAAAATTAAATTAGCTTAAAATCACTTGTGGAATTTTATTAAGTCCAAGTCACACACTCACTCTTAGTTAGTCTATTGGACTGCGCGTCTTTTAAGTATAAACGCGACGGGGTCTTGGGCTCGATTCCCTCTCGCCCTGACAAATGGCGTGACGACGTCGAGATTTCCACCATTCCACACGAAATATCTCGGAGTTTCGGCGGCATATGGGGAATGGAGTGTCTCAACTCTCAACACAAGGTTCCCTATGCTTACCCTGCTATGTATGGGATATAGCGTGAAGCTAAAAGAAAACAAAATGTAAAACAAATCATAATTATCATTTGAAACGATCACTTATCTTTATATCCTTGACTACACGTCGTAGGTACTCGTACTGTATGATTCCATGTTTCAGCTACAGAAGAACGTGTAATCGGTGAAACGGGGTCGCTGTGAAAGCTGCAAGCAAATTGTGTTTGAAGGCGGGTTTCCTGCATGCACTTAGCGTGTCGCTGTTACACCGTGGCGTGCTCATTAATTCTTTGAATTTTAAATTTATATAGTATATTTAATATATTTATAGTTTATTTTCTTTGTTTTTAATAATTTATGATTGTTTTATCAGAGTCAAATATAATGAGGATAATTAATATTTTGAATAAAGCTTGGCAACATAAGAAAACAAAATGTGGGTACTTATGCATGGAAAGCTTCCCGCTTTCCATACATCCGCTAGGGTAGATATAAAATCCATAGTGCTAAGAAATGCAACCGAGGCACAGTAGTCTTAACTCTGGTACAATCTGCCCTGTCTTCCCGTGGGAGTCAGAGAAAAGAACGCTTGCATCAGCAAGCAGCATTCGAGTACCTTTTGGTAGGTAAGTACGAATCGTAGGCTAATTAAATATTGATTTTGTTAAATTTAAACGAGTGGAATTCTAATTCACTTTAATATTTTTTAATAAATAATGTCATGCTGTATAACAATCGCTTTAGGATGAGGCTCATCGTAAGCACGGGCTGTGTAATCGTGTTAAAGTAGAGAGAGTTTATTTATTTTATTATCACTCAACGAGAGGGGAGCGGAGAAACAAGTAATATTTCAATTGATTCTCTCTGCCTACACAAGAAGGTAATTTATAATGTTCTTGAAATTAAAAAAAAATATAATTCGATAAGTCGGTGTAATAAACAGCCTTCATATGACTGGGAAGAACGTACGCTACACGTTGTTTCGTTTGATAGAGTATCGAGCTATACTAGCTAAATATACGAGTTTGCTTATACTTTTGTCTTAAGAAATTCTTGTGAGGCATAATTTTAAAATATGTTAAAATACTTATATCATTATAATTACTATTTTGAATTACTAATTTCAACCTTGCTATATAATATTTACTAGTCATCGCAACTCTGCAGGGACTTTAGGATGTATGAACTAGAAACTCTAGAGTTTTGAAAAATCCTTCCTGTCTTTCACTCAATAACGGAGTTTTACTTAATAGATTTTATTTTGGATAATTTTTCTCATCTTTCTATATCTCTATCAAAAATTAAAGTTTTATATGAATGATTAATATAATCATAAGTAATTTATATCATTACTAGCGGACGCGTGCAGCTTCGCCTGCTTATTACCCTTAGGTAAAAATTCTAAAAAACCGTCAAACACGTGTTCAATGAAATATTTTTAAGAGTCTCAATATCAAATCTTATAAGAATCAGTGGTGATTTAAAGATTTTTCCATACAAACTTTCAACCCCTTATTGGCACTCTTAGGAGCTAAATTCTAAAAAACCGTGAAACACGTATTCAATTAAATATTTATAAGAGTTTGAATTGAAATTTTTTCTAAATCCCTTCTTAGTAGATGTCCAGATCATGAAAGTAAGCATCTGTCCAAATTTCACGTTGTTACGCACAGCGGTTACGGCTGTTCGCGCATCTTACCTCAGTCAGTGAGGACAAGTCCCTTTATATATATAGATATAGATTATAAACCCGATCTCGTTGGAGTTACAGAATAAAATGTAGTCTTTATGTTTCTCCATTTACATTGAAAGTCCCATAAAATTCGGCTCAGCTGTGTCGGAAATAAGCTCCTGTAAACACAAAATAGACAAACATTTTTTAAAATGGATAACATTGGTTTTTTAAATCAACGACAGACATTTCAAATGTATTTGTCTGTATTGATATTATATATACAACTGCAAAGCAATGAAAACATCAAAAATATTGTATACCAGAAGTGTTGTAGTAACAATAAAGTCTTTTGGTACATTACCAAAGAAACCATCGCCATCAGGGAGCTAAGAGAGAGAGTTGGAAGATAATCCGTATTCCGCCCTAATTTTTGAATATAGCGTGTTGAGCAGCGGATCTTAACGCCGCGCTTTGCCTGGTTGCCAGAACGAGGAAATGAAAATAAATCTTGGCCTCGAGTGGGAATGGTTGATTTCACTGAGTGAATTCATTTCATCTCTTTCTGTTCGTTCTGTTCTTTCCGCCCGACGTTTTGTTATTCGGAATTCAAGTAAGCAGTTAACTCTTGCGAGTTCAACATAGTCAATAATGGGTCCGCTCCTCTCATGGACACCGGGCTGCATAGTTCACGCAAGCGAAGTCGCAGGTTTTCTATTGCTAAAACATATAAGCACATAATGTATCTTTTATATAAGGAGAGAACCCTCTCATTAGAAAGGTGTTTGAAGGCGGTCACTGAAGTTATAAAAACTAACGTTGTAATTATATGCGTTTGTATGTACTTGTGTTATATATGTATATATGCAGGTATGCATGTGTGCATGCAGGTACAAAGTATTTATAAGGGTTTTACTCAGCGTACGCACTTTCAAGACGGTTGTGCGTTTCCATTGTTTCTTTTTTGTTGTAGGGTCTAGGTAGGTTTGTTAGACTAATATTATATTGTTTATTTTATTTTTACAAATATGGAGGTCATTGTGGCGTGGGTACAGTGATTGACTGTAATCGCGATGGTCGTGTATTCGATCCCACTTAGGGTAATTATTTTTTTTTATTTTCTTGTTTTGCGGTTTTGCAGATACTCTACTGTCGCAGCACTAATTAGCTACTATTGTCTTCAAATTCGCTTCTTAGATACTATTGCCGATGCACCTTGGTTTGCCCGCAACAATAAAATTAATGATGTCAATCCAGATGTCAATCATTAAAGAGGAAATTAAAAAGTATGCTAGACGTATGTGTCTAGCACATGGCTAGTACGCTTCTTAAATCCAAATCCCTTGTTTATCAAATTCCTTGATGCCTCAGCCGTAGCTCGCCAAAATCGAAAGCACATTGTAAGAAGCTAATTATTATAGATTCCCACGTAGGTTCCTACCTAGGCTCCTATGCTGTATGTGGTGTGTAGAGCGAAGCTAAAAAAACACCCACTGTACAATGGAAACGAGTCCACACGCACCCTTCCAACCAACACTTGCAAATGCATGGAAACGCTACAATATCCTTATTTTCTAACACGTAGAGTTGAAATAACTTGAGTTTCACATTTTGTAGAGAAAATTCTCTGCAACACACCCCTTTGTGCTACCTTCAAAACCTTAATACAATTGATTAAAGCCCAAAATTGAACAACTTCATACAATTTCGACGTACACATCTGATTTTTCCATTACTACAGTCCGTATTCCAGGGGTTTAAGGTTGAAATTTAAGTGTTTTTTAGAGTTTTATAAAAAAAATGCGTTTCAAACCGCATATCGACGTAGACATGTAAGGGCCCGCGGCTGTTGTCGCTAGCTTATTATGGAGTGCTTTTAAGTTTTTCTTTTAATAAATTATATCATATGTGGTATGAATAAATATAGTAAATACTGAAATTTTCTCGGTTTATCTGTGGTAATGGGTTCATTTTCTATTGAGGAGGTGAGGATTTTTAATATGAGCCATAATTTCCAAACGGTTAAAAATAATAGTTTTCTTCATAGTATTTTTTATTTATTTAGTGTGTTACCCATTTTCCACCTAAATATTTAAGACATTAGGCGTTGAACAACGCTGTGTAGCGAGAAATTAAAATAATTCGTTCCTCCGAGTAGCAATCGAACCTACGACGTTGTGTATCAAAATAACATTCTTAGAAACTTTTAAGTAAAAGAAGTTAAAAATATTCTTTCTTTTTCTTATAATAATAGCTCATTTTTTATTTCTCAATGCGGCCTCTTTACTTGTTAGAGTAGCTATTTATTTTTTTTAAATTGTTTTGTTGGTTACTTCATATGGCTTCAGATAGACGTTGATTTGAATTCTGTATTAAGACAAGAAAGGTATAGTGCTTATTCTATTAATATTTTTTTAGCTTGCTGTATCCCGTACGTAACTGTATCCAGAGAGAGAACCAGGCAGAGGGAACCTGGAAACCAGGCAGAGGGAACCTGGGAACCTAGTGTTAAGACAATCCCGTTTTAAACTTTCCACTGAACTCTGGAAGTGGCGGTACTCAACGCCGCGCTTTGCCCCGTTACCAGAGCGATTACATGAAACCTAAATATTTCATTTCTTCGAGTGTGAATCGAATTCACGACTTTTCACGTTTATGATGTTAAAGGAGCATTCGATTCGGCAGACGCCACCTAATGTTAAGATTATCTGTCTTCCACGAATTGCCTAATTAACAAATAATTCGTATTGAGCGGCAGAGTTGAACGCCGCGTCTTGCTTGTTACCAAAGTGACGAAATTAAAATAATTAATTACTCTGAGATTGAATTGAATCTACAACCGCATTTACAACATCTCAAATAGAATATGAAATATAAAAGACAAAATATTCTAAATTTAAAAGCTAGAGAGAAAATTTTAATATTCTTTGTCGTCAAAAATAAGGAATGATTTAACCTACATAATAATTAGAATATTAATAAAAAACTAATAAATAAAAAACCAATTCCCGTACCGGGAATCGAACCCGAGCCTCCTGGGTGAAAGCCAGGTATCCTAGCCACTAGACCATACGGGAGATGAGGGTAAATGTTGTATATTCGCATAATATTCTCGGTATCTTTAGATAGTATAACAGTTGCTTATCACCGATCTTATTCGTAGATCTTTCAAACGACTGCACCGTTTTTAATGCGGTTTTCACTAGTAGTATAAATTGATTAAAAAAAATATATTTTAATGGAAAATCTTGCATATTTTATAAGTCAAAACATATTTTTTTCAATTGCAATAACATGCAGTGTTCTCTCTACCTATTATGTTAAATGCAGAATAAAGCTAAAGTAATAATAGATCGAGGCGTACAGAGTGATTCTAAATGCAACGCTTATAGGTTCGATTTCAGTCAGACGAATGAATAATTTTATATTTAGCGCTTTGGGAACAAAACAACGCAGCGTTGATTTCCGCCACTCAAAATCCGCAATATATGGGAGAACTAAGTGTCTTAACTCTTCCTTCTGCCCGCATTGCTACGCGGGATAAAGCGTGAAATATATATAAACAAATCCAGATCAATCCCATTTCCTGATAGCATAATATTTCATACTATCACACAATTGCAAATATTATCTCGCGGGTATATTAGAATATTAAAAGGGCGTTGCTCCTGAGGGACGACGCACACTGCATGGAACGAGTCGAGTTATACAAGCTTTTACTTAACCTTATTACAATATTTCTAATGAAATTATTATATTACATTCTATATGTGTTCCCTGTTTCAGCTTCCCGGCTTTCATGAGAATGCGGGCTGTGGGTTGCGGGGTTATAGCAGTGTAAAGACACTCCGTTCTCAACTTTTCGTCCATGCGATAGATTGGAAGTTGATTGGCGGATCTCAACGCCGCGATTTTTCTTGCAGTAGAGGGACAATCATCACGTTTACATTCAGACGCTGCACCTACTATACCATAATGAGCTCTTTATAGAGTTGGACTGTATCTTCTTTAAATTGTATATATTTTTTAATTGTTGTTATTATCATTTAATAACATCTATTTTTAATGAAAACTGATATAACTCTATATGCTGCACTTTGTTTTATTATTACACTATCTTCTACCACTACTAGTCTTAACACTACCTCTCCCTTTGCTTGCTATATGCAGGAGAGAAAATGAAAATAAACCATTCATTCGAGTGGAAATCGAATTCACAACTGTAAATTCAACAACTATCGCGTTGTTCATATTCTTTTAAAATATTATTCACACAGATTCAAGTGTACCTATAGGTACATAAAAATTTGGAAAACAACCGACAATCGCCGATTCAAATCCGAGAATCAATAGAAGAAAGTCATTTACAAGACAAAGACCGTACACCAAACAGCCTTAACACAAAAGAAATTAAATATATATTTTTTAATTAATGACATCACATTGAGTTTCCATTTATATTTCCCCATTTCTATTTCAATATAACCCTTATTCGTGATGAAATGCGTACATGTGTCGAGTGCGCGTGAAAATTCACGCCCTAGCACGGTTTCACGTTTTTTTTTTAATTACTACCCCAGGGCGCTATTGTTGTACATCACTAGGGGAATCTAGGTATAGGGTTGCTATCAAGGATTAGATATTAAAGATTTTTTTTCTCTACATGACTATATGACTGTTTGTGGGTTCGATTCCCGCTCGAGAAAAGGTAATATTTATTTAAATTTATATTGTGCGGGATACAGTTTAAAATTGTAATTAATTAATAATAATAAATTAATTGTAATTTTTTTTTAATTAAACAATGTGATAAGATGCAGCTACCTTTATAGAAAGTAGGTATGAGCCACTTTTTAAATTTTATTTAACCTATCGCAAGTGCAACGGTTGTGGATTTAATGACAACCAAGGTTCTGTAGATGTGAACGGAGTGTCTTAACTCTACTTTGCGCGAAAAAACGTGAAGCTATTTTAATACAAGAACTAGATAATAGTGTCCTGTCACTACCCACCTAAGAATTAAAATATGCGTAAAAAAGTGCGTATTTGTGTCAACCCTGCACTGTATCTGGGGTGTCGTCAAACACCTCGTCATATGCGAGTAGGCACCTCCATTCTACTTTATAGGCAATGGGAAAAGTAAGTCATTAAATACACTAGGTTCTTTTATCTAGGTAGATTTAATTTGCCATCTAGACTGTCTAGGTTGTAGTGGGTTCAATTAAAAATCAAATTATACCTAAGTTTATTAAACTAAAAACACGCTTGATTTCCATAAGCTACTTTCAGCAATATCGTCAGGTCTTCGGCACCAGTAGAAATAAGTAGAATATATTAGAACGAATCCAAATTATGATTTTAATCATAGACATCCCAGGAATTCACCTCCAACCTTGGTCATCATAAGATCTCCCACCTTGGTCATCTGCTCGATGATACTTACTCTCCAAGTTTCACAACAGTAAACTAGACTTAGGGACAAATGAGGCGGGTGACCCGTGCCCACCCCAGATTAGTCTTGTCCCCATCCCAGAAATTTTACCTACAAAATTGATTTGCCCTGAAAAAGATTAAAAAACATATTTACATATCTGTTTAAATGTAAAGTTCAGGCCCACTAGAATATATCTCTAGAAACGTCCATGATTAAAAATGGGTGAAATTAAAACAAGAAAAAAAGCATCACGCTTTTCCTGCATAGCAAGGTGACAAAGACAGAGGGAGCCCAGGGTTGGGTGTCAATATTTTCTAATCAAATAGACTTTTGTAAGCACTTTTGAACCTTCGCACAAACATAAAGCTACCACCGGCTGAGAAGACAGTTCTGCTGAGGAGAACCTGCAAACAAACTCAGTTGATGTTTTCTTTATAAAAATTACAATGTTAGGATAGCCCTTACGAAATTTAAATAATTTAATTCCACATATTTTTTGTTTGATTTTGTTTTGGGTTCCATTCCTCGAGAAAAATAAATATTTGATATTTTCATTTCTTCGCTCTGGTAACAAGGAAAGGCGCAGCGTTGAATTCTTCTACTCAACACTCAATGCTCAAACTAGAATTTGACAGAAAGTGGGGAACGGAAGTGCCTTAACGAGAACAGAGTGCCTTAACACTAGGTTCTCAGGTTCCCTCTGCCTACCCTGTCCGTATTCTATTACTAGTGTAAAGACTCATTTTGATTCAATTAATTAATTTTAAAACTAGGTTTATTTAATTTAATACAATATTTTATTTGCTGAAAATATATACAGGTAATATAAAAACGTTAAAGCAAAACAATTATAAACAGACATACACATACGTATGTGTGACTACAAAAGTCTTACAGTTTCAAGCAATCTCTTACAAAGTGTTACAAAGAAAATGTAAAGAAAAGATCTAGTTCTCTCCTATATCAAAACATGGCAGAAAATTGACATACTTAAACTTGCTATCGTTTGCACTCATTTTTTATGAAAGTAACTACAAGTATAAGTTTGTAATGGGTTTTTCTATGAAATACTTATAAATTTTGATTTTTCGGATGTTTTCATTTGTTCTTTGTTTGTAGTCCGAAATGTCTTCAGTTCATGGGAAGTAATATATAAGTGTTGATTACACGGCGGCTTTCATAGAAAATGCAGCAAGAAATGCATAAATGCGTATATTTTGATTGCGTTTACTTGGAAGCCTGATGTTTTCTGTACTCCAAGGGACGGTAATCCTGAAATTGCTGAAATCCTGATCTTGTGATAAATGGGCTTGACAGACGGACCACAAAATAATTCAAATAAAAATACGGAATCCTTATAGGGTTCTATTTTTCTCTTATGAGGCACGGAGCCCTAAAAGGAAATTTAGTAAACAACTATGAAATGAAATACTAGAAAATATTAATAAGAAATCATCATAATATTATAGGTGTACAATTTATTATTCCCTTATTAATAAATATTCTTCGTGTATTTAATCGTTCATAATTAATATTAGATAAAAAAAATATCCCTTTGTCCCCCGCTCGCTTCAATTGTAATTATAAATAGAAAATTTTAAAGACATTGATGTTTATGTTTATGCATGTATTATAATTTACGGCCAGTACATTAGAAAAAAAAATATATGTACCCTGCTCCACCGTTTAGATAAAAAAAATCCTATAGTTATAACTTATTTTTAAACAGAATTCCGTCCATTTTGTTTTCATTTCACATTTATTTCAATTCACGCACTCCTCGCAGTCCTCAGGAGCGGCGCCATTTTTTCAAGAACTCCTCATATTTCTTTTTTTTTTTTAAATATACAGACTAAAAAGGTCAAGATAGCGGTCGGATTCAGCCGAGAGGTTTCGGAAGGACATTAAAACCTCTTTAAGGGAACACAGCGAATATTTTAAAAGGAAAAATATGTTAAATAAGTGTAAGGGAATGTTGATGACGTCGAATGTTTGTTTTTTTAATCGTCTATAATAAATAGGAAAGTATATTTTTGTGAAGTGCACCGTGGTTCAGTGGTGTGATTGTAAGCGCGTCAGTTGTAGGTTCGATTCTGACTCAGAGGAAGAAATTATTTAAAACGATGAGTTTCATATGTCAAAATTCACTTATAACTTTCTTCTTTATCTTTTTTTCTAGGAAATTGGATGGAGCTTTCTCCGTCCCAACATTATATTCCTGCCTATATTTCTCTCACTCACGCACTGTCTTTTTTTAAGTTAAAAAATTATAACTATTTTTTAAATATACATATATTTTTTAAAATATTTATAACATGAAAATAGTTTTAACAGCATTCATAGCACGCCGATGTTTTAGCAAAGTAAATTGTGTTAATTGGCGTGTCAAAAATAAACGCCGGATAAACAGACAATTTAAATTTATATTTTAATTTTGAATAAACTTTTCATAAATAAAGGTTGAATTTGAATTGAATTTGAATTTATTTTCTGTCATTTGAAACATTGTGTGTTGAGTAGCGGAGCTTAACGTCGCGCTTTATCTTGTTACCAGAGCAATAGAATGAATATAATTTCCCCCCTGGGCAGGAATTGAATCCAGTAATACGGTGTGCTTCCGCCACATGCTCGTAGTTACATTAGATATGGAGAATAGATTAATATATAACTAGATTAATGTTGCCTACAAGGCAGATTAAAATATATTAATAACAGAAATAATAATGAAATCTCCACTTTTACTTATTTGTTTTTCAGAAAAAAATATATATTAAATACATATATGTAAAATTTACACACGACGAAAACCAAAACGTTCCCCCACAAATTCCATTCTCATACAAATTTAATCTATTCATAATTCATAGTAGTCCTTTAGTTTTTCTAGTTTTCTAGGCATTCACAGCTTGTATGGCTAGATTCTTGGTTCTAGCTGCTATGGACAATGTCACCCCTAGATCCTACCCTTATGTGAGTTTCCTATGTACTAAAGTGTATTGAACTTTTTACCCCACTTTGAAATGGTAGGAATTTTATATGGTTACTTGTTAGGCTTGGGGTACACTAGCTGGCTAGAGGGTTGTTTGTATTTTTTAATGATTAATATAATTATAATATTACTATTTATGTTTATATAGAAAAAGGATTATGCTTTCACCAGATCACAACTTTAAGTTCTACATCCAATAGGTATACAATTTTAACGAATATTTATTAAAAAAGGAGAGCAGAGTGATGTATCATTAAAACTCTTTCCACAAAGACATAAAAGAATAAAAAAAAACCATAAAAAATAATATTAATAATTACATTTGTGTACATACCCTAGTCGCGTACTACACAAGTCGGTGCCCTATTAAATGTCTATGTAATATGGCGGTAGATAAAAAAAGGGCGGGTATCCTTTTGCCTAGGCGTGAATAAGTGTAAGCTGATTTTTTTTTATCTTCACGCACGCATCTCCCGTATGTTGCGTGTTAGTTATTTTTCACTTACCAGCCATCTTTTTTTTCTAAAATGGCGAACTGTTTCTGCTGATGCGTGGAAATATTCATAGTTTTTTTATATACCCGCTGTATCCTGTACATAGCAGAGTAGGCAGAGGGAACCTAGTATTAAAGTACTCTGTTTGTGTTTAGAAATTCATAATCGATTTTACGTGCCGTTACGAAATGTCCCATTTTAGAAAAATGAGAGCTTAAAACCTTTTACATCTGACGAAGGTTGTTTTTTAAAAAAAATCATCAGCTTACATTAATCACCTACATTATAGATGTGAATATAAGGGAAATTGCAATTGTGTAGAAAACGAACATAAACAAATGTGTACATTTAAATAATAATCGTTATTATAGTTCTAAAAGAGGAAAACGACAATAATTTATTCACACGTTTGGGATAGTATGAGACTGTCCGCCTGGATCACGACGGATCCTTACTTTTAAATGTCATCCTATAATATTTGAACGCACAAAAATAATTGAGTTTATTATGTACTTTACTATTCAAAAGTGACATTTCCTATCAACAATTAATGATAATATGAGCTGATTTTTCTTTTGATTCGGTTCGGATTCGATTTCCATTCAGGGGAAAGAAATATTTTATTTTCAAAAAAACAAAAAATTATTTTCGTTGGCTCTGTCTACCTTGCTACATGTGGGATACAGCGTTAAGATAAAAATTAATGAATTTCGTTAAATTGATTATTTTTTCAGTTGTAATACTGTTATTCTCAGGACGCCATTTATTAATATTTTTTTTCTTTAAATGGAAATAAGGTCATAATAGAAAAAAAAAATCTACCATTCATTCCTGTGTTAGACCTAATAGCGCATTTAAAATACTTTGGTTGGGGCTAATAAGGAAAAACAACAGATTTTCCAACTTTACAAAAAGAAAATTCAACTCTACGAATAAGAAAACATTAAAAAAAAAATACAGTCATATTATAATATTAGTTATCTATTAAACTAACAATACTATAAATTTTATATTGATTAATAAAAGACAGCTTCAAACTCTTTTCGAGTAGCAGGTTAGGCAGAGGGAATTTATTAACTTACATAAGGTTCCCTCTGTCTACTTGTGTGAACACTTCCTTTCTTAGTTTTGTCGAAGTTTTGAGATATATATATATATATATATATATATATATATATATATATATATATATCTCAAAATATATCTTATATTGAATGACACCACTGAATGTCATGAAGTGAGAAATTGATGAGAACTTTGTATTACTACAATAGTAATGGAAAGTNGGAAAAACAACAGATTTTCCAACTTTACAAAAAGAAGGTTCAACTCTACGAATAAGAAAACATATAACGAACTATTTTAACATCAGGTTGTTTTTCGACGTAGAGATTCCTGAAAAAGATGCAGAGGTTAAAAAAAAAAAATTACGGTCATATTATAATATCAGTTATCTATTAAACTGACAATACTATAAATTTTATATTGGTTAATAAAAGACAGCTTCAAACTCTTTCCGTGTAGCAGGTTAGGCAGAGGGAATTTATTAACTTACATAAGGTTCCCTCTGCCTACTTGTGTGAACATTTCCTTTCTTAGTTTTGCCGAAGTTTTGAGATATTACATATATTATATATACAGTTGTGAATGTCATGAAGTCAGAAATTGATGAGAACTTTGTATTACTACAATAGTAATAGAAAGTTCTCGTAAAATCCTCTTTCAATTTATTCGCGTCATATTTTCTGCATATTGAAGTGGTAATCCAGAGAAAAAAACACTCCAATCTCTATTTACCGTACGGATTCCGGACACTGCGTATTGACTGGAGGAACTCAACGATATGCTTTGTCTTGAGCTCTCAAAGCAAGAAAATGCTAATAATTTCATCCGTCCGAATAAAGATTCAACCAGTAACCTTCGCATTTACAGTCTACTAAAAATATAAATGCCCATGCTATAAAAAATATACAATAAAAATAGAAAAAAAAAACGCCTTTCGCCTACAAGTTTCTGCTTTCCTCAAATCACTTAGGAGGTGGTTTCTTATAATTAATTGCTATTGAGATAGACGTTCTCTTCAGTCTATTTAAAACAATTCACCTATAAAAGTATAATATTTTGCTATAGTACTTTTTTTAAACGTAAATCCATCAATTGTTGTAAGTATTATCGGCACAAGCCATTTTGATTTCTAGATGTTATTATTGTCTTATTGAGGCCAGCGCAGGAGCGAAATCCAAAAATCTGGAATCTCGTAGAAATTAAATACGCAGAGATAATTATGTCTGGTTGTAACCAAAGTACCAGATACAAATATGTTTATTGCTAATAATTTTGTAGAAAAACAAATAATAGAGAAAATAATAATAAAAATAACGAATGAAGAATATGGGGACGGAGTGTCTTAATACTAGCCTCCCAACATTGAATATAGCGTAAAGCTTAAAAAAACAAAGAATTAAAAATTAAATATTTTGAAGTGCCGTAGTTTTGAAGTATCGAAAAGATAAAACGAAAGAAATGTAGATTTTTTATAATTTCACCCTGTATCCCATATATATGCAGATTAAGGGCAGATTCACACTATCACCAGTCCTTCCTTTTCCTTTTCGGTGCAATCTCAGTCTGTTAAATATATTCTTATGATCAAAACAACAAAAGTATTCATACTAACATTGGATTAGATAATATTTCTCATATAAGAACATGAGATCGGTGAGGACCGTTAGCGGCACTATAATGTGAATCCTCTTTAAACCTTAAAGACACTCTGTTCCCAAGACACCACCCAATTTTCAAGACAGTGTCCATTAGGTGGCGGAACTCTACCCCGCTTTATCTTATTACAGAGCGTAGAAATGAAAACAATTCTCTCTCCCGAATGAGAAAAGAAATATTGTCATAATAAAAATCTACTTCACACTCATCCCCATACTCCAAGGCAGCGAAGTTTAAAAAACAAAACGTTATTTTTTTCTTTTTTGCAAAATGAAAGTAATCTACGCAGAGTGTATCAAGTTACCCCATTCTTGGTTGGATCATACTTTTTTTTTTCTTCGCGATGTCAAGTGGCAAAGGGAGAGCGACGACCATACTCAGTAAGTATTATATTCTTTTTAATGTTATAATTACGAAGAAATACTTGAGGAGAATTAGAAAAAGTAGAAGAAAAGTGTTTTGGTACATTTAAAGCCTTTCTGTGTTTCATTTATTGCTTTAGAAAAGCATGTTAATAATTTTAATCTTAATGTTTGTGGGTGCGATGGTTGCGAATTCGATTCCTTTTTAGTGGACTGAATCTATTTTATTTCCTCGTTCTAGTAATAAAGCAAACGCTGCATTGAGTTCCGCTTCTCAACACATAGTGTCTCGGATGAAAGTAAGGAACGGAGTGAGGAGCCTGTTATATAATAAAATGTCTTCATATTAAATCTAAGAAATAAATATAACTCACAATGACTGGGAATCGAACGCACAACCGTCTGGTTTATAACTAAAACTGAACGGAGTATTGAATCATTTATAATGTAATCCCGTTGTATGTCGCACTTAGCTTAGTGGGCAGAGGGAACCTGGGAACCTATTGACATTATAAAATACACCCATACATACATATGTGTAAATAGTTAAAAAACGCTATAAAATAAAGCATTGCCCTAGGATATTTATCGTGTGCGTACGTTCTTTATAGTATGTGTAATGTGTATGTACAATGTACAGCTGCGTCCAGTACTGAAGCACTCTTAGTACTTTATATGAGGATTGAATTATTAATTTCTTTACCCTTTTGTTTGAAGTCCAGTTTGGGCATAGATTAATTTTTATATGATGAACTTTAATGCCTATTTTTGTTGTTTATTTTATTTTTTGGGTGGTGTTGAAGCTTGGTGATGGATACGGATTCGTTTTTAGTTCGATGTGTATTAGAAAAAGTATTTTTTTTTTCTTTTTTTTCTATTTCTTTTTTTTATATTGGATATATTGCTCAAACACGACGGCGGTGTTATAGAATAAAGCAGCGATTTAGATTCATATTCTCTGTCATTTAAAAATTATTTATGGCGCTTCGAGCGTGCCAGTTGAGCACTAATCACTTCGCCAATGTCACGTTGTATGGAGAACAAATATAAATATATCTTAAATATCGAAATAAAAAAACAATTAAAACATCAAATTGACACTTCTACCACAAAAAAATATTCGCTATTAAAAAAAACCATTTTATTAGCCTGGACGGCGGCCAGTGTGTATTTTTTCTTTATTAAAAAAAATTGTGCATTGTCTATGCTCAATTACATGGGGTTAGGTCATTCCGTATGCCACTAGGTACAATTGTTACTTTGAAAAAAATAAAGACTCTACGGTCATTGAAATATAGGCTAAAATTTTTATTCTTTTTTTTATTAATTTCTTTGTTTGAGGTTGGCTTTTCAGCAATATGCTTATGCTATGGTTGTTTAAAATATAATTTTAATTGATTATGGCTAAAAAATAGTAAATCATTTTAAAAAAAATTAAATTCCCTTACTCTATTAGCACAAATATCACCAAAGTGGGGAGCGGAGTGTCTTAAGACTATTTTTTGTCAGCTGATCCTGCTATGCGCGGGATACAGCGTGAAGCTTTCTATCATATTATAAACTCATGGACTACAAATGTATTGAAGCTAGAGGATTTTAAACAATGCTATTTAATTTTTTTTTCTAATAAACTTACAGAATATTTGTTTATAATTAGGGTGGGCTCAGTTTAGCTATTATTACAATATTTTTCACTCTCAACTATAAAACAATACGTCTCCTATCGTATGATTAAAATATAATAAAAGTTTGTATACACAATTCAAGTAGCTTTTTGAAGCTTGACCAGTACAAGAGTGCCAAGGTCCAAAGTTCGAAGGTTTTCTATTGAAATTATTTTATATTTGCTCAAACGCGGCGACGGACTTTTAAATGAGTTTAAAGTAAAGGGCTAGAGGGTGGGCTAGGTGATGGCATAAATTTTAACTTTGGAATTGAATTATCCACACATACATAATATAATAGTGCTTCTGTAATTAGGATGGTGGTGGATTCGATTCTTACTCGGGGGTATTTTTTTCCCATAGAGGACAAGTGAATTTTCGCCATTTGTTCTAAATTAGGCAGAAAGTGAGGTACGGAATATCTTAACACTAGGTTCCCTCTGTCTACCCTGCACATACAGCATGCGTGAATTTAATAAAAATAATAGTTTTCGTAACATAGTACGAGCAAATAAAAGATTTTTAATGCATTGCTTTTGTTAGTAATATTTCTGGGGTGGGCACGGACTATCCGGCCTCCCTTATTCCTACACGCCCATGGAGGACCCCCTGGAGGACATGTATAAATAGATTGATGAGAGACAAGGATGATGTTGATGGTAGACAGTAGCATTTCGTGATCTGATTCCAATTAATACAAAATTATAATATTTTAAGGCTTTAACGTTATTACTAGGCAAAGTTTTACTCATATATCATACAAATGTACACGTAAGTATGTATGTATGTACCACACATCTAACGTATTCAGTTATTCATAGTTACCCTATAAAGAGTGGAATAAAAAGTCAACTTTTCCGCTTTCATAATATTCCAAGGGAATTTATAACTCACGCATTTTACAGAGATTTTTACTTGTTTCAACTCAAATGTTCTAAAGAGTGCTTGAAACGCTTTGAGCATTTACACAGGCTTGATCTCGTGGATATGTATGTATATATTATATTATATATATGTAAGGAAGTGCTTGTAAACAACAAGACAAAGCTTGGCGTTAAGTTCCAAAAAACTTGAGCGAAAAGTAGGTAGTCTTTCTTCTTTTGTAGCTTCATACTAATGTCACACATAGCAGGGTTAGAGGAATCTTGGGAACCTGTGTATGTTAGGACACTTAATTCCCATTAAGACACTTCCTTTCAGACGAATTCTGGAGGCATTGCATGTTGAGTGGCGAAACTCGACGCCGTGCTTTACCTCGTTACCACAAGGAATAAATGTAAATATTGTATAAGTAGGGAAAAACTAACTGTAAAAGTGACAGTTGTGTATATTGTTATATGTGATTGGATCGGAACTCATATAGAATAGATAACATACTGAAATCGAACCTGGTGCGAACAAGTATAGTGTGAATCAATCTTTAAAAGTGGTGGGTATGGATGGTGGGGATGGATGCTCCTATTAAGGAGGTCCACGTACATCAGTGGAGAATTAATGGAGATATGAAACAATAAACGGAACAACGATAGTTATTGTAATGCAACGGAATTCCAAAATTTTTCAAAATGATAACAAATTCCTCTACCCTGCTATAATCAGGATACAGCGTGAACCTATATATATATTTTATATACACAGACAAAAATATTTACACATTTTGTTACTATATATATAATACAGGCTCTTTGTTAAAGGAACTAGGTTTGTCGGCATTCAAGTAAAACGGTACATTTAAACGTGGAAGAAATGAAGGTACATTCACTTTTGGTTCATTTAAACGATTTTTTACATTTTCATTCTAATAAATGAATGAATTAAATGTTTTCAGGTGTTTTTAAAGTACTTTCTTTGTTTTCGATAATATATAGTCTTCTTCTTCCTCCTGGCATTAATCCCGGCTATTGCCAGGGTCTGCCCTCCTACTCAACCTACTCCACTTTGCACGGTCTTTTGCGTCCTCGGTGGTCAGACCATTGGCTCTCATGTTCTCCTTGGGCGTCCGGAAGGTCTCACTCTAGGAACTGATATATCAAGGCACTTGCATCCGACATAATTCTTAGGCCGGCGCGTGACGTGGCCAAACCATCTCAGGCGACGCTCTTGGAGCTTATCCGCTACGTCACGGACCCCAAGACTACCTCGAATGAATGTGTTGCGTATGCGGTCAGACCGCGTTACGCCGCACATCCACCTCAGCATCTTCATTTCCGTGACGTGAAGCTCCTGAGTGTGCCGAGATAGTGCTGGCCAACATTCGCTGCCGTATAAAAGAACCGGTCGGACGATGCTCTTGTATATCAGCCCCTTGAGCTTGGGCGGTATTCTGCGGTCGCAGACCACACCAGTGACCTCCCGCCATTTGGCCCAGGCAGCGCTTATCCGGCCATGGACATCGTGGTCGATGCCTCCAGACTCGTGCATAACGGATCCAAGGTACCTGAACTTCTCCGACTTAACGGCTGGTTCAGGACCTATAAGGATGGTGCTCGAGTCCCGGCTCCCGCAGGCCATGTACTCTGTCTTCGACACATTTAGTTTAAGGCCGCCGTTCTCAAGCGTACCCTTCCAGAGGTTCACTTTACGCTCCAGCGTCAGTCGGTTCTCGGCAATGAGTGCTATGTCGTCGGCATACATCATCAGCCATGGAGGCTGGTCCTGGATGTGAGCCGAGACAGTATCGAGCACTACATTGAACAAGAACGGACTAAGAGCCGAGCCCTGGTGAACCCCCACTGTAATCGGGAAGGGTCTAGTGTCGCCAACAGCAGTCCTAACCATAGAAGCGGAATCGTGGTACATGCCTCTGATAATCTCAATATAGGCCTCAGGGATCCCTTTGGATCGCAATGCCCACCAGATACACTGACGAGGCACACAGTCAAAGGCCTTCTGCAGATCTAAAAAGGCCACGTGCAGAGCTCTCCTTTTTTCCCTGTATGCCTCCATCAAAGTTCTGAGGGCGAAAATGGCGTCCATGGTGCCCGATCCTGGCTGAAATCCATATTGAGACTCAGAGACAGTACACTCTCGGCGGAGCCTGAAGTCGATCATGCGCTCGAAGAGCTTCATGGTATGACTCATAAGCTTAATGCCCCTATAACTACCACAATCTTGAACACTGCCCCTTCCCTTGTAAATAGGGGTAATAAAGCTAAGCCGCCACTGATGCGGCATCTTACCAGTGTTCAAGATATGGTTAAAAAGGTCAGTAAGCATGAGCACACCAAGAGAGCCCAACGATTTCCACGCTTCGATCGGAATGTCGTCAGGTCCCACCGCTTTTCCGTTCTTCATGCGTCGAAGGCAATTACGTGTTTCGTCAAGGGTTATTGGGGCAATAAGTCCGAGGTTAGGCGGTGGGTCGTGATGAAGACTGCATGGGTGCTGAGTATTCAGCAACTCCTGGAAGTAGCTTCTCCACCTCTCCTTCACAGAGGCATGACTACAGAGCAGCGTGCCCTGGGAATCTTTGACGCAAAGACATTTTGCGATATCTTGCGTCACTTTATCCCGGGAACGTGCCAGTTTGTAAATGAGCTTCTGCCCCTCCACAGTTTCAAGTTTATCATACAATGGTGACAAACTTTCACTGCGGGCTCTGGCTACAGCTCTTTTACAGGCACGTTTAGCTACTGTGTACTCCAGTCTGTCTTCAGGAGAGTTGGATTCCTGCCACTTCTTAAAGGCAGCCTTCTTTTCACGAGTCACTTCCTGCACCTCGTCATTCCACCACCATGTCTCCTTGTCGATGACACGTCCTCCCCTAGAAAGGCCAAGAACTCGCCTGCCCGCCGCAATGATTGCCGACTGAGCCCGATCCCAAGCATCCTGAGCAGTCTCGGTGTTAGTCGAAAGATCGTGACTTTTCACCTCTGCCAGGAAGTCGGTCTGCATCGGTCCATTCAGCAACCACCACTTGATCCGAGGCCTACGTTTCTCGGCTACTTTCTTCTTCGGAGTGACGTTAAAGTCCATGACAAGAAGACGATGTTGGGCCGTTAGGCTTTCGCCTGGAATGACCTTACAGTTAGTTACCCTGCCCATATGACACCGTCTGGTCAATAAGTAGTCTATTTGAGTTGAGTGGGACCCGCTCTTATACGTGATAAGGTGCTGAGAATTCTTTTGGAAGAACGTATTCACGACGGCCAGATCAGACGCAATACAGGTTCTCAGAATGTTTTCTCCCTCTGCATTGCGAAGACCGTGCCCAAAACCCCCGTGAACACGTTCATACGGCTCAGCAGCCTTACCGACGTGCCCGTTCAAGTCCCCCCCAACTAAGACCACTTCGGTAGACGGCACAGCAAGTAGCACCCCTTCATACTGCTCCCAGAATGTCTCCTTTTCGGCCGCGCTACATCCCGCCTGGGGAGCATAGGCACTGATTAAGTTTGTGATGACGCCCTCAATCAGTACCCTCACTCGCATCAAGCGGTCGGAGCGACGGTCAACTTCAAGGAGCCCATTCTGAAGCTCTTCAGAAAGCACTACCGCTACACCGTTTCTACCCGAAGGTGACCCAGTGTATATAAGCCGGTAACCCTGTCCGATGTTACGGGACTTATTGCCCTTCCAGCGTGTTTCCTGGAGGAAGGCACACTGGACCCGACGTCTCATGAGTACATCTGCGAGTTCCCTGCATCGTCCGGCTAGAGAGCCAATATTCCACGTTGCAAAGCGGAGTTTCCGTCTGGGTACTCGCGTCTTTAACCGTGCCCGTACTTGACACGGTAGCCCTTGCCCACTTATCGCAGGTGTAGGGCGATGTGCCTGCGCGTCGTTTAGCGGCGACGCCCTAGCCGTACCCAGTTTCTTTCTGTGACTTTTCATTATGTCGGCGGATGGCGGTTTTTTACAAAACCCCTTTGTGGGGAAAAACCGGGGGGGGAGAGGAAAATAGAAGGGGTAGGATAGGTAAAAGAATTAGGGAGCTAAGGAAAGGAGGAGGGGAAGGGGGTGGGGAAAGTACACCATTCTTACGGATTGGATATAAGAGCGGCGGCTCGAGGATCCGGGGTCGCGTACCCGTATGCCCACAAACCAATATCGGACAGATATTTATTACCTTATTTTAATTTTATACAGCGTGAAGCTAAAAAACTAGTCACATGCAGCTTCGGCCTATTTCACTTTCTTAGAAAACGAGCGATTATACATAAATAAGACTAATAAATAACATAGGAAGTAGGGAATGGAGTGTCTTAACATTAGGTTCCCATTGCGTTTACTTCGCATTTTGTTATATGGCGGAGTGTTTAGTGGCGGAACTTAACGCCGCTTTTGTGCTTATAGTCATATCATCATTATACACGTATATTATTAATTTGTTCTCTTTAGATACGTCCTATTTTTAATTAGAAAGAAATATTTTTGAAATAGTATTTGTTATTTTAAGTTTTAATGAAAACACCAAAAAACTATTTTCATTTGTTATACAATTTTACAAACTTTAAAGAAGTCTTTAAATGACTGAAATCAGGAAAATAGTTTTTAGGGTACCGTATAGGAATGCCCTAATCTCAAGAAGTACTGGTTCTTATTTTAAAAAATTCTGTTGTTATAATAGTTTAATGTTATTCGTTCTAGGTACCTGCGCTAGGAGTAATCTGAGGCGTTTAGTATGTGTCATACACAACCATTAGTTATATTCATTTGACTACGCGGGCGAAGCCGAATTTACAGGGTACAACTTTGTTTACAGTCAGTAAGGCTTATTGAAAAACTGTAACTGCATAACTTTTTAATTAATTAATTGTTTTTTACAAATGTCCTGTATGCTCCACAATGACTTATTTCTTCTCATTATTATACGGAACTCTTGAAGTGAAAATCAAAGCACTCCTAACCGTTTACTATAAAATGGCTACGTTTCGAGTTTTCGCTATTTTACACAGTGTCAATGGACGTTTTTATTTCTTATTTTGATATTTTAAATAAGGATTTTGGTACACCAATTTGTATTTTACTTCTTGATATAAATACTATATATTTTTAAAATGTCGTATTTTGTAGGGTTCCGTAACCCAAAAGAAAAAAGGAATTCTTATAGGATCACTTTGTCCGTCTGTCAATATAGAAGTTATCGGCACTCAAACCCCAGTGTTACGAAAACTGGACAAAAAATGGAGGCCGAAGTGTCTTAGCACTAGTTTCCTCTATATCTCTGCATATCCTGCTATACGTTGAAAAAACGTGAAACGGAAAAAAAATTGCTCTTGTACAATCTTCCTTATAATCTCTGACCTGATTCTAAATCTTGCTTCTTTTGCTTTGTAATAAAAAGAAATGGTTTTTCTCGTTTTCAAAAACATCCGTTTATATAGATATTATTTTATATTCAATTTTTTCATTTATTTACAAAAGAAAGAGTAGCTACAGTACCGAAGTTGAGACGTAAAAGCTATGATTCTAGGTTCAATTTCTTTTATTCCTGTTTTTATTTACTTAGTCAGTGGTACAGTGTAAACGCGACAGTTGTAGGTTCGATCCCCACTCGAGGAAGTGAAATATATTTATTTACATTATCATATATCAATTATTATTTATTAAAAAAAATATTTTCTTGCTGTCGTAACGAGGCTAAGAGCGTCGTTGAGTACCGCCTGTAAGCACGCAGTGCTTTATTCCGTGTAAAGGGGGGAACGGAGTGTATTAACACTAGGTTCCCTCTGCACTGCTATATACCGTGAAGTTGAACGAGCATCATGATTAAATGGAAGTAAGAGTTCTATATAAAACATGTCCCAATTAAAGTACCTAAAGCATTTTTGGTCGCAGGTATTTTTTTGTCTCACGCTGTTTCCTGCACATAATAGGCTAAGAAAAGAGAACATAGTTTTAAAACACTCCGTCCTCATTTTCCCCAGAATTTTCTTTTCTTTTAAAGTGCAATTACGTGATTGTTGCACCAAATAAGCGATAAAATTTTTTAGAGATAAATATAATTGTTTATCTAAAGCTCTTTAAGTACATACTTATCTCTAACCGAAGGAAAAAGCGTAATATAAAAAATTATTCAGCATTATATTATTCTTTAGTAGTTTTCATAATAAATTGCTCTCAAAGATGAAAAAGAAAAAATATTTAAATAAAAAAAAACTTTTAAAACTTAAGTCCTATTCTTACAATAACATTGTCATAACAACGCAACTAACAATCAATTATAGAATTACGCGCAAATTAAAAAAATGCACATGTATTTTTTTCTAAATATTTTTTTTAAATATCACCATCAGTCCATTGTTATTTGATCTCTGGTTTCTATCTATTGTATATAACTCAGAGTTCTTTTTAAAATGGATAAAATAGTATGTACTGGCAGCCTCTAGGTAATATTGTTTGCATTTCCGTATATAATCGTTTCCACAGCCGCATTAATGCTACCGTGTGGTCTAAATTAAGTATAAAAGTGTGTGCCTAGGCCGCCCCTAGTGTGATCAAAGAGGGTAGGGGGTTCAGTATGAATAGATACGGCAGGTTAAGAAAAAATCACAAGCGGCTTAATAATTTTTCCAGGACGAAACGGGAGAGGCAGAGGGAAGCTAGTGTTAGGATACTCCGTTAGTCCCGGGGCCATTAATATTTAAAATATTGGCGTGTTGAGTGGTGTTAGTAATTTTTTTATTTTTTATTCCTTTGTAATTTTCAAAATATACGTAAACATATCCAAAAAACCTAAAGCTTTTCCAAGATACTTTCCAACTGCCTCATAATCGTCGTACCTGCCTGACTCTCTGCTTAATTTATTTTTATATGTCCTGTTTTTGTCTTGATTAAATGGTATTTATATTATTAGCTAACTTAAAAAATTACAGGAAAAGCGTGATGTTAAGTCCCGCCACTCAACGCATATCTTGAAAACTGGTAATCGCTGAGTATTAATTACTATTAACATAGTCCATCCTGCACCACCCACTTCTCTTTACTTACCCTGCTATGCAGTAATACTTTTTTTAAATACTTTTTGTCAAAAAATGTTCAAATATCTAATTTTTTTCAACATGTCCTGTCTAAACCTTCAACAGTCTATACAAAGCGGGGTCTTCGCCCTCCAGAGTGGCATGCGTATAATCGGTGTTTAACGCGCTCTCGCATAATGCCACGATCTGTCCTAGATGCGACGTCGCACATGTAGGGGACTGAGGTGAGCCCTGGTGGAAAAAAATTGTAAAAACAACACCAAAAGGCTTCGCTGGTTGGAAAACTTATCTATTTACTCGTAATTTCGTTGTTTGTTTCTTTAGTTTACAGCTGTATATGTTTTTCGGTTTTACGTAGGTTTTTTTTTTAATACGAAATCTTATTTTTTTCTAGGTTTATGCTGTAACCCCCCCCCCATGGTAGGGTATCTAAAGGGTATTAAGACATTCCGTTCCTCACTTTCCGTTGAGAGCTTTCGAGACACAGCTTTTTTGGTTACTAGACGAAGAAATGAAAATATTAAATAATTCGCTCATTCGCTAGTGGGAATGGAACCCACAACCATCGCGGTTACAGTCGCGTGTTTATACCACTGCACCACTAATTGGGTACGAAAGTAGGCTGTGCTGGGAAAAAATGTAAAAACAAGACCCAAAGGCTTGGTTCGTCGGAAAATTATCTCCTTTATTTCTAGTTTTAGTAATTCTTTTTATTTCTAGTTTCATGGAGTTGTGTTTTTTTTGTATTTTAGGGTTTTTTCTCGTTCTGCAATGTAGGTTTAGATTAATTATAGGAGCAAGGTAGATTTCAATATTTTAACAAATTGCATCCAGGGTAGAAGCGATAGCCTTTAATTAGTAATAATTGTATTTTTTTATTTAAGTTGCCACATCAGCCACACATGTACGTCTATTTCTTTGTAGAGGACTGAAATATGCTTAAATATAAAAAAAAACAAGACCAAAAGGCGTTGGCTTGTCAATTAATGAATAAATTTCGCAATTTTTCATTTTGCGTGCCCAGATAGAGAAAACACTTTGTTTTAGATTTATTAAACAAATTTTACAGAGGATACACGCGAATCGCAGAGACCGTGGTGTTTTTCTTTCCGTTATTTCTTACTACCCCCTTCGTGGAGCTAAAATGATATTTTAAATTTGAATTGTCTTGGGAGATAAATGTTGAATGGAGTGACATGTCACTCCGTTACATTTTATCTGATTATAACTAACATTATTGAAGTAAACTGCAAGTGAGATATCAGGGCTCTGGCTAAGGTAAGTATGAATTTCAGAAAAAGCTCGAAGCTTTTGTAAGGAACCCTCGGTGTGCGAGTCTGACTCGCGCTTGTCATGTTTTATTATATCTTCTTTGTTGGTTTATGAGGCAATCGTGATGCAAATTCATAGTTCATTTTCTCAATCTGGCAAAACTAAATGCAGCATTGAGTTCTGCCACTCAACACGCCATATTTTGAATTTCGAAAGTGCAGTGTCTGGCAGAAAGAACATAGTGTCGAGACACTAATTTCTGTGTTACACAGCTCGATGCGTTAATTATGAACTTAACTCTAACCTGATAAGCAGTCACTTGCAATTTTGTTGGAAGTTGGAAAATGGAAGTCTCATTTTTCAAAAATGTAATAAAATATTAAATACATAATTTCCCTTTACTTCCCCTTAAAGTCGGGTAATACTGCGTCTGCTTTGTGCATCTGTCCGGTGTGTCTACTAGAGGGGGAGACCATTGTGTGTTCTAACTGCGAAAGACATAATAATTATTGCATTCACTAGTTTCTGTCTGTGACTTCACTTGTGTTTAAATATATATAATTGATATGGGATCCTAGAAGTACAGTGGTACATTGTCCGAGTGTATTTGTGATGGCTGTAGGTTTGATGCCCATTCAGAAGCAAGATTCTATTTGAATTGTCCTCAATATTCCGTTAGAGTAGTAATACAAGATGAGGTCAGTCATGGCGTAGAGGTATAAGTGTGCGACTATAAATGCAATAGCTTATAGGTTCGATTCCCACTCGAGCAAATAAAGTATTTAATATTTTCGTTTCCACGCTTTAAATTGAGTTCCGTCACTCAACACGCAATGTTTTCAGGATTCGGTTAAAAGTGGAGAACGGAAGTGGTTTAACGCAAGGTTCCCAGGTTCCGTTTGCCTATGTGCAAGATATAGGGTGAAGCTAAAAAAATCGTTGTAATATTACGAAATAAGGCGTATAGTTGCATATAGCGTCACGCAACACTATTATTTTGCCTCTGTGCGATAATTTCCCCCAGTTATTATGCAAAGCTTCGCAAAAATCGAGAACGGAGTGTCTTAACAATAAATTTTCTGTATAACTTGTCAGCTATATGGTAGACAGGCTGAAGCTGTATTACAATATTTTTTAGCTTCACCGCGTATCCTACACATAATGGGGTATGTAGAGGTAACAGTGTATACCTTTCCGTTCCCCATTTTACGTCAAATTCTGTAGGCATTGTGTGTTGAGTATCACCATTATAACATTTTAACTCAACACGAAAAAAATATAATTATATTTTGTGTCTTATTATTACTACTTTTAGTTAAAACATATTTTTTAGGGTTTTTTTATTTTTGCTTCACCTTTTAGCAGGAAAGAAACGTAGTGTTAACACACTGTCTTATTTTTTTTTATTACTTAGATCAAATCTTAACATTATATTCTTGTTGCTCATAAACGACTAAGAGATTAAAAAAAAAGCACTTTAATACTAGAAAATAAAAAAAAATCCTTTCCTTGGTACCCTCCCCTACATATGTACTACCTTTGAAGTCAATGTATGTCAAGAATTTGTCTTCGCCGGGGGTCTCAAGTGTCATTTTTTTATAATATCCAAAGGAAATAGATATTTTTTTGCATTTCTTTCTAGTTTTAAAAGAACCCTTGTGTATTAGAGGAGGTTCTAATTGTAGTCAGTACCTACCAAGTCCATGAGTGGGTCTTTCTAGGGACAAACGTTGTAAGGGCTTATGTTTTTTAATGTTGTATAGAAGGAGTGTGAGTGGCGTTCGTTGTTGAAGAACGACTGGGTTTTCTTTTTATATTGTGGATTTCTAAGTTTTATAATTTTCTTTTATAATTCTAGTAGGCAGTAAGTAGATGTAGGTGTTCTTTATTTTATTTTTAGTGTTTTTTTATAAAATTGCTTGGTTAATCTGGTTAAGTTTTTATGAAATATTATGCTAAATGTAGAAATATAATTTTGATCTTAGTTAGAAAATATAAAAGGTGTGTAGCTTATCGGTACGGTTACTTTCCCAGCATCACGTTTTAACGTAGTGTTAGGACACTCCGTACTTCGTTTTGTGCCCCAATCCGAGACATTACGTTTTGAGTGGCGTAACCCAACGCCACGCTTTGTCAATGAATCCTACCCACACGATGTACCACGATTGCCTTTGCCTCTACTATAATATTAATACTATAAAATCTAGTTAGGAAAGCTAGACAAAATAAATATTTGCTTTAGAAATCGAACTGGCGACCAATCAAAAAGGGTGTTTAATAAAATATTCACACCGCCATAGTAAATATGTGAAATCTAAAATGCTTTGGATTGATGGTTTCAATGTCCAGATGTCGCGTATAGTCAATTTGGATTAGATAAACAGAAATTGTTAGAAAAATATGTGTTCTAATATAAAATTTATGAAATGTTAGATTATTATCAAATACTTTTATTCTTTTTGCTTGGGGCGAGCAACATAACATTATCTTATATTATTATAGAGGGAAATCTAGTGTTAGAACACTGCGTTCAGAACTCTCCACTCAATTTTTGATATATTGCGTGTTGAGTAGTGAAACTCAACGTCTATTTGATCGTTGTCAGCCAAAAGTATTTTTTTAAAACTTTTTTGAATGGTATAAAAATGTACCTACATAAAGAAAAAACAAAAAATGGCTAAAGCAGCCTTACCCGGTTTAAAAAAAACGCAATTACGTTATTGTTGTTGCACCAAATAAAACGTAAGGTACTTTCAATAATATTTTAACATAATTCGTCTTTAAAGTCGGTGAAATTGGCTTCTAAATATTGATTTTTGCTATGATGATTATATGTAGCCTTATAAATGTCCCCACTTGGTAAGGCCACGCCCATTTTACCCTTGCGGAAAAAATATGCAAGGGGTGAGAATTGAATCTTATGTATGGGTTCTGTGGGTTTTAAAATATATTTCACAGTTCAAAAGTATAGAATAATAGAAGTGGAAATGTGGTAGTTCTGGAATCGTATGTGTTTTTTGGATTATTTGACACATTTACGTAATGTGTTCTACATGTTAAATAGTTACAATAACTAACTAGTCTGCGTAGAATAAAAAAGAAATTTATAATTTTTATATAAATTTCGGGGAATCCACTGTCAGTGCTCGCTGAAGATCTACATGTCATGTTTCAGCGTTCTACTCTGCGTAGTTCCGTCCGTGCGTTGGCTGTCAGCCACTATCGATGTCAATAAAAATGAAATGAAAAAGAGTCCTATAATAAAGATTAAAAAACGAAATGTATTCAGCTTGTCGCCATATCCTGCATATAGCAGAGTAGGCAGAGGAATCTAGTTTTAAGAAAACCTCGATTTTCACGCACTGTCCAATTTCCAAGACATTTTGTATCGACTGACAGAACTCAACGCTGTGCGTTGCCTTGTAATAAAAGCGAGGAAATGAAAAAAAAGCTATAATATACCGATCACGTCAAAATACGTAGCAATTAAAAAAGAGGGTTTTCCCATTAACGCGGGATCCCTATAAACACGCAAAGTGCGTGTCGGCAAGTATATTGAGGTAGGTCTGGCTGCGTGTTTTATTTTAATACACCTCGCCTCTTCATCTGATGAAAGGAATAAAAAAAAATGTAAACCGGTCTTTTTACACGCGTGATAGATTTAACGTTCATAATAATTATTGTGCGTGTAAACTGTATACGAGATTTTTTTAATATATTAATTTAATATTTACATAAATGTGTAATTTAATATACAGCGGCACGGCGTTTGAGTGAAATCGTGACGGTTGTAGGTTCAATTGCCAGTTGGGGAGAATAAATTGCTTCCAAATAAGCGGAGAAATCCGTAACACACAGGCTCTACTAACTAGAGCGACGGTATAAGCTCATTCATTGGTGAAAAGCAACTAATTTCTCCATTTTCCGCTTACGTTTGAGATAATGACACATGTCAAGTATTATAACGCAGGATGATTTATTTAGTTTTGAGATTTAATTATTTTTTTAAATATTTTTTAGATCCATCCTTTTATTCCTTTATCCTACACGTGGCAGGGTAGGCAGAGGGTATCTGGGAAACTAGTGTTAAGACACTCCGTTCCTATTAAGATACGTGCGTTCCCTACTGATTTCTGAAGTCATTGCATGTCAAATGACGGAGTGGAATGGAATGGACGCTTCTGTCCCTGCGCCACGCCAGTCTCAGTTCTCATTCTAAATAGAAAGAGAAAAATTAAAGAGAGAAATTAAACATTTCATAAATATAGGGCGGTTTTCGTGGCACACTGATAAACACGATGATTGTAGGTTCAATCTCCACTCGGAAGCATGTTGAATGGAATTGAATCTACAACCATCTGCTTACAACAGACATTCTCAAATAAATAATAAGAAAAAAAAGCAAAAAAAAAATCAATACACTTCACACTTGAAAGATGACTTCAATAATTCAAACGCATTCAATTCAATTCACCCCACCGTATCTAGAAATAGACCAATCAACTATAGATCTATTAGAAACGAACCGACGACCCTTGCACTTGAAACAAAGGCTCTCACAATAATAACGTGCCTTACATATTAAAAGGAAAGTACCAAATTATTTAGAACTACCCTCTCAGGCAACATGTACTGAGATTTTTGAATTGGGAGATCAACAATGGTGGTTGGTTATACCGAGTACGTGTTAAAATTGTACAATGCCTATTATATTGGTATAAAGAAAGGGGCCCTCTTTCACACCTTCCTTTAATTCTTAATACTTGGATGTGAGAATTTTAGTGATTTTATGTTTTTTGCTTTTAGCTTCACGTTTTATCCCGAATATAGTCTAGAAGACCTAATGTTAAGACACTCCGTTCTCCATTGTCGAGACATTGAGGGTTGTTTGACTTTCCGCGGAGTTCTGGAGGCATTGCTTGTGTGTGTGAGTGTAGGAAGTCAACGATGTCTTTGCCTAGATACCAGGGCGATGAAATTAAAATATTGAATTCTTCATTTTCTCGAGTGGGAATCGAACTTACATCCTTCCGCTAGGCCAATGCAATAGCATAAATGTGACAAAAACAGTAGCAACAGCGAAACGAACAGTTTCACAGTTTTTCCTACATAGCTGAGGGAACCTAGTGTTAAAACACTCTGTTCTCCATTTTCCACTTTCTACGTTCTCAATTTTTGAGACATTTTGTGTTGGGTAGTCGAACTTGCGTTGCGTTGCGTATTTTTGCGTTTTTGTACGTTGTGTTTTTATAAAAGAATTAATAAATAAAAATACTTTGAATATTAACACTCTACGAGGATCGAAACGGAGTTCTCTCCGGTTTAGTCAGACGTTGTTCAACTACGCCACGACGGTTTCAAAAAAAAAAAGAAAAGACTACCTCATTCAATTCATTATACCTCTTCACTTCACACCTTACATATCTTACGAGGTCTATTATCCTTCAAACTCATCTAAAGATAGAAATTAATTGATAAAAGAAAAGTTTTTCAATATATATACATACATACATACACATTCTTTTATTTAATACAAAGCTGAGTGAAGAATTTCTTTGATATGTTCTTGTTTAATGAGAATAAAAGATCAAGTCCGATTTGATTTGATCTAAAAAGGGTTTCGTATATTATATTTCTAAGATTTCAGAAGTTTCAGAGAGGAGTTGAAGCCGGAAGTAACATTGGCTGTATGGAATTTAGTTATTTTATTTTTAAGGAAAACAGGAAATATAGTAATTATTACTTTGTTACACAGAACGAACTAAACAGCTTACTTATTTATGAAAGTATCAAATAAACCACATGCAATGCCTCCAGAATTCGGCTGAAAGTCGGAAACGGAAATGTCTTAATGAGAATGGAGTGACTTAATATTACGTCTCCAGGTTCCCTCTGCTTACCCTGCAATGTACAGGATACAGCATAAAGGCAAAAGAAACAAAATAAACTATAGTATCAAAGGAATTAGGAGTGTTTGATGATAGAGGGTGAGGAATGAAGAAAAACGTGCCGAGGTGGTTTGGAGGAAAGAATGCCAAAAAGATATTGACATTCTTTCGTCCAAACCACCTGATTCTCAGTGCGTAACCCTAAAAGTGAGATATTTGATACTTTTGTCTTCATTATACGTGTTTTATTAAGAAATTAATAATTTAAACGAAAATAGAAAAGAGATGAATGGGTATTATGAGTTATGAAAAATTATAATGCTTATGTGTGAATATATAGAATTTTACGGCAGTAATGTGATTGCATATGACTGTAAAGATGATGGTGGTGGGTTCGATTCTGAACCAAGGGTATCGAAAGTTATTTATTAGAATAGTTTTTTGAACTTATTTATTCCTTCTGTATATGTGTTTGTCATTCTACAGCTCGTTAACGGCTGGACCGATTTGAATTAAATTTTAGAGTCTGATTCAAGATCAGGTACGTGGTAGGTAGCTACTGCAGTTGGTGTACACTATCATCAAATCATCATCATTATACAAAAAAATCTAAGTCAGAACCCATAAATAATAATGTCGATATTACTATTTTACTTTACGTCGTATTGACGCAACAATGTATTTTATACAGGGTTAGCACTGAGTGATTAAAAACAGAATATTTATGACGAAGTAAATTGGTATAAGACAAAAAAGATAGGAAGACGGGAATATTTATATATGATTTTTTTTGTATAAAAACAAAAATAGCTTTATTCTCATAGTTTTTTTACAAGTTGAGTCGCTGAGACTTCCCAGTAAGTAATCAAGGATACTTGTGTTGGGAATGACTTGCTTCTCCGTTTGGTACATTTAAGCTTAGAAAAAAGTTAAAAAACGAGCTTACGTAGACTAACAGAAATTATGTGGCTTAATAGGTGAGGTAGAAAATAAATTTAATTTAGCAACTAAATCATAATTTAAAATTCAGGTTAGACCTTTTGTCTGCAATCCTGTCGTTATTTGTTAGAGGGAGTCTGGTACTTGAGTACAGTAGGGACTCTCAAACACGAGTCATTTGTGATAGCGAGTGATGGGTGACAATTTATAATTTTTATTTTTAATCACTTCGTAGTGATTTAAAAAATAGTGAATTTTATTCAATTTTTTTTTTGTACATTTTCTTTCTTAACCTATGTGTTCTAACTTCTAACACAATTTGATAAGAAAATAATTTATTTTTTTATTCAGTTAGCCGTGTATTATAAAATATTTTATGTATTTATATACTTATTTTTTAAATAACTTAAATATTGTTTTAAAGTCGGTACCTAATAATAATACAATATGTGATAAATACATAACAAAACATGAAAAAATCGAACGATAACGACTCGAACTTGAACATATTTTTAAGTTTAAAATATTACATTTTCAGCACATTAGGTATTGTAATTTCTTGAATGTTTGTTTCATAAAGGAATGATAATTTAAGTTATAAAAAAATTATGAGAGAATAATATAAATTATACTCAAAAGAGTTTGAAATAGAAATATTCTTATTAATCAAATAATTTAGAAATTAAGAAATCTTCTGTCAAGCAAAACAAAGAATGCTAGCAAAATGTCTACCAACAAATTTTAGTTTTGTTATACAGAAAATGGCCAAAAATCCGTGAAAATATACAAAAATATATCAGAAAAAAAATTATAGTAATGCTTCATTTTCAAATCCACATTAGACTTGCATATTAAAATAATTATCAAAAATGTTCAAGGACGATGATGGTATGTGCATTTTTTATTTCTTTTTTGCAGCTTCCCATAGGGAACCTAGTGCCAAGACACTCTGTCCTTTACTTCCGCCAAATTTTCGAGACATTGTGTGTTTGCGGTCAGAAATCAACGCCGCGTTTTGTCAAAATTATAAAAATTAGGAATTTAAAATAACTCATTACCGTCACCTTTTCAGTCAGATACGGCATCGTTTTTTAAAGACAAAATAAAATTAAAAAATAAGTCCAATTACAGAGGAGGAGGAAAACACCTTTGGGGTCACAAGGTACCCATGCATGCCATCGCTGGTGGCACTCCAACAAATGCGGAACAGGTTGCATCTGGCTTTCCTTGGGCGGAAGCTTATGAAATGGACCGCGTTGGCCACTGGTAGGGAGATGAGGAGGCTGGCTCAAGAATTATATGAGTAAGAATAGTGTAGAAATATAATTTTAATATTATATACAATTCTTCAGTTGTAACTCAGGCCGTCGTTACCCGGTGGCACAAGATTGTGGTAAAGAGCCAAAGCGCGGCGTTGAGTTCCGCAACTCAACACATGATGTCTTGAGAAATCGATGAAAATTGGAGAACAGTCTTGATGAGAACGAGTGTCTTATATTAGGGTTTCCTCTGCCTACCCTGCTGTGTGCGGGATACAGCGTGAAGCTGATTTATTTATTTATTTATTTTGTTCTTTGTAGAGTATACCAAGGGTTCGGCGAAGATATGCGCAACGCCTTCATCCTGCTTGCGAGGAGTCGATACTTTTGTCCAATGCTGAACGACATTGTCACCGAGGATATTGGTAAAAAGGTATTTTGATTTCATTTCTTTATTATATAGCTAACAAATGTTTAATTTAATAAAAAATAGCCTGGAGAACGAAGTGGAGAAGTTTCGATTAGGTGGCAAGTGATACACAATATGCGGCAACACAAAAGAGAAACGCTCGTATTTTTTGATTGCGTTGGTTTACAAGTTTAATTTTTCTCCAAAGGACTGTAGATATTTCATATCTATTTCAGCTTTCTGAGGCCAGTCGTGGCGTAGGGCATGAGCGTGTGACTGTAAACGCGGCAGGTTCGATTTCCTCTCGAGGAAATGAAAAATTCAATATTTTCTCTATCTCTCTGCCACTCCTATTGTGTGCGGGATACGGTGCGCGCTGTGATAACGAGGCAAGTTGGCAACGGAAGTGCCTCAATGGGAATGGAATGTCTAGACACTTGGTTCCCAGGTTCCCTCTGCCTCCCCTCCCATATGCTAAAAAAGCTAAAAAAGTCATTGGTTATTTCATAGTATGTGACACGGCCTCCGTGGCGCAATCGGCTAGCGCGTTCGGCTGTTAACCGAAAGGTTGGTGGTTCGAGCCCACCCGGGGGCGGTTTTTGACAATTTATTATATATTTTTATATATATAAAAGTTTTGGCCGTCTTGGAGCAGCGACCCAGCGTCTGGTTGTAAACTCTATAGTTCTGGGTCGATTCCCACTCGGGGGATTTTTTTAATATATTTTTATTTATTTAACAGTATTTCATTATCTCCAAAATTGCGGAAAACGAAGTGTGTTAACATTGCTATAACGTATCACTGTAAAGTTGTGTTCGATCGCTATGCGGGAGAACGATTATATTTCAATTTTACATTTACATTTTACTAGTCTATTAAGACAATATGCAACGTTGAGTTACGCCACTCTATACGCTATCAGGGTATTGTTTTTTTTTGTTTGAGGTACGGAACCCTAAAAACAAGTTTGTTGTATTAGAACCCCCCCTTAAAAATTTATTTTATTCTGTTGTTTATGTGCAGCCTGATGGCAGACGGATAGACGGACGGATGGACAGCGGAGTCTTAGTTATAGGGTCCTGTTTTACCCTTAGGGTACGAAACACTAAAAGTTAACATTCCTTTTACAGGCAGGCGTTATAGTGTTGCCATCATTTAAAGCGATATCTGGAGTAAAGATAGTACAATTTGAAATTTTTGAGGTAATACTTTAACTATACTATTTATATCTATATAACTAACTATACTATCGAAATTTTACACTAAATTATAGTCGATGCAATAACGCGGTGATAGTCGTGGGTTCGATCCACGCTTTGTGTATAATGAATTAATTAGTTTCATTATATTCAGGATAAAGTTGGAAGTTGAAAAATGATTATTTTTTTAAATACTTGTTGGTTTCAACAACGTCGGCTGTCTAGGAATATGAAGAGTTTTTGTTCACGTTTCCGTTTGTATTTTGGAAAATCTTCTGTCAGTGCTTTCCTATATGACAAACTGGCGACCTAAGCGCGGGTTCGCCGGCGTAAACTTATTTTTATATTCAAGCTAAATTATCCGTTCAATTGTTTTTGAGTGAAAGTGGATAAAAATATTTTTTTACCAATGTAATTCACAGCGCAAAGTCCAAATTAGACGTTTCTATTTTGGAAAACCACTTTGTTTTACCCTGAAATGGATTTTCCAAAATTCCTCCCTTAGTACTTACTTACGGTCTACAAAGAACTTGTCTGCTAAATTCAAGATTCGTGTCGACGTAACTCTTTTTTATCTAAGATCAGATTTACCTGCCACACTTAGAACGTGTCATGTGTCATACATATTTCTTAATTATTTCAATTGGCCATGTAGACGAAGCCGCAGGTAAAATTTAGTTTTATATATTATGTATTGATTGATTTTTTGTCCAAATAGACAGAAGTACCACCATACGCTCATCTGGGTATAGAAAAGGGAGGCCAAGCTATTCTGGAAGCGAAGAAAGCATGGTTGGAACTTCTGAAACGGCTCATCATGATGATGCAACTCCGCGCCAGCTTCATGATGGTGGAGCTGGCAAACAAGAACGCAACCAAGTAAGTGTTTTAGTTGATTTGTTTGGAACTTTAATGGAAATGCTTATGGATTTGAGGGAAATTGATGTTTTTAAGCCAATTTCTTGTGTGAAAAATTTAATATGCAAGTTATTTGTAAATTAAGATTCAAAACCAACTGAAAAATGTGCTTTATATGAGCCTAAACTCGAGTAGTTTACTAATAACGTCTGAAGAGTTCCATTATTCCAGTCCTTACTCCATCATCAGACCAGCTCAACGATATCATATTATTGTATTTGGGGGTCATAATCAGTTCTTTAGGTTCTAGTGCATAATTAAAGCACGTGCTAATAATACAAAAGTACCCAATATGTAATATATATTTTTTTAAAGTGTTGACTTTACGCTGTATCTCGCACGTAACATGATTAGCGTTGAGTTGCGGAATTTTAATTTTACTGCTCAATTTTCATGTTCCGTGTTGAGTGGTCGAAGTCAACGCCGCACTTTGTACCAGGAGAAATGAAAGTAATTTTTCCCCCCGTGTGGTAATCGAACCCACGACCATCGCGTATACAGCCAAACGCTGTCCCCACTAAGTTATGATGACGATTTATATTAATGAGAGTAAAAAAACAAAGATTTTCCATGAAGCCTTACGGTATAACTATTATAAAATGAACGTCTAATTTCCTTTTAAAATTGAACCTAGTACCTACTAGTGTAGTAAATGAACCAAACGGGAATATTAGTTCAGGCAGCCATTAAAAGCCCCCTCATAAATAATTTTTATAGTTGAAGCTTTAATTTTTTTTTAAAGTGAGTAAGCTCTCGTTGAAACTTTACACCCCTGGTATGAGAGTGGTGCGTGATTGATTTCTAATATTATTTATTTTCTCGGCACACCGTTTGACTGTAGGCGCAATGGTTGTAGGTTCCATTTTTGGTGGGAAAGAATTGTTTTCATTTGAATCTCTCTGAAAATAAGATAAAGCGCTGCGTTGAGTTGAGCTCAATGGGTTCAACTCAACGGGTAATGTCTCGTAAAATTGGGTGGAAAGTAAGAAGCGAAGTGCTTTAATACTGGATTGCCATTGCCTAAGCTGCTATATGCGGGCTATATACTACAGCGTGAATTCTATAAAACCTGATGCCGCACCAGATGCTTTGGTTTGATTAGAAAACAAGTAGCATTATATTTCGAATTTCCTAATAACAAAGTTTTGTTTGCAAAAGCTAATAAGGGTCAAGTAAGTATATTTGTATGTGAGTTGCTAACTTTTAATTACGGCTCTCGAAGATGTTTCAATATACCGGAAGATCTTTTCGTCTTTTTGTCATAAGTTTTGAATCCATACCTATATTATAAATTCGAAAGTAACTCTGTCTGTCTGTTTGTCTGTCTTTTACGCAATCAGGGCCAAACCGCTCATTCAATTGTGATAAAAAACTCATATAGAGATACTTGAGGGCCTCGGGATGAACATAGGATACTTTTTTTTCTCATATTTGTAATATTTTCGATATATACAAATTTATTCAAAATACTTATTAATTGGACATGCAATTTATTCCGCCATATTAATAACAACCGTCGATTTGCAAAGTTTGTTGTTAGAAAACGTCACCCAAAATGAGCTTGCTCGACGCATCTGTCTATTGAAAACTGAAAATAATTTCATAAATATTCGTATAGTTCAAGCAGGCGTAGCCGCGTTCGGGTCCACTAGTAATTATATAAAGATACATAAATGGATGTTTCTCTAACTTTCTTACAAATGATCCTAATTATTTCTTGGGATTGTGAGACCGTATTGGCGGGTCGGTTCGGTTTTTGATTGTAAACGCGACGGTTTTGGGTCGATTTCTTTAAGGCAGAATGAGTTATTTTCATTTCCCGGTCTGGTAGATGAATCGCGGCTTCGAGTTACGTCACCTAATTCGATAAGTCTTGAAAAGTTCGTCGACTAGTGGGAAATGGACTATATTAACACTAGGTTCTGCAAAGTGTTCCTATCATAAGGGTTTCGGTTTTTTCCTTTTGAGATACGAAACCCTACATAAGATTATCTTAATGAGGGGAATAAATATGAATATATTATTCTAAGCATTTCCATTGAGTTTCCTAAGTTTATTGTAATATTGATATAATATAACTAGTTGAGTACATTTAATATAAATTGACATACAACTTCTAACCTTGAAATTTTGAAATTTTGTAAGAACGGACACGGTTGTGGGTTCAATTCCCACTCGGGGGGGATTTAGTTATTTCCGTTTCTACTCTCTGGTAATATATATGCGGGATATAAAAATCCTGATCTGGAAAAAGCTTTTGAACATTTATTGGAATGTTGAAAAGCTTTTTCCATTATGAATATAATTTGACATTAGTTTCTTTCTACCTTACTTTAATGTATTTATGTATTGTTTTAAATCATTTAAATCAAGTACGAAATCAAACAATTTTGTAGTAAAAACTAGCTATATTTTGGAGGCACAGACAGTGAATAAGAGTACCTTATAAACTATTAGTAAATATAACAATTTATAGATTAAATTATTTTATAAAATGATATGAAAAATTTCTAATAATTAAGTATTATAAAGTTTTTATAGCTTTACAATGTATTTTGCATATAAGCAGGGAAGGCAGCGGGAATCTAATGAACACTTGATACTGCTTTCGGTATGATGGGCAACGGAATTCAACGCCACATTTTGTCTTATTACCAGAGCGAGAAAATAAAATAATTAATTCCCTCGAGTGGGGATTCAACCCGCGACCATCGCGTTTACAATCGGTCCCTATGCTTCTCATGCGACCGCCTGATGATCCAAACCGAACATATCCAGTGGAATATCTACTAGTAGAATTTGATCCTCTACTTCACCAACTTTGCCTCCTACATTAGAAGAAATTAGTTAGTAGTTTTATTATTAGAAGTATTTAGTTAGTTTTCTTTTGTAGAATGCTGCTGACGAACTTGCCCTTCCGTCTCTTAAGGACTGGACGGAATCCTTTATTCTAAACTATTATTATATTCTATTTCAGAATATATTTAATATTTTTTTAACTAATTCTATATTTTGATATTTTCTTCTTCTATACTTAATTTATCTTATTTTTATAAATATAATTTCTTGAGAGTGATTTTTACTTATTTAATTAATAAATTAGTTGGCTTTTCAGCGAAATAAAAAACATAACATAAACAATAATGGCATAAAAAATAATGGCCTTACCATAATTTTTTATGTCCAAACACTGAACTGAAATGAACGTAACTAAACTTGAAAAAAAAAATTGAATAACATTTTTTTTAAATTAAATATATTATCTTTAAAAATTAATACAATTTTTGGAAAGTGCGAATACATGATTATGGCAAAATCAATATTTCTCATGTTGTAGTATGAAAAATCTTATTAGACCCTTAAGTCTTATATTTTAAATATGGCAAAATAATACTTTCCTTGTTAATTTAAAAACAAATAAAACACAATAGGATGACTTTGTCGTACATCTGTTTGTCCGTCTGTCCATTATTTCAAGATAGCGTAGAGGTAGAGTGCTGAAGTGAGCTGAAATTAATATTAAATATCCAGGTTTATAATTCCTGAGTCAAGAAAAAATGCTTATGCTTCGTTTCTGCAATCGATGCCGCGTAATCCAAAAGCTATATACATATAATCAATCTATATATGAGAGTTTCCATGGATGTATATTTTTGAAATTTGGTAAGAAGTGAGAGAAATATAAAAATCTATAGATACATTACAAATAAAATTATTACTTTTTATAAATTGTACTTCCCACTGACGTACAATCCTGAAAATGGTGAGGTACTCTTAGTGGGTGAGTGTGACTCGCATTTGACCGGTTTTTTCGTTTATTGTCGTAATTTTTGTCTTTTTTTAAATTAATAAAAGAGAGAGATGATTGTTGACATATTTTGGTTGGCAACTTCCTACTTTTTTCTGTAAAACAGAGTAAACACAGAGACCCTGGTGCTTGACACCAGACCCAAAATTTATTAATAAATTATATTTGCTTGTTATATATATTCATATTGGTTTGATATATTTAAATTCATTGAAAATACATTTTTTTTTAAATAAAAACTAAACATATTTAAAATCTACATTCGGCCCGGGATCCCGATTTTCGATTTTCGGGATCTCGTTTAGATAGAAAACCCATTGATACACTACTCTGCACTCGATTTTGCGTCCACTTTTAAACATTTAGTAACGTCTGGAGACTGTATTAAGAACCAAAGTAACTTAAAAATATAAATAAATGCTCTAAACTGATCATTTGGTAACAATTCGTTACTTATGAGACATTCATATATTAAACGATATTTTCTTTGCTAATAACATTTTTTATGATGCGAGGCTGATCAGAAAATTCTATTCTATATTTAATATTTATTTCAAGGAGATAATAGAAATGGATACCGTACAGTCCTTAATTGGCAAATTAGCAGTTGTACTGTATATATATGAGTGATATATTTAAGCACATTCCTGATTTTCAACAGGAAAATGAACGTTTTAGCGAAAATAGTCATTCCGAAAACAAATGTTACAATGGCATATATAAATAATGAGTTAGAAGAATATGCTCGAGAAGAGTTTTTTAGACTGAAAAAAGTGTTAGAAATCAAAAGAAAGATGTATGGTGGGTTGGGTGGTAAAGAGGAAAAAAAAGGAGAGACGAAAACAGAAGAAGAAAATGTTGCAGGTCTAGTATGTCCAGCTTGCCTAGATAATTTGGTAAAAGATGAACCTTATAGTGAGCCAATTGTCGAAATTTATAAATCACCGTCAGAATTATCTAAGGATGATGGTAAGATGCGAGATGAAGAAGTTGAGAAACTTATACAACAATTAAACGAAGTAGTTGATGTCACTAAGGGCTTGGAAGGAAAAGGTAAATTAAAAACCAGCACAGAGGATTTCTTAAAAACAGCTAAAGAACTCATGTCAAAATTAGAGCAAACAAATGAAGAGGAGAAAGAGGGAGAATGTATAAAAGAATGCCAAGAAGAAGAGGAAGACGAACCATTACAAAGCAAAGTGAGCTTAGCGGATATAGATTTAGATAAATTATGCGATACTTGTAAAGAAAAATATTCCAAAATCAATGAAAAAGAAACCCAAACAGATCCAGTTCCTGAATCGGAACCGGTTTCTGATTCGCAAGAGAATGAATCTGCATTAAAAGATCTAGAAACCGAAGAAAATATTGATTCTAACATTCCATCCGACATTAACATTGATAATTTATCTGATGCAGAAATGGATACATTGAAAACTGAAGTCAAGGAAATAACTAAAATTATTAAAACGATCAATGATGATGGATCTGTTTCAATAAAAAAGACAGTGATAAAGATTGAAAATGAAATAAAAACGCCGCTTAGAAGTAAAGCTTCGAGTCGGATTTCAGCAAATAAATCTAATGTAACTGGTCAATCATCTAAAACTTCATCACATTCTCCATATTCAGGTTCAAAAACCGTTGGGATGGTCACTCTTAAGTCCTCTCGTGCTAAGCACAATATACCACGATATGGCTCTCTTCTAAAAGCTAAGTCAGATATTTTAAAAACTATTTCATCTAGGTCAGGTCCTTTGGAAAGACTTTGTATGTCTTCGATTACTCTGCGTTCAATAGATACTGGTTTTGAATATGAAATTGATAATACTGACCGTCAACATATTATCTTAAATACTGCAAATACAACAAGTTTATCGTTAAATGAATCTCCAAATATTCATTAAATGTCAAGTAACTTATAGATGTTATTTATGTAGCAAAAATATAAAATGTGAGAAAAATATGACTAAATTGTTTATCTTATGCTTAGAGTCCTAAATGAAAGGGTAAATTTATCAGCAGTAAAACAGGTTTAAGAAATTGAAGTGTGCTAAAATAAACATAATTGTCTACAGGAAAATGAACGTCCTTAAAAAAATTGTCATTCCAAGATTGAATGTTACCAATGCCTATATATTAATGGAGCTTGAAGAGATTGCTCGAGAAGAATTTTCTAGATTAAAGAAAGTAAAAGAGAAAAAGAAAAGAGATAGAGCTGAGTTTGAAAACATGGACAAAGTACCGGATATTAAAGATATCGATTTGGAAAGTAAAACTACAACAATGGAACGCAATGAAAAATTAAATTTAGACACCCAAAATGCATCGTCCAGTAAGTTTTCTTCTGCAAGTGCAAATGTAGACGAAAAATTCATTGAAGTAAAAAAATATTTTGACGAAATAACTTTACAAGCTAAAGAATTAATCAATAATGGTGATAGTACTATCGATACTAGTAACTTCTTAGAAAAATATGAAAAAGCTAAGCAAATTATTAGTCAGTTGCTTGATAGAGAAAATTATAAAAAAATTGATGAGCTCATAGACGAAAAATTAGAATATTTAAAATCTTATTTACGAGACGCAGCGAGTATTAAGGAAAATTATGATAACAATGCCAATGTGTCAAAAGGCGAAAACGAATTACAAAAAACATATATCAATACAAGCAATGAAGTAAGTGTTCCAAAGGAAGAAAAAACATGCAAAGAATGTAACATAGAATTGGAAGAATTTAAGGATATAGTAACGGGAGTAGAAAAAATAACATCTACCTACATAAAACAAGGACTTTTGTCACCGAGCATGGAAAAATTTGTGCAAAGTTGCAACGAAGTTAAGTTAAAATTAGATAAGCGTAGTAATGTTAAAAGTACTTGTAACGAATCACATGAGTTGGTCAAAAATACATCTATTAATACCACTAATAATGATATACAAAAGTTAAGTACAAATCATGTCATAGAAAATAAAAATCCCTCTCGTAATAAACTAAATATAGATGAAATTATGAACTTAATTGATAACTTAAACTTAGATGGTAATATTGGTGGTCTTACGACAACAACTAATTCAGAACCTACAAAACAAGGTACAGAAGAAGAATGTGATTGTAAAGAAAATTCTAAAAGTAAATCTTTACATGAGTTAGAAAATAATACCCAATTCAAAAGTATATCCACTGAAACTGTAGAAAATAATAATTTAAATAATATATCTTGTGGCAAAGTCTGTAAAAAAGTATGTTTTATGTGTTCCCGTTCGTTAGATAACGATAGTTTTAAACAAAATAAGTGTGAAATATGTAAAAACGTAATTAAGATTAAGACAATTCTCAAAAACGATGATGTTAAAATCAAGAGGACTGAAGAGACTCAAACTTTAAAGAACATTAATTAACATAGAAACAATATCGACTACAACAATAAGAAAGAAACACGTACACTGATTATAAATGTATACCAACTAGAACTAGACATTACATTCAATTCGTAGTAATATATCTCAAAAATATTAAAGTGAATGAATTTCAATTTTTACATGAATAATTCTATATGTAATTTGAAAAATATTGTTCCTAAAATGATCTAAACATGCAGAAGTGTATTGAAACTTGCAGAAATTTAATTAATTTCGCTATCTCCTACTTTTTGCTAAAATACTGGAGGGACCTTATAAATAAATAGCTGCATATTTGAATAAATTTAAAATACATAAAAGGAAGGGTAGTTCTCAGCAGCTTCTGATTAAATGAACACAATTTTAAGTCAAGAATTTGTGTTCACAGGAAATGGAATGTTTTATCAAAACTTGTCATTCCTCGACTCAATTTAAGCTGCCACTATATACTTTCCGAACTGGAAGAAATTGAAAGAGAAGACAATTTTAGATTAAAAAGGTTTAAAGAACTTAAAATAAAGAAAGCCAAAGGTAAGGAAGAGCCCGCTAAGGCTGGTGGGAAGCCATGTGAATGTTCACCCAATTTGAAAGCAAAGGAATCTGTTAAAGAGGCTCTTAAGCCCATTTCTAAATCTAATATATGTAATGTAATTTGCAAAGAAGATATGGAGCAAACCAAGGTAGATACATCAGAAAAAAGCCGTGATATAAAATTAAAAGAAGTCTGCAGCATTAGTAAAACAGATGAAGAAATCAAATCAAATTTAGAAGTAAGCCAACGTGATAAAGATCTTTGTGATATTTGTAAAAATGTAAAAGACAACGAAAAATCGGTAATGGATAATAAAATAGCAAAAGGAATATGCAGTAGATATATGATGCATCAAAATAATAAAACAGCAGAATTTAACAGGGCAATAAATAGTGAAAGTATATGTCCTGCCTGTACCGATGAAATGATAAATAAAGAAAAGAGTAATGATTTAGCTAAAAAAGATAGCAAATCTTCTAAAGAAATATTTGATCAAGAAGAATGCCCATATTGCAAAAAAATGGAAGAAACAGGAAAATCTAAAATTGAAGTATGTAAGGAATGTCAAGTAACAAACGAAAAATCTCAAGTAACAAATATTATAAACGACAAAAGAACAATAGATAATGATAATCTATGTCCAGCTTGCACTGGTAGGGCGGTAAATGAAAATAAAGATATAATGTCACAAAATACACTAGGGAAAGAAGAATGCTTTTATTGCAAAAAGAAGGGAGAAACAAAGGATAAATCTAAATCCAAAGTATGTCAGGGATGTCAAATAAATAACGCCGAAAATGAAGAAATTGGTCCATTTTGTAATAATACTAAATGGAATGTAATATCTCCAACAGAAAGCATTTTGTCAAAAGAAAATAAAACCAAAGAACAAAATAAGTTATGTCCAAATTGTGAGAAGGCTAAGTTTGATAAAAATCAAATTAATGTAAATAAAGGGAAATGTCCCTATTGCCAAAAAGAAGAACCAACTACAAATCCACTTAAAATTGTAACATGTCAGAAATGTGCAAATGCTAAATCTCAAATAATTAATACTGATGATACATCACATATTAATAAAATATGTCCTGCTTGCACGAATCAAGTCATGGATGAAGAACTGATAAATAAATTGCCTAAAATTACACTAAACAAAGATAAATGCCTAATCTGCAGGGGGAAAGAAGTAACAAACGTTCAATTTAAAGCTGATATATGTAAGGAATGTCAGGCTAAGAATGCAATATCTGAAAATACAAAAGATAGTAATAATAAGTGTCCTGCATGCAAGGATCGATTTATGAATAAATTGTCTAAAGTTACACTAAATAAAGAAGAATGTATTTATTGCAAAAATAAGGAACAAGCAATAGATAAACCTAAAATTGAAGCATGTAGGGAGTGTCAAATAAAAAATGCAAAATCTGAAGTAAAAGATATCACAGCTGATAAAGAAGGGTGTCCATTTTGTAGTAAAGGTATTGTATTTATTGACCAACGGGATATTATATCTCCAACAGAAAGCACATTCTCGGTACAAAATAAATCTAAAGAACAAAATAAAATGTGTACAAATTGTAGAAAAGATGAAAGAAATAAAATTCAAACAGCAACTAGTTCAGGAATTTGTCAATTATGTGAAAAAGACAGAGCTAAATCTAATTTTAAAATGGAAGAACTTTGTTTAAAATGTAAAAGTAAAAATATTGAGAGTCAAGGCATTAAAAAACAAAAAAGGCAAACCTGTCCTAATTGTGAATCTCCTGCAAACGACATTCAGAAAAGTGGTTACAGTAATCCTGTTCAGCATTCGTCTGGTGGGAAAAAGTTGTCCAAAGAAAGCTTTACTACTGACACTCCTTGTAGTTGTAAAAATGAAAACAAAAGGAAACAAGATATTCTTAATACATGTACAAATAATAGTACGAGTGACGCTAGAGGTACTTTCAAAGAAATTGTTAAGATTAAAAGGTTTTCGGGTACAGATGGCATTACTCACGAACATATAACTGTCACTTCTAAGAAAACACAAAAAAGAGTTCTTTCAGAACCCTCTTGTGCTAAAAATAATAATATTTTTATAAAAGAAACAAAATCCGATAATATTTGCCTTAATAAACCTACTTCAGATATAAGTTTATCGTTATGTTCCAGTAAAACAAATTTTTCAGAAAAGTCCAGCCAAAATAATTCTAGTGAAATTATATCACAGTGTGTTCCAAATCTGGACATAGATTATAAAAAGAAAGAAACAAATGGTTGCGTGGCTTGCAATAAAACTAGTTCTAGGATGTCTTGTAGAAAAAACAAAAGTCATGATATTAGTAATGTTACGTCTTGCACTAATAATAATAGCAACAATAAAATTAAAATCATAATTAAAGACGACAAATGTAAAGATAACAGTGACGACGAAGAAATTGAACTTACCCCAAGCACTATTATTATTTTAAAGAAAATATTATCACGTACGAGTAAATCTGCAGCTAGCTGTAAATCATTTGAAAAGGTCGAGAATAAAATTATTGAATCTAAATGTACTTGTGGGACTCAACAAAGCTCTCTAAAATGCATTTGCAAAAAAGCTAATAGTGACTGTAATTCTAAGGCAAATACTTCATTGAAAATTAAACCAGTTAAATCAGAACCTTGTATGAAAAAAAGAGACTCTGTAGATAAGAAATATTCGAGGGATAAAAAACTTTGTGGCAAATGTGATGAGCAAAGCAATAATTCTAAGGAAAATAATAATACCTGCAACAAATGTCAAAGAGATACACCTGACATGTCTAAACTAAGTACGCCGACAGATAGTTGTCAAGAGTGTGGCAAAAAGAAAAATAAAAAACCTTCTATAGAAAAATCTAATTGTGATTGTAATAAAGCTACTAATTGTAATTGTAAAAAACCGACTAAAAAAGATGAACGCACATGTTCATGTTCTAAAAAACAGAGAATTACCATACAAAAAACATGCAGTTGCAACAATGTGACTTCAAAACAAGCTTCTAAGTGTTCTTCAGTAGAATCTAAGTATTCACAATGTTTTAGTGAGAGTAACGAAATCTCATCAATAGCAAATCAAACGTGCTTATTGGACAGGCTTCCAGTGAGCAAAGCTGACAGTGGTGCATGCGTGTGTAATGAAAAGAAATTGAAAGACCACTGTCAATGCTCAAAGAAAAATCAACCTCAAGCTAAATCCGGATCTTTTAGTTGTCAGTCAGCTAACAAGTCTGCAAACTGTAGCTGTCAATCTTCGGAAAAGGACAAGAAAAGTGATGGTCAAACTAAGCGAGATGTCTGCTCATGCTCAAAGCAAAATCAACCACAGCAGCAAACCAGCACTTGTAGCTGTCAGCCGGTCAATAAAAATGCTCGCTGCTCTTCGTTAAATGATTCTCAGGAGTGTAGTTGCAAATCCAAGAAAAATAAAGAGAATGATGGTTGTAAATGCTCACAATTAAAACCGGAACCTAAAACTAGCACATGCAGTTGCCGGTCACTTAATAAAAGTTACCAAGCTCGTGAGTGTAGTTGTAAGTTGGTACACGATACAAGTCCTTGCTCTTGTCGTAAAGCCAATTCAAAGGAGCAAAACACATGCGGGAAACAATATATAGCAGAGAATCAGCAATGTAGCTGTAGTCTATCAGCAAAAAACTTGAAATCTAATGTGAAATTTGACAATGAATCTCATAAATCATTATGCCCTTGTAAATCTTCTGAAACTGGACAGCCATTTAAAAAATCAAACACTTGTAGCTGCAAAAATGAAAAAGAATCGGCTAAGGCTTGTGGTAATGAATGTGTGGCACCCTCTACATGCCCTTGCCGAACATCTAAGCTACCTTCTGTTTCTCCTACCCTAAGCAATCAATCCACGACAGTAGGTAGCCAAACATGTTGTTTACCAGATAATAAGCCTGAGAAATCTATCAAATTTTGCGATAAAGCCTCTTTTACTCCAAATTTCGCAAAATCACCAACTTCTTTAACTCCAAAAAGTTCTTATATATCGCTAAGAAATCGTTCAAGCCAAATTAAATCATCCCAATGTTCCTGTGGACGAAAGGACGCTTCCACAATGACCAGACGATCAGACAGATACGATGTTAGAACCCTGAGACAATTTAGCTTTCCTCCAGAGCCTAAAAATATTAGTTGCCTATGCAAATCTGATTCGGCTCTCCTTCAAGTTTATAAGCCCAAAAATGTCAAAACCCTTAATAGGTGCCAATCTTTAAGCGATCAATGCTGTTTAAGAAAATGATTTTTATAATATTACTTTTCTGATATAATGCTATTATTATAATTTGTGAAATATAAATCCTTTTATGATACAGTTATATCTAAAATAAAATTATTGTTTATTTGCATATGTTTATAATTTTATACAAACTTTAATAAATATATATATATAGATTACAGGAGTGAGTTTGATTTCCTTCTTCATATTAAAGATGTGAGATTTTTAAGATAATGCAAATTAAATAAGGAATAGTAGTACGTGCTTGTTTATATAATTCACGATTTGCTAGGTTAAAAAGACGGCTAGAACTTACTGTCAACACACTCAACGCCTTTTTTGTCAAATAATATAGAATATGAATCCGTTACCGTAATTCATTCACTGTGCCACTGAGCCACAACGTCGTTATTATATTGAATACAGCATAATGTCTGTATTACATTTGAATTCCAATGCAAATAACAAAACGTATTCGTAGTAAATTAGTGGGGCCATTAGCTTTTTGTTTCACATTTAGAATAGTTTATTATTATGTTCAAAGTTTAAGGCGATTGACACACTGGTAGTAGCGTTCATAGTGCGCGGTTAAATACTATAGTCTGTAATCGATAATATGCAATGCAACGATACTTGGGCGGTGTGTGGACCACGAAGTGTCTTCACAGTAGATTCCCTCTGCTATCGTACATAGCAGCTAGGATACAGCGTCAAGATTCTGGAGCTAAGTATTATCTTCTTTTATTTTTGGGATATTTCGTTTAAAACTTTATTGTTTTATTATAATACAAATTACAATAAACAAATTCAACGCACTTTTTCTTATAATGAAGTCAATACGTTGTAGTACAAATATTACAAATATTTATTTTAAAAACAGAATTTGCGTTTTCCGGATCGGCATATTATTACAATATACAAAGCTATACATAAATATATATCTTCAATAAATCAGTGGAACACAAACGGATCAATCGTTTCAATTCTGTCTAGACGGCGTCTGATAATAAACTTTGCGAAATAATTAGCGTTGTCTCCATACCTTGCATACGGACCGTTGTAATTGGGTCTTGTAAGATGTCCAACACGTTGTTCTCTTATTAATATTTGTATGGATTATATGCGTGTGGCTAGTACCGAATTGTATAAGAATATAGAGAGATGTGGAGATTCTGGGATGAGAAAAAAAATGTGTTCCTGTCCGCATCGCCCAATTATCGGGATAATGCGTGTTGGGTGATAAAGCACAAAGCCTCGCTTTGTCTTTTTGCTATAGCGAAGATATGGAAATGATTCGTTTACTCGTGTGGGAATTGAACCTGCAACCGTCATGTTACAGTCAAATGCTGTACATCAGTATGGTGGAGAGTAGGTATAATTGCAGTTAATAAATGTGAACTTTATAAAATTTCTCTTTCTCTCTCTCTCTTTCTAATAACATATAAATTTGTCTAATATTTATTTTGTACACAGAGAAAAATAATAGATATATTTCTCCGTTCTCCTCTTAACAAATGCTAGAACCTTCCAAACTTAAATTTTCAGCGATTTGATTGATATTTCGTTGTTGCAGCTCCAAGTGAAGCGGCTATTGTCTTATACTACGCAGACGTACGACGCGCCTCGCGGTCCGTGGCAACTGTTATATTTAGATATATAAGGTCATAGCTTGTGGGTTATTTAAACGCACGTTACTATGGTTCAATACTAACTAATAATAGACGGAGAGATATTCTATAGGTATAAATAGTGTTTTTCTCTTTTTAATTTTAAGACTTGTTGTCCGCTACTCAGCACAATGTCTGGAGATTCAGGCTGAAACCGACTCTTGACTAATTTTATGCTTACTCTTCTATACACGAAAAAAGTGTGAGCAATGAAACCACCAAGATAAATAATATCCCGAATGGGAATAGAACCCACAACCTCTAGATAGTATATAATCTGTCTATAACTATATAAATGAAGTAAATAACATAATGAGAAGAGTTCTAACTCTAGCAATGTAAGGCGGCCTGTCCGATCTGTCGGTCAATAATGTTGGTTAATGATTAAATCTGAATTATTTTATTAGGAGCGACCAAATAGTGTCGCTTGTAGGGTTGTCACAAAAAACGTTATTTAAAATTATTTACATTGGAAATGATTAAAATATAATAGGAATAGATAAATTGTCTCCTGAAATATGTGGTGGATTAACTAACTACTGGTTTGATTTTGATGAAACATTAATTGCTCTTAAGTTGGAATATAGATAGATTTTATTTAATAGGATTACCGATTAGGTCAATATAATATTATAGGATTGCGTGGCGTTGAGTTCTGCCATTCAACACGCAGTGCCTTAGCCTTAGAAGTTGGCAGGTAATAGGGAACGGCAGTGTCTTAGTGAGAACGGAGTATCTTAATATTAGGCTTCCACGGTCGCTCTTACCCTGCTATACGCGGCATACATGGAGAAGCAAAAAAATAATAAATATATTTAATTAAAAATTGGCAACCCTAATAGTAAAAGTCCTGACCTCGTACCCTGTACCGTATTGTAACTTCTATTGTTATGTATTCATAGTAGAGGCTACAGGACACACTATTGTTGGGCTCTTTTAGTTGATTTTAAACCGAAATGTTGTAACGATATCTTTATTATATCTCTTTAATGAGTGTGGGTTCGATTCCTATTTGAGAGAAAGTTTGGATTTATTATAGTTTAAATTTATTATATTTTTTGATTTTTTGGTCTATATATAATTTGTAGATAAAACTAAATAAATAAACGAGGCTGACATGGCGCAGCGGCATTTCTTTGCTCTGGCAAATCGGTTGTCTGACTGGCGCGTGGGGAACGGAGTGTCTTAATATAACGTTCCATCTACCTACCCTCTAATATATAAAGAGTAAATTCATTGAGGACGGTCACCCAACACGCTTTAGATAAAAAAAAATAGTATTAAAAAAAAACAATATAAAAAATAGTAAAAAATATATATACTATTATTTAGTTTGTACCTACTGTACGTATAGTATGCAAGTTGTAGGCTAACAGTTATCTGTTTAGACAACGATCGTATTGTCGACTTGATTATTACAATATTAAGGGGGCGACGGCGACGGTCGCTTTTGTTGTATTCTTTTTGTCTAAATTTTATTTCTAAGGTACCTTAGATATAGGTACCTTAGATATAGGTACCTTAGATATAGGTACCTTAGATATAGGTACCTTAGATATAGGTAACTTTCTAAGGTACCATAGGTTCAAGTCTTGTTACGTAAAATTATTTATACGTTTTCTATAAATCTCATTAATATATCTCATTACAATATTGCAGTTCATGTATGCCAATTTTTCTTATTGACATTAGAAACTAATAATAATAATAATAATAATAATAAAACTCTTTATTGTACACCCAAAAAAAAAAAGAAATAGAAGAATACAAGTAAGAATATGGTACAATAGGCGACCTTATCGCTGAAATAGCGATTTCTTCCAGGTAACCTTGAGGCGTTGGAAATCGCAAAAAAATAAACAAATAGTGAGTAGGGTGTGAATAGATATAACAAACTACAACTACGAACAACTATATAAAAAAAATAAATAAATAAATAAACCTACACAAAGATAGATACATATATACATAAATAAATACATACATACATATATATAAATACATACATACTTACATACATCCATACATATACACGTATAAATTATGTTAACATATGGATACATACTTAGTATAGAAACAAGGGAAAAAAATAAAATAAATATATATATAACTAGTCGTTGCACTAGGGGGGCACAAGCGTGTGACTGTCAAATTCTACTCTTTGAGAAGGTTTCTTTTTCTTCATGCTGTATGCGGCACATAACAGGTTAGCCAGAGGCAATCTGGGAACCTAGTGTTATCGAGACACTCCATTTCCATTATAAAATTTCCGTTACCCCATTTTCCGCTGAGTGCTGGAGGTATTGCGTGCTGAATGGTATTCTGGAGTGAGAATTTTTATTTATATTTTTAGTTCATATCAAACAAAAATTTGAATTTGCCAACCTGCAGACATGAAATTGGGACCGGAAATCTCAACGCCCACAATTCCAGCTCGCGCTTGACCGTATTTTTTTTTTTTTACATTTACAGTGTCGTAACTATATTGAACACTCCCCATGACCGTCTGTCTGTCCCTTAATTTACTCACGACGTTGTTTCACTTGAAATTGCGAAACACGATTCGTTTCATTCCCAACTAACGAGGTTGAGAGAATACAATAAAGTTTTATTTATATGGACACTTTGGTAAATTTGCACTTAAATACTTAAGTTAGGTTTAAAAAGTACAAATTGATAAAATAAAAGTAGAGTGGGTAGGCGAAGAGAGTTTCTGCTCTCCGTTTAAATTCAGACTTTTGCGTGGAATTTAACGCTGTATTCTCTCGTGCCAGAGCTTAGTTACGATATTTTTTCTTTAGTTGCCAGTTTCAAAGTTATCGTGAAAAGCTCAAATTTTTTTGTTGATGCTTTGATTGAATACAATTTTAAGAATTCTTTTTAATTAGTTTATGTAAATTATTTAAAACGCTTAAAAATTTACAAATGTAAATAATCATTCATCCGAGTGGGAAATAGAACTCGCGATCATCGCTTTTACAGTTACATTTGTGTTCTAAAATAATGTATCTAGGAAACAAAAGGAACGATCGCGACATTGTTTTAACAGATATTCTAAAACTCGTTTTATTCTAGAAGTTACTACAATTCTACAATTAGGCCACCTTTGTAGTTAATCAACTATAGTATAGAATACTGTAGTAGGCCTAGTATTCATAGAGTCGTGTTTATTTATAAGGCTTGCTTAACAGGTTCGATTTTGACCAATAATTATTATAATTTTAGAAATAATTGTTGGTATTACAATTAGAATTTTATAAGTAGGTATGTTACTAAAATATGATAATAATTAACATGAAATGAGCTTCACGCGTGTTGAGTGGCGGAACTCACTCCGCTTTGTCATGGCATAAGAGGGAAAAAAAATGAAAATATAAATTTAAATAAATATTACATTTCTTCGAGTGGGGATTGAACCCACAACCAGTCGCGTTTACAGTCACACATTTGTGCCCCTGCCATAGGACTGGCCTCAAATAATTAGACAATTGTTGGATATAGGGGAAAGATGTACGAGATGATTATTTTGGGATAAGAGGATCCTTGTTTAACAGTGCACTGCAAGCGCTTCTCTATATAAACTAAAACAAAGATTTTTATACATTTTTATTAATTGTATAATTCTTCATTCAGTAATATAAAGTTTACGTTGAGCTTAATCTATTTAATTTTTATCTACAGTAATTGTTTGAGGTAGCAGTCGTACCTAGCATTGTGATGCTATGCTATATTTTGTTTTCTCTGACTAAAATAAAAAATGGTGCAGCTCTCTTATTAATGCAGTGGTTGTAGGGGCAATACTTAATTATTTTTTTAATGTAAATATATATTTTAAATTTATATCTGGCAAATTGAGCGTCATTTTATACGTAGTATGTACCTATGCGTTACACTGAATATCTTTCAAATTGCTAAAAAAGATGGAATTAAAAAATATGCTCATTACTTTTGATTTAACTGAAGAATTTCAGTAATTAGCTTAGAAATATATTTTCAGTTTACTATTTTCACATATTATACTAGTTGCGTCAGCAACTTGTATTCGTAAACTTTAAGATGTGTATTGGAAATCCCGTTTTATCCCGTTACTTCAAACTCCCGGTAACTTCATAGTAGAACTTGGTGGTAACCATTTATATGGGAAAAAGAAAACTTAAGTTAATAAGGACTGGAGGATTAAGGCTGGTAGTACCCACAAATTCTATCCTCTCTTATATCGTAATATATCTTATCATATACCTAAATATATCTTATCATATATCTTATCATATATACGCTACTTATCATATCTCACTACACAGCTATAAAATACGACATGTACTTAAAAAACACCATACTTTCAAAAGGGCTACCACCACATTTAATTAATTTTTCACCAACGCGCCGCCATTACGCGATGCAAAGGTGCACTATAGTGGATGCAATCCTCTCATACATAACATTTATTGTTGCCATGTAAATTATTTTGAATCCCACTGTATCAGATTTGTACTTTTTTACGATGTATCCCACAAATAGCAGGGTAGCCGGAAGGAGCCTGGGAACCTAGTGTTAAGACACTCCGTTCTCATTAATACACTTTGTATTCGCACTTTCCGCTGAATTCTTGAGGCATTTTTTGGTGGGCAAAACTTCAAGCGCTTTTCTGTTAACCATAACAGATCGAAGAAATGAAAATATTAAATATAGCTATATATTGTTTAAAAAGTAATAATTTTATTACGCATTGTCAGAGCTCATCAGTTCAAAGAATGTTAAGCAGTATTCGTTAGTAGTGGTATTCATCTTAATTTTTATTCGTTTCGAGATCTTGCCCCCGTGGATGCTGTACCAGTTTTTTTTTCGGCTGTGGTCGGTTGCATCGAGACGATGCTACCGCTACTAAGGTGTTATGTTAAATATTAGTCGTAAATTAATATTAAAAGTTCAAAGTATAGGATATTGGTGTTTTAAATTAACGTGGCGGTCGTTTTTTTACTCAAATAGCAAGACAGGACGCGGCGTTAAGTTACGTCACTCCATCGTTACGAGTCTCACACAAAAGCTACGCCTTGAAAATTATGCAGAAATTGCGAAACGGAGTGTCTTAATACTAGGTCCCCTGCCTAGCCAGTGTAATACGCAAGCGTGAAACTAAAAATACTTTGAGATTGACAGAAATATTACTAGACCTAACTGTTGCAGAGTAAGATTTAGAATAAGACATTTAATTACTTTTAAATAATATAATAGTTTTATTCTCGCCTTTTATTCGCTTTAGTCTACCAATTTTATGGAAGTCTTTTTCATTCTAAACAAGGAACTCGTTATACATTTTTTTAATTTTTTTTTATTATTTCTTCACGCGGGAACTCGAACTCACATATCTTTCAACCAATAGTATCTACTTCATACAGTTGACTTGCTCTACTCGCGTGTAGTGTCCACCTATTTCCCGCTGAACGCGTCTGTCGCTTTGTATTAATCATTACTTCAAGGTATTACAATGAAATGATGTAAGAGATGTAGGATTTTGTTACATGATTTTACGCTCTGGCCCTTGTAGCGCAATGGTGCAGTCTAATAGGAAACGCGACGGTTGAGGGTTTGATTTCATTTTCATTATTTTCATTTTTTGCTCTCTGGTACAAAGACAAAGAGCGACATTAAGTCTTAAAGTTTGCGCGAAAAATTGGCAACGGAGAGTCTCCACACTGGGTTCCCTCTGCTTTCCTTGATTCGCACTGAATATAGCGTGACGCAGAAAAAGTATAATCATAAAACAGAAATTTAAAATCAAAAATAAGACAAAACAATAATATTGTAGGGGAATTGAACCCGCAACTGTCGTTTCTCCTTACATTTCATTTAGCATTGTATCAAAATAGATAATACAAAAAAGATTAAGAAAGCATTTATCTAATTGCCTTTTAAGGGCAACCCTCGGGGGAGTTCCTGGGGACAGGAAAAAGGGACTCTGTAAATTACTACTGCAAATTAAATATACATGAGTGATATTTTATATTGATAAAAATGCGTGGAAATAATGCAGGATAGCTACCATTGCTTTATTCTGTCTATGCTAATATCATAAATTTAAAGGAATGTTTTGGTTGAACGCGCTTATCTCAGGAACTGCTGGATGGAATAAAAAAAAATAGTTTTGGATATTCAATTTCTCGAAGAAGGCAATATTAAATCATATTAATGGGTAACATTAACATATTGTAATGATGTATTTAACGAATGTGTAACGTGTCATACATATGACATGAATGGTGATTGAATTCACAATAATCACTTTTAAATTCAGGTTCTGACCTACGGAAGTCCTCCATTTCGGAGTGCAATATCACTATAATAAAATAAAATAAAATAAAATACAGATATATAGGATAGATAGGAGAAGAGAAGAGAAGAGAAGAGAAGAGAAGAGAAGAGAAGAGAACGGAAGAGAAGAGAACGGAAGAGAAGAGAACGGAAGAGAACGGAAGAGAAGAGAACGGAAGAGAAGAGAACGGAAGAGAAGAGAACGGAAGAGAAGAGAACGGAAGAGAACGGAAGAGAACGGAAGAGAACGGAAGAGAACGGAAGAGAACGGAAGAGAAGAGAACGGAAGAGAACGGAAGAGAACGGAAGAGAACGGAAGAGAACGGAAGAGAAGAGAACGGAAGAGAACAGNATAACATAAAATAACATAACATAAAATAACATAACATAAAATAACATAACATAAAATAACATAACATAAAATAACATAACATAAAATAACATAAAATAACATAAAATAAAATAACATAAAACAGAGAACGGAACAGAGAACGGAGAAGAGAACGGAGGAGGGAACGGAGAAGGGAACGGAGAAGGGAACGGAGAAGGGAACGGAGAAGGGAACGGAGAAGGGAACGGAGAAGGGAACGGAGAAGAGAACGGAGAAGAGAACGGAGAAGAGAACGGAGAAGAGAACGGAGAAGAGAACGGAGAAGAGAACGGAGAAGAGAAGGGAACGGAAGAGAACGGAAGAGAACGGAAGAGAACGGAAGAGAACGGAAGAGAACGGAAGAGAACAGAATAGTTTGCTATTCTGAATAGATTAAAAAAATGCATATTTAAATGTATACTTAATCGTTTTGGAGTACGGATCCCACTGTACTGCCAAGTTACTTCGGATACTTTAGAATAGGTCATGTATGACACATGACACTATTCTATCTACGAAATACTACTTTTTATGAAAAAAGACAAATTATCTCATCAAAAATAATAAATTAATCCCATACAGAAATACATAATTATAATAAATAAACAGAGAAAAAAATATATAAAATTTACCATCTCATTCAATTAGTCGGTCGACTTGCTGATGGCTTAATCGCTCGTACGGCGAGTACTGTGCGATGTGCGTGTCGATCTCTTGTTTCTTGTAACTTAACGCCGCGCCGGACGGGCGGCTACCGGCCAGTGGGTACCTGTATCGGGAATATCGAATGAAAATGCGGTATTTTAGTTTAATTTTTTCTTTTTTTTCTTGTTGTGTTGTTTGGTGTTGCAGTTTAGTTGGAGAATGGTTGGGATTTCAGGTAATGTTTGAATATTGGATTCGATTCTTATTTAAGGGAATTAAATTGTTTTTAATTTTTGACGCTGACAAAAAGAAGCGCAGCGTTGGATGCCGCCACTCATCACGTAATTTCTCGAAAATTTGTGGGTGCACGGATAACGGGGAAAGTATATCACCGCTAGGTTTCTTCTGATTAACCTGCCATATGTGGAAATAACATGAAGCTAAGAAAAACCGGCCAAGTGCGAGTCGGATTTCCCCGCTAAGGGTTCCGTACCAATATCAGGTTTTTAGGTCAACAGGTAAGATGTACTACTGTACATCTTTCCTTTATTTGTAGTGTAAGTTTTCACTTATGCCAGATTTCATAACTTAGGTCCATGGGAGTACCCTATAAGTTTTGATGACGTGGTGAATTTCATACGAAATGCACCAAAACCGATGCATAAATGCTCGTATCTTTTGATAGCGTTGATCTATATTCGTAAGCTAGATTTATTCCGACACGCCCTTCTCCACTTTCCGCCGAAATCTCAAAGCGAAAGTCAATGCCGCACTTTTCTTTGTTACCAGAGAGAAGAAATTAGAATATTCAATAAACCATTTCCCAAAGCGGAAATCGAGCCCAGGAACCTGCTAAATTCCAGCGTTCTACGCCGCGTAATCCCAATTGCGCGTTGTCTGTCATAACCTAAGTAACGGCGAAGTTTGACATAATTATATCATACATAATTATAGGTTGTGGGTTCGACTCCAAAACGCAGCGTTGAGTTACACAGCTCAGCGAAAAACGAGTAACGGAAGTGGTTTAACACTAGGTTCCCATATTCTCTTTGCCTACCCTGCTATTTGCTGGATATAACGTCCACCTAAAAAAATATACATATATACAGATTAAGTAAATTAGATGAGATATATTCAATGCTTGTCCAGGCAAAGTAGGGCGGAGCAATTAGCGATACAAATTTGTTGGGCACACACTGATCTGACTGAAAATCTCAGTTAACCCGTCACGCAAATATGCCTATAAAATCGGCTTATTTAAGTGTGGTACAAGTTATGAGAGTTTTGGTTGTTGAGAGAATATTATAATGTTCGTAGGTGGTGGTTGTGTATTTGATTTTAGATTGGTAGTTTTCTATTCGTAATGGGGAATTAGTCTATCATTTCCTTCCCTTCTTTTCATTTAGTTTGAAACAAAATCTTGCAGAAAGACATATGATTTAATCAGTGACACAAGTGTGAAACTGTAAACGCGGTGGTTTTGGGTTCGATTCCCACCCCGGGGAGTGAAATAATTAATGTTTAAACGGATTGTACGATTTGAATTTTTGCTTCTAAAATTGTTTTTTTTTACAGCTCTTCGAATCTGTTCGTATTACTTGCTTGTTTATTATTGTGTTTTATAATTTAGTCGTAGAATAATTTAATATCAACATATTACGGTAGTCTCTCTGTATTATTATCATTTAAAACAAACTATTAAAACAACATTGTAAAATATGCCAAATTAAAAAAGAAACAAATAGAACAATCGCTCTCGCCCGCACACGCGCCACACCCCAAAGCCAACCACGTCAGGTGCCCGGCTGTCATCTCGGCTGTCTGGATACCCGATAGTGCGCGATCATGCGTGCTCCGTCGTGTTTGCTACCGAATTTAGAGTAACAGCTTATTATATACAGATTCCAGAAAATAACATTTGGTTGGATAATTGATCTAAATATTATCTATTTCGTGATTTCACCTGCTAAAGTGTTTCCCCGTCTTATAGTGGAGTGAGCTTTCTCTTTGCTCTTAAATGAAATCCCTCTCCCCTAAGGATCGAATTCAAAACCTTCGCGTTTACTGTCAGACGCTGTGTTCCATGCAAATATCAGCAAATTCTCATTTTCATCCTTTTGCCATAATTCATTATGTAAAATACAGATTGAGGGTCGTCATGGCACAGTGGCACAGGCGTGTGATTATAAATATCAAAACAAAGAGCGACGTTAAGACCCGCCACTCAATACGCAACGTCTCAAAACTTTGGCGGTGCGTGGGGAATGGGAAGTCTTAGCACTAGGTTCCCTCTGCCTACCCTGCTATTCGATGGCGGATACAGCGTAAAGCTAAAGTAAGAAATTATTACAATTAGACGATCAGACGTCCGTCCGTCTGTCGTCGATCGATGGTGTTTATAAATATCTGGGCCACGCCCACCCCCTGCCGGTCAACGACTGCACCGGGGGTTGCTATTTTTTTTTAAATTTCAACCCCCACTCTTAGCAAGGGTGGTTTTTTTTATCCCGCTGTGATGAAGCCAAATATGGTTGTGCTGTTTGGATAGCGTGATGCCTTATTTAGTTCTAGTTTTTGTCTAGGAAACTTAATATGTTTCTAGACGACAGATTCTAGATAAAATGTGGCTTTGAAAATTGTTATTCGACATAAAGTAATTTATATAGAAAGAGACTTTTCAATACTGTATGATTTAAAAGTAAATTCTTAAATATTGTTATTTCAATATATATAATTGTTGGGTTTATATAAAGTATATCTTATCTATATTAATTTAGGCACAAAGAAAAGTGCAAGAAAAAATTCTAAATCTTCTTTATTCTAATAAACATTTGTAAGTACTTTTGAATCATTGTATGAACATAAAGCTACCACCGGATCTGAAGAGGTCTCTCAATTCTAAATATAACTTATTACATAGACTGGAAGCATGAAATTCAATCGATATTAATTCCATACATTTTTATTTATTAATTATACATGAACAATGTGTGTGACCGACCGAGTTTACTTGTTAGTGTTGGATTATCTGTTATTTTCAATTTCTGTAGTGGCAAGCTTATGAAAAAATAGCTATATGATAAACTTAATATTTATTAATTGCAATTTTTTTTCTATTAAACATTTTCTTCTCATACGAGAATCTTACATTCTGGTGACGCTATTACGTTATTGAATACCCCTAAAAACAGTTTTTCTTATTTCTAAAATAATTCTTCACCCAACATTCTATGATTCTATAGAATGAATAGAAGAACCTGTACAGCGTATAGTTTAGGTGTGGTGGTCGATATTTTGAAGCAAAACAGCTAACAAACAAGACTCGAAACTTTCATACCGCCTTCATTCAGGAAATTAAGTTCCACCAGTAATGTTAAATGTTTGTTGAACTTTACCTCGAATACGTATTTTGTTAACTTAGTAAAAGAGACAGTTCTTTTGTATATTTATTAATATTTATTTATAGATCGAGTCTGAAACATAAATGTGTTATTTTAATACAAAATATTAAATCAACCGAAAAACTTTTAAATATTAACCCTTATAACTAAATGATTGTTTTTTTCTTATAACAAATCGAAGTGCAGCGCTGAGTTAAGATAAAATTATTAATTTATTAGATAGAAACTGCTCTGGTACAAAGTCATAAGTCACATTAGACTTGCATATTTATTTTCCTTGCTGAAAATGTTAAATGATATCGATTTTCAAAAAAAATACACAAATTTAAATATAGCCCAATAAAAAGAATCAAAGAGTTCCTAGAACAGATTAAATATTAAAAGCGATACGGGCACAAGATGGCCGCCTTGCAATTTGCCCGCCATTTTGTCGTTATTATGTCAATTTAAATAGAAATAATATATAAGGATCAAATTACAAGACCGTTGATGAATTATTAATATATTTTGACTTTCTGTTTTTTGGTGGCTTCTCCTATATGTCGAGTATTTTTTATAACTACATGCATTCCAATTATAGAATAGAGGGTTAGGTAAGCAGACCCAGTGTAAAGAGACTCGGGTCTCTACGCACCGCCCGATTTCAGGAAATTACGGTTGAGCTTGCCTATAACTCTTAGTTTTTCGATTTTTCCATGTGGGTTGGAGTTGGAGGTAAAATTTTTATAGAAGCAAAAAACAAAAGATAAGTTTTCTACATATAGACCGATAACAATACAGGTCTATAACTAAAATCTATCCATACATCATTCACCATTTGGGCAAAGAACGATGTTTCCGTCCCATTTTTCCGTTTACATTTTTACAGTGCCAAATTGATTTTCCATGTTCACAAAGAACTCTGTTAATTTCATTGTCCAGGCCTCGAATATCACACTAAATTTAATTTGGACTGCAATCCGATTAAAAGGTAGTCCGTTTTGTTTTAAAAAAGTCGATTTGAATATGTAGAGGTAAAATAGATGTAGGATATACCTAGCTATTTATTTACTTATAGTGTGATAGTTGTACGTTCGATCCCCCTTTCTTTTAGATTAAAGTATTATTTGAGAAGTTGAATTTCATCACTCTACACTCAGTGTTCCGAATTAAGGTGGAAAGTTGAGAACGGAGTGTCTTTGTAATGTACGAGTACATTGTAAATGAGAATCGAACACACATCTATTGTGTGTATGTTCAGACACTTTTCAATTGTACAACAATGATATTGAATAGAGAAATAAGTCACTCTCTGCCCCATTATTTATTAAATCTTATGTTAATGTTTAATTCTATTGTCAAACAAGCAACGTTGAAAAACATAGTGCTCTATCACTCATCTCTTTCCAATAAAGGTTTTCCTTTTACTCTCTATTTTACCTAGAGGAAAATTTGAAAATATCCTCCGTGAAATACATTGCCTTCAGACATTCACGTTTAGTTTGTAATTAAAACGCTAATGACAGGCTCGATGGGTCTTGCATAATGTATACCTTTTGCCGTTCTTTCGATCGAATACGTTCCTTTATAGATTGACGTGGACGATACGACTTTTTTGTTTTACTTTTATACTAATAGTGTGAAGCTGAACAGATTTTTTGTGTTGGATCGTCGTTTTGTTGAGGAAGGAAAGGCTATACTACACCTAGTTAATGGTTAGAGCGGTCTCATAGGAAGTTCTTCCACGCAACTGTGGAATGGCCCACCTGCGGCAGTGTTTCCAGAACGATACGACCTGGATACCTTCAAAACGCGCGTCTATTTCCAGCTTAAAGGCCGGCAACTTACCTGAAGCTCCTGTGGCGTTACATGGGGTCGTGGGCGGCGGTGATCAGCTACCATCAGGTCTATCTATTAAAATAGGTGAACCGGTAAAAAAAAAAAAAAATTTTATGTGTTCTTGCGTTCTGTTGGAAAGTATAGGATACAATATGCTTGGAAAACAATAAATTTGTCGTCTTAGACGCTACCTACGTATAAGATATTTAGTATGATGGCTAAGTGCCCAAATTCGGAATTTAATTCCGCTCACGCAATTTCTCAATAATTCAACGGTGCATAGAGAACGGAGTGTCTTAACACTGTCTTCCCTCTGCGTACATAAAGCTGATCCATTTTATAATATGATTTAAAATATCGCACACACAAAATGAATCCATCATTTTACAATTCCCTTTGGCTAAAATCTGTCGGAGCCGAATATGAATATTATATGATAGTACATATTGATTTTCAATTGTATACCAGGAAATAATAATATAATTTATATCTATGTCAAATTGGACATAATAACTAGGTTTATTTTTGGTGTGTTTTATTAAAAGTTTTGTTATTTAGAGTTTTAATACTATTTTGAAAGTGGCCTTTACTTCTCTATTTAGTGTGGAGTGTCTAGAATTTGGGTGGAAAACAGAGTGTCTTGACATTAAGTTCTTTATACCTAATCTGGTTATATGGTTGTCCGGGTTGCAGTGCGTAACAGAAGAAAAATAATCTAAGCATCAATAGATACAACTTTCGCATATTTTCATATTATGTTAGTAAATGTTGTGAATTCTGAGGAGTTGGTACTGTATGCCGTAATGCAGGTCTCTTTGTGCTACTGTATAGCTAACCTGTGTTAAAATAACGTATATTTATGGCATATATTATTGGTCATGTCGATAAATACAGTTTATTATTTTATTGTGTGCTGTTATTATATTATCATTTTCAAAAATGATAATTTTGAAATTCATTTCTGTTTTCGCTAAAGAAAAATCGATCTTGCCAGATGTGTGTTAGTGTGTGAAGAAAATACAAAGGTTCTGTCTGATATTTAAAAGAAATGTAGAAAGGACGGAATGCAAGTTGTAAATGGTAAGATATTAGAACAGAAATAGAAGGAAAGAAACATGAATTGTGTGGAGATGCGATTTTTTGGTAGGATTTGCGGAGTAAGCTTTGCTGATCGAATTCACAATGAAGAGATACACAAAAGGGCAGATACTAGCGAGGGCATCGCGGTGAGAATGAAGAAGAACGGGCTCAGCTAGTTTGGGCACGTCAACACGAGACAAATTGAGAGAAAGAAGACAGTGAATTGCCCAGTTGTAATATGGCCCAGTTCCACCCTTTGTTGACGGAACCCTAAGTAAGGATATAAGTAGAAAAAGTGTATTGAGTTTCATTTTACAGATACATTTTTTTCTGATAATATGGCAGTCATAGACATTAGGAAAAGATAAGAAAATAAAACGACTTTGCAGATTAGTAGCATCGTTGATACTAAAATGATGGTCGTTTTTTTTTTGTTTAAACTGCTTCAAGATTACTTAACTTTTCTTAAAAGTAAATCTTCTTGTTGTTAAAACTTTTTTTTAAATACCTTGGTATTATAATCGGTTTCTAAATCGATTGAGACTTATTCTAATGACAGGTAGCTTATCTAAATAAGCTACCTGTCATTACTTTCGAGAACACACTGCAGGATGACTGGTTGACTGCAGATTGACACTGCAGGAAGGTCACTTAAAAAGCAGAATGCCCGTGGGCATATATGAGCTAGTTGATGTCAGTGGACGAGGCGAGAAAGATATTGTATGTAGAGACCGTAGCGCTTGGCACGCCATTCTTTCTGGCTAAGGATAAGGTGATAAGCTAAAAAACTAAAATATATATACTTTTTAGAAAACGTATGACAAATTTAAGATGATTTGGACTCGCACTTCTTGGAAACCGTCCAAGCGGTGTGATCACTAAGCCATACGTTCTCATCGGGTTACGTCGATATTCTTGTACGCTTGTTATAATTTATTTATGCTGTTAGTATCTGTGTAGGAAGATTTTTACAAATATCCGCTATCCTAAGATAATTGCTTAAAATTATCATTTGGCAAGAAATAATAATAAATATTTACTTAATATCTTTATCATTTATAAAACTCATACTTAGGAGAGAAAAATACTTTTTTAGAAAGACACTCTCCCCGCCCAGTTCTCGTACGCCACGCCCCATAGTTATTTACGATATAAGTACCCCTCGATAGCCCATATTAGATTTGCATAATGGCTCTAAAGCAACAAACATTACAAAAGAAAACCGTTGGAAGGAGCTAGTAGAGCGTTGGTCGTCGGTTGTGTTCTCGTTCAAGTAAATATTAGTCTAAAAGGAAACATTCGCAGAAGGAGCGCAGCGTTCTACAACTTATCAGCTAAAGTTCGTAGTTGCGTTTACATTATGCGTGTGCGCCACAACTGGTCTCAAAAAAGAAAATCATCAGTAGGTCATTAAAAGAAAGACAGCATATGGTCATAAGTCAGTCACTTCAGTCAGTATCTTCCGCCATCCCCTCAGACACTGCCATAAAACATATGAACGCTGGAAATAAGCAATTAATGGGAGTGGACAATTTTAAAATCACAAAGTTACATCTAAATCCGAGGGTACCGCTACAACTTAGGGATATCCATGGAAAGTTTCTAGCGGTTTCTAGGGTTGTCTAGCGCTACTTTCCGCGTAGCAAAATTATATATTTTTGGCTCTTATTAAAGAGCTCAACAATTTAGTAATTTAAAAATATATGAGGTAAATTTCAAAAATGATAAAAACTTTAATAGTTTGATTGCTAATTAATATTTAAAAAGAGATAAATTAGGAGCCCTTGTACTTTGTTGTCCGCCTGTCTCTCGGTCTACCATCTTTTATAAGTGTATAACTTATAAAAGTTTACCTACCATCATGAAATAGATATCCTCAGATTTTGTCGCAACCCCTCCTTCAGAGTTCTTTATTTTTCCTGTAGTTGCCACTAAATTTTACAGATAGCATCATAACACTAGTTACTATAGTATCCTATATCAGGCCGCAATCGTTCAGTGGAACCCCACTCGAGGGATGATGAAGAAATATAAACTAATTTCAATGCCCCGATATGTTACGGCATCATCAGAACATCAATGACTTGAAAAAAGTGGAGAACGGAATATCTTAGCCACTAAGTTCTCTCCGCTTACTCTGCTTTGGGGGAAAATGCAGGAAGAAAAGCTGTTTTGCAAAAGATTCTGTGCCAACCCCCGGTCTTAAACTTGAAACGGTTAAATAACAGCAGTGTCACTCTTGTAGTCAATTAGCCGCGACAACTTCGGGCTATTTTAGTTTGGGCTGAATATTTAATTCATGCATTAAGAGACTTGCGGTTTGGAAATAACTGAAAGTTTAATATATTTTATGGAACAGGCAATACGTTATGATAATATTGGATTATAGTCTGAAGTAAAAGAAAATGGGTTATTTTTTTAGTAGCGTAGGTAGAGGCAACCCGGTCTTAAGACATTTCGTTCGCTAAGCACCGCCCACGGCCTGTGGTTAAGATATTGGGCGTTGACTGTCGGAAATTAATGCCGCGTTTTGTCTTGTTCCCAAATCGAGGAAAAGGAAAAATCTTTCTCCCGAGCGGGAATTGAACCCACAACCGCCGACTTTATGGTCAGACGCTATGCTGCTAACCCACGACGTCCTCATCGTGGTAAATAATATATTATATCTATTCTTATATTATAATTTTAAAAAGAATATTGTATGTAATTACCATCCACTTACTAAACAGGATCAAAATATGTAGTATTTGAAGATAATATGAAGTATTTGTAGTAAATATGTAGTACTACCACTGGTCCAGAAGACAGTTCTGCTAAAAATAGTCGGCGACAAACTCAACAGTTGCTTGCTATATAACGCTTTTTTCTTTTTGTTTCAGAAAATCCAATGTGCTAGCAAAAATTGTTATACCAAGGCTAAACGTGACTTCTTACTACATACTCGCTGAACTAGAAGAGAAGGAAAGAGAAGAAGTGTTCCGTTTGAAAAGAGTCAAACAGAAGAAGGATTTTGAGAAGAAATTAGATGAAATTAGGAGGAGGAAAGCGACTGAAGACAGACTTCGCAAAGATGATCCATCTCAAGTACCTCCAACTCCTAGCTCTATTACAGATGTGGAGAAAAGAGAGGGTTCAGCTGCCGTAAGGAGAAAAGATGATGAAGTAGGAAATTGAAGTTTTATAAAGGAAAATAAAAAATTGCCTTCTTATATATTTGTTGAATTATTTCGCATAGTAAGAAGTATATACATCTGCCCTGTACGACCACGAAGGTCACTAGTTTGTTAGGCAATAGAGCGGCGTTAAGTTCCGAAATCAAACACGTTGTAAATTTAATATAGTCTTACTAAAAAGTCATGATAACAATGTGTAATCATAGAGCAAAATGATAATATTTTAGTTATATTCATGTAGCCTGCTCGTAAAAGACAAAATACGGCGTTGAGTTACGCCACCCATCACACCTTATATAATATAATGACCGAAATTAACAAAAGTAAGTATTTCAAAGTAAACACACAAGCTATTCACGCAATCGCATAAACTATATAGAAAATGTCCAGTGATTATAGAAAATTCACCATATTTTCCTCTTTTTTTGCATTTCAAATGTTTAGGAGTGAATGGAAACTGACAAATGGTGCCATTGAATCGGTAGTACAGGATAATCCAGCTTAGAGCGAAGTTAAAAAGTTAAGCTACTATAGCCCGCAAAAAAGTCTTAATTGTCCTTGTTTTATAATAGAAAGGCCATTGTGGCGCAGTTGCAAAGCGTTGCCTGTGAGGGCTATGCTATGTTGGGTTCAATTCCCACTCGGCGAATTGTTTTGTATAAAAGCTGCAGTCTTCAGAAGTGCTATAGGCTATATAACATTACATTACACATATGTACTAATAAATTAAAATACTTTCTAATTTGACATGCAATTTATTCTGCCATGTTAATAACAACCGTCGTTGCTAAGGAACGGTTTGCAAAGTTTGTTTGTTGTTTTAAGAAAACGTCACTCAAAATGAACTTATATTTTGATGAATTCCTTATAAAAATAAATATAAAAGTCACTTTTAGCATTTCATCTAGATTGAAATTATAGTTTACTGTATAACATTCTAATCAATAATTAATTATAAGGAGATGTCAGTGATTCGGAATGACCTAGCCTACGAGTGGTAGGTATAGTATGACCGACGCGAACGGGCAGATGACGTTGATGATTTTATAAATATTCATACATTTTTGAACTATTGTTAATATTTATGTAATTATTTGCTGTTTATAATTTATTTACACTACACTTTGGTTCTCTTCAAATTTTATTTGATATTGCTCGCAAAAATTAACCAATTTAATGTAGAAAAATGTTTAGTCATTTTATAGAGTCGATATCTACGAGTATGTACGCACGCACGGAAAACTTTAGGTACTTTTTCTAATATTAAGAATTTTCTTTTAGTTACTTTTACTTCTTTTGTTTGTTCATTTCAATAACTCAGATATGTTTTTCTAATAATATGTCTCTACTTATTATTCTTTTTGATTATTTAAGCTTATATTTTCTTATTAATTCTGTTGAAAACTGAAAATAATTTCATAAATATATTTAATAAATATTCTTATATTTCAAACAGGCGTAGCCGCGTCCGGGTCCGCTAGTTTAATATATGGTTAAGTTAACGTAAAGATTATGGGTTGTTAGAAATTAGAGTTAAGGTACTCAGCCCCCTCGCATCGCTCATTTGTCGAGACATGTTGCCACTCGCGTGTTGTGTAGCGGAGCTCAGCGCTGCAGCTTGTTACCAGAATGAGGAATTGAAAAATGATTCATTTCCCGAACGGGCATCGAACTTACAATTGTTCTGTTTGCATCCAAGCGCTGTGCTGTGTAATAACGACTTTATATTACCATAACTGGGATTCGAACCCCTTACTTTGTTTATTTAATGAACATTAAATCTTTTCATATAATTTATCTGATATTAAACTAAAATACAAATTAGAAAATCGTATCAACAGAAAAATATTCAAGCCTTAACAATACTATTGAATCGTCATTGTGCTATTAAGAAATTACCAGATCGCCTTTTGTGGAAACTGTTAGTGATGGCCGGACAGATATCAATAAAATATCCATATCTCCATACCTATATTATAAATTCGAAAGTTACTCTGTCTGTCTGTCTTTTAAACAATCAGGGCCAAACCGCTAATTAAATTGTGATAAAATACTCATATAGAGATACTTGAGGGTCGCGGGATGAACATAGGATACTTTTTTTTCTTATATTTATAATATTTTCGATATATATCCAATATTAAAATAATTATTAATTTGACATGCAAGAAAACGTCACCCAAAATGAGCTTGCTTAACGCATCCCTCTATTAAAAACTGAAAGTAATTTCATAAATATTCGTAGGTATAGTTTAAGCGGGCGTAGCCGTGTTCGGGTCCACTAATATATATATATATATATATATATATTTTGAAGCTGTCGTCGCGCAGTCGTTGCGAGTAATTGAACGCGACGGTTTTAGGTTCGGTTTCCTTTCGGGGGATTGAAATATTTTCATTTCTTTGTGGAATAAAGCACGTCGTTGAGTGAGTTGAGTGAGAATTTGCTTGTTTACAAAAAGAAATGTCTAGAATCTTTACATAAGAATACTCGTATATAATAATAGTATAATTATAACGAATATTTAGTAGAATAGTAATACACAACGGCACTAAAACGATGGACCTGGATATTAAATGGCGTAAAATTTTATATCGAAACGCTCCAGAGTAGTAGAATTCAAAGCAAATATTTTAAAAACCAGTCTTCACATTAGGTTCCCTCTGCTTACCCTGCTGTGTGCGGGATACAGCGTGAAGCTGACTTAATTATTATTTTTTTATATTTAATCAGTCTATCGACATCAACGTGAGCCACCTCTACAGTGTACGCCATTAGGCATGTAGCTGTCAACTCGCATCAATCATAATCAACCTCAGTCCGGGACTTCGTATTCTTGCCGGGGGAGACTTAGAAACGATATATTAATGTTTTTTTTTTATTATTTACTAACTTTTACCTGCGGCTTCGCACGCATGATGAGATCACAGGTACGCCAGCCTCGGTAAGTAAGCTGCATACTTTTTTTTTCAATTTTTTACCAATATTTTCTGAGTTTTGCGCGCTCAACCCAACAAACACTTCCCATTCATAATATATACGGCAAAGATATTTATATAGATTATTTGTATAAACATGTAGGTACCGAGTAGTTCAGTTGGTCTGTCACTTATTAATTGTTATAGTTTTGAGATTGAAGTTGACTGAGGGAGGCTTCACGCCTTTTCCCTCATTTCCTTCATAGCCGGTTATAGAGAGAGCCCTAGTTTCAAAACACTCCGTTCTCCACTTTCCGCTTAATTTTTGGGACATTCGTATTAAGCGGCGAACTTCTTACCAGAGCGAAGAAATGAGAATAATTCATTTTTCGGAGTCATATAAGACCTCACAATCGTCGCGTTAACAGATAGATGCTGTGCTCCTGGGGGGTTTCCATTCAGGAGAACGTATTAGAACGGGAACGGAGTTTCTTAATACAAAATTCCCGCTAACGAGTTATGCGGGAAAAAGCATGAAGCTGCATCAACAATACACGCATTTATAAAATTACTGGTACACTTGGCTTATTTTGTACCTAAACTAAAGTTATAACATGTAAACACCAAAAGACATTTTTGTTTAGTAATAAAAAAGACCAGTCGAGGTCAAAGCTGACTCACTCACATAGGGTTCCGTACCAATTTCATGATTGTAAGTGAACGGGAAGTACACCTTAAAAGGCTGATAAAGTTCAGTTTGCGAGCGAATGTATTAATTTTAAATGAAATAAGCTTCGAAATATAAGTTGGTAAAAATAATGTAATTTATAGGTAGGGAAGTAGGCTACAAATTAACAATTTTGATTTCTTATAATATTATACGGTTAAAATGGATAGGCAGACAGACAGACTTATATACAGACAATTAACAAACTCATCTATAATTCCGCACTGTTTGTAAAATATCAACATCTTCTAGGTTAACGGGAAGCACCCTATAATTTCTAGCTTCTTGCCAAATTCAACAATTGTAGGTCAACGGGAACCAGTTCATAGGTTTTGATTACGCAACCAATTAAGTACTTTCAACATTATGCAGCAAAGACGGACAGACAGAAAAACATAATACGAGCGTTTAATTTTTTCTCTTCAAGTACGGAACCCTAAAAATCACTTCAAATCATCTTAAAAATAGAACCAACGACCAACGCTTCGCTAAGTACAGCTTAAGGCCTTAATTTAAAATTTTACGATCAAACAAAATTGCGAATGTTTCTCTGCGCGTATTCAATAAATAGTTGAGAGACTACACAATACGAGTACATTGTTTTCTATGAGTTTACTTTCGTTTTCGTAACAGAAGTCCTGTCGTAAAATACTCGTATTATGTTTACTTGTAGTGGGGGGACTGTGGTTTTAAAGATTGGTGGAAAATATAGTATAGATTGTGTAATAAAGTTAATAACTAAATATTTTATAATTTAAGTAAGTAAGGAAAAGTGTCAATCACTGAATAGATTATAGCTTAGCAGTTGGATTAAGAACTAGATGCTGAGAGCGATGCGACGCATATTGTGAGGAGGTTCCTTACGATGGAATAGATGGCTTGTCTGACCATTCATTTTTTAATATTTTAAAATGTATTTACAATAAAGAAACAAATAGTAGAGTAAGTTATTCATTAATTATGAAACATTAAAATGTTACAATACAAATAAAAACTGTTTTTTATCTAAAAGATTCGAGAATGTAATGTCAGTTCAATTCCCGAGTCAGTCTTTTCTTAATCCAACCCATGGTCACACTAGTAAGTAATATAAATAGCTAATTCTCTTTACAATAACACAATTGTTCACACGTTTGTACGTGTCAGAAAAAAAATAATTTAATACGCACTACATCATATATAATGGCAAAGTTATTATTATTTTTAGTTTTTAGTTTTGAAGCTTCACGCTGTATCCCGCATACAGGGTAGGCAGAGGGAACCCATTGTTAAGACACTCCAGTCATAATTCCTCCATTTCGTCCACAATTTCCGATATTTTTCGTGTTGAGTGGTGAAACGGAAAGTGAGAATAATTTATTCCTTCTAGTGGAAATCGAACTCACGACCGTTACATTTAGCCCGGTTTATAGCGGCAAGCTTGTGCCCCTTCGCCTACAACTGGCCCCTAGCGCTATTATTATGTTACTTTTTTAAAGAAAGTACAAGTCGCAAAATGCATTGTTCAACAAAGTTGTCAAAATATTGCTACTTTTTATATATTTTTAGTATTTAATAGGATGAGGCCAGCCAGAGATTTCCACTCGAGCAAATGAAATATTTATTTAAATTTATATTCTCATTGCTTCGCTCTGGTGTCGAGAATGAATATTCGGAAATAAATTAAATACAAATTAAAACTAAATTGTGTCGTTTTGTTCTAAGAAAAAGTGCAAGTTGCAAAATTGCATTCTTCGAAAACTAGTCCAAATATGCCTATTATTTACTATTATTTTATTATACAGCAGTATTTACTTTTGTTTTCGTATTTGTCACGTACAATCACAACGGCGTGACATCTGGGATTTTTATTTATGTTTTTATTTTCTTGGAAATGATTTAAAGATGGCATCGGCTTAGGTAATTGTAGCTTAAATAATTATGGGTACTTTAATTACTTTTTATAATATGATGCGTGTGACTGTGAATGCGACGGGTTGTTAGTTCGATTCTCGCTGGAGGAAATAAAATATTTAGATTATATATAGGTATTTTCATTCCGTCTCTCTGGTATCGAGGCAAAACGCAAATAGAGTTCCGCCAACCAACATGCAATGCTTCCAGGATTTGGCTGAAAATAGGGAAAGGAAGTGTCTAAATGGGAACAGAGTATCTTAAAACTAGGTTCACAGTTGTTCTCTTCGTTTGCGCTTTGTGCTTTGTATTACCTATTTTATATGTGCTTATCGTACTGTATATTGGAGCGTGAAGTTAGAAATGTGCGTTAATAGTATTTAGTTTTACATAATATTATAAAACAAAACTCGCTTTCTATCGGTACATATTAGTCTTTATATAGGTAAATGTACTCGTAGGTACGCTAGGTATCTTTCAAACTACGCAACGGATTCCAAAGGAATTAAAAAGAATATCAGAAACTGTTATGTGATTTCATTAAAAACTAACTTTTCTAGGGAGGTAGGGAAGAAGAAAATTAATAGAAATAATAAAAAGATATAAGGATGCCATGAACGGTACACCAGTCTCTATATATAAAACTGTTCCGTGACTGACAGACAACGCACAGTCCGCACTACGCGGCGTAGAACGCTGGATTTGTCATGTAGGGATTTTAGTGCTCCTCTATACTCTTCTGCTAGAAGATTATAGAGGAGCACTAAAAGTGGATTTGCCAAAATTATAATGGTGTATTTTATTCTATGTTTTACTATTTGTTTTTATAGCGGCAACAGGTCATCTGTAAAAATTTGAACTGTCTGAAAATTACGCTTCTTGAGAGCCTGGTCACGGATATACTCACAGCGAACTCTAAGTAATAGGGTCCGTTTTACCTTTTGTGTACGGAACCCTAAAAAGAACAAAACCAAGAGACAGCCTAAAAGAATGTTCGGTGTCATACAAATTTTAAATAAGTAATGGCAGATCATAAAATATTTGTATACAATTATTTGTAGACTTTCTATTGTTTTCATACTTTTACGTAACGGGTTATATTTTTAGGTAAAATAATGAATCTATTATTTTTTTAAGTTCAAAGAAAACTTTCTTTGCCGTTAAGGTCCATATCTTGAATATTTTGCTAATATTCCGCCATTATTCTTTTAGATAGTTATTTATTATTTTATCGCTAGCGGAAATCGAACCCACAACGGTAGGATAAGAACTATTTATATATTTTTTGCAATTAATTTTTCATATTATATGTTTTTAATTGATATATAGTTATTATAATTGATTAAAGATAGACCCAAATTTGCGGCGCGGCTTTGAGTACCATCACTAAACAAGCCGTGCGTCTAGAATTCGACTGATAGTGGGAAACGGAAGTGTCTTATGCTGATAGGAGTGTCTGAATACTTGGTTCCTAGGTTCCCTTTACCTACCCTACTATGTGCGGGATACAATATGAATGTAAAAAAATCTATTAAGTGGTATTATGAAACTTTTACGTATCTGACTCAAATTTAAACTACCTATAGTTACTCAACAAAAATGAAGAAAAGCAGTGAAAAGGTAATCATAAACGGAAGTAAAATTTTAATTCTTCATACCTTTCATGTAAAATCCTTTTGTTTGTTTAGGCCTTTTGTTGTAACATAACGGGTTATATAAACAAATGGACCGACAGTTTTATTGCTAACAGTTAGAGAAAGTAAGTATTAGTCATTGATGAAACTGCTAATTTCTTTTCTTTTGTACTTAAAAAATAAATATGTAAAAATGATAATATAACACTATTGTTAAAAAAAACAAATATTTAAATACAAATAGGGGGCTTCGCCTCCTGTTCGGCGGCGGAAAGTGGTGAACGACACTCCCATCCGAAGTCACAAGTGTGTTAATGTGAAACGGAGTGTATTAACAATAGGTTCCCAGGTTCCCTTTGCTTACCCTGCCATGGGCGCGATATAGCGAAAAGCAAACAAATTTCTTTGTCTTTTGAAGCGTGTTCTTTATTAGCACACTAAGCAAGGCGAACGGGCCTCAGTGAGCGAAGCTAATATATATGTTTTTTTTTCCTTTCATTAACAAAAAAATTGAATCTTATACCTTTGTAATGTATAAGATAGGTTTTAAAAGAGTCTTCCCATGAAATCTAACACCTGTTTGCAGGTGAATATAAATTTTGCTTTTCTTGCAGAAATACTGTAATATAATCGTGCAGATAAATATATGAACATATGATAATTTACTAAACAATATTGAAATTGTATGAAAAATTCGTTTCTTATTATGATATGAGGAATAAAAATTAATTTCTTGTTTGTTCCACAAAAAAGTTGGAATTGAACCAACAACTACTGTGTGTGGTTAAGTTTGCCCCTCGTGCCTCCGATGAAGACTTACCTATACAGTGAGTTAGAGAAGCTTTAGTATTAAGACACTCCGTTCCTAACTCACTATTTAGTCACTAATTTTAAAGTGGTATATAGTATTACTCCTGACTATGAATCGAACCAACCACCTCGTTAATTCAATTCACTAAATACTTATATTATATAGATATAATAAATGTGATGGGTTCCGTGAAAAAAGAAAGTTGTGAATTCTCTTTCCCTCCCATAAGAGATATGCATAGCTAACTAAATATATATAGAAGGCTGTATTTCAAAGAGGATCTCTAAAATATAAGATATTTCGCACGTCCACGGATAGCCAAACACGTAATTTTACCGCTAAAAAGCGTTAAAAGCATCGTGAGGCGCAAAGTTTATGGTACACCGAGATTAAGTTGAAAAGAATTGAACAAAAAGAGTGATAAGGTAGAAGCCCATTTGGAATGCATTGTCTATGATGGTTGATTTGATTCCCATTTCCATTCCTGTAGAAATTTCGGAAAATCTTCCCCTATTACTTTTCTATCGGTACTTAGTAAGGAACCTGCCAAATTTCATCGTTATATCCTGCATAGTTTCGGCTGTGCTTTCTCTGTAACGGAAGAGTTTAATATATAAATAAAATGATAAATAAACAATAGAGATTAACAAAAAAGTCCTTTAACATTACAGAAAAGAAGAGAAATGTTAAACCATTTGCGCCTACTATACCACGAACTCAAAGCCGCCGTCAGTGCTATCAATAAAACAAACAAACAAACACACAGGTCTCACGTTACTAATGCATCAAACCCTTTGTTGTTTTGAAATGACACCGGGAATTTTAAAATGGCGTTGGCTATTGGAAAAATGGAAAACTAGCGACCCGACCGTGGCTTTGCCTGCTTCAACATATTGTAATATTATAGCTAAATAATAAAATTTTGTTACCGAAACTGTAGCTCATCTGTTTTTATGATGTATAAGCTATATTATTGTAAATTTCATCGAAATCTGTTCAGTAGTTTTTTCATGATAGTGGAACAAACATACTATTTGGTTTTACTATTCATTTTTACAGTGTCCCATTTATGATAATAACGATAATATAATATAATAATGATCGGTAAGTAAAAAAAACCGTAAAAATGAGTAATAGTCCACGAAAATGGAATTAAACCTCCTCTTTCCATTTATTCTATTGAACCACTGAATCAATTACGCTACCAATACAATCCATATCTATATTATAAATTCGAAAGTAACTCTGTCTGCCTGTCTGTCTATCTGTCTTTTACGCAATCAGGGCCAAACCGCTAATTTAATTGTGATAAAATACTCATATAGAGATACTTGAGGCTCTCGGGATGAACATAGGATACTCATATTTGTAATATTTTCGATATATACCAATATATTAAAATACTTATTAATTTGACATGCAATTCAAACTCCGCCATGTTAATAACAACCACCGTTGCTAAGCAACGATTTGCAAAGTTTGTTGTTAGAAAACGTCGCCCAAATTGAGCTTGTTTAATGCATCTCTCTGTTGAAAACTGAAAATAATTTCATAAATATATTTAATAAATATTCGTATAGTTCAAGCGGGCGTAGCCGCGTTCAGGTCCACTAGTAACAGTATATACAATTAAACATAAATAAATTGAAGCGTGTTATAATATTTGACGTGATGTCGGGCGCGGGCTAGATAAACTAACTTTTGTATTTGGGCAATGTGTTTACTTATTCCTTAAATATGTCGATTATGTTTATTATGGAAGTGACTCTAGTTATAGCTTCGCTTTATCCCGCGGGAAAGCGAAGGTGGGCTATGTCTATCTTAGAATAAATTTGTGCCCACCCCAATTGTTTTTGTAACAAATCATTTGGTAATGAAAAATATTTTTTACGTAAACTTATGTTTCATAACAGGTTGAGAAAGTCTGGTGATTTTTCACTACTTTCCATTTTTTTTATTTAAAAGTTAAATATACTTTAAAATGTATTTACCTTTTAACACTAGAAACGCCGCCGTCCCATTTTTGTCTCAAACGCAAGTTTGATTGTATTATAACTTTTTTATTTGTTAATTTATGTAGATGAATCTTTTTGACAATTACCAATTTTACACCTTTATTTAATTAAAAATATAAATAATTTTATAGCAGTCATACTTTTTGAAAAATAATGGTATTTACCTAGAACTGCCGCTGAGTCATTTTTGTCCCGCCATTATTATTTTATTATTTTAGGGTATAATTTGACATATTTTCATGCCTCGGGGACGAGGTGTAGGTGTAGGGGCGATGCAGGGGCGAAAAAAAAAGAATAGTACGTTTAGCAGTCAATGCCTAAGTTTTTAGGGTTCTGTAGCTTTTAAGGAAAAAAAAACCCTTATAAGATCATTTTTTTGTCCATCCGTCTGTCTGTGCCTTTATCTCAGGAATGCTTGGAGAAATCGACTTGATATTCATATTAGTATATGAATATCCACTATATGACGATCTAGTCGCTTGATTTCCTGGAAAAGCGCCCTTAAAAAAAGATATGACCATTTATATAGTAAAAAACGTGTATTTCGACACTATATATTTATACACCAAAATTAATAAGGTACTTTCAGTTAACGTACAATTATGAAATTTGGCAGCTGGCATCTACATGTAGTATTTTAGTACAGGAAAAAATCTGAAAACCATTTATGTATAAATCTTAAAAAATAATAGCCTGAAAAGTGCGGTAAAATTGGTGTCAATACTAAATTTTGCCGCTAGTTCAAGTGAGGTATCAGATGAAAGGATGACTAAGCTAGGCTTGAATTTCAGAAAAACACTGGATACTAAATGTGGGCAATTGTAGGGTGTAGGTAGAGGAACCTAGTGCTTTGCAGTCCGCCGGCATTTTCCGCCGAATTCTGGAGGCATTCCCACGCAATGTTATAAATCATCTGTGATGTATCACTGATGAAGAATATATTAATGCATTACATTTACCTATAATTTTTTTAACTTTAACTTATAATTTTGTAAGATTTATTCAGTTAGTTGTCACGACCTTAGACCGTATTTGAAATATTGCATTCTTTCTTTGTCTTTTGTTTTTTGGTACTTTTATGTCGGTGAAAGAATAAGAACTGATTATTAAAGATGGTCTACATATTTTATGAATGATTTTAATAATATATTTTTTTGTATTATACCAACAATCAACATAATAAGTAGAATGGGACAAATTTGTCACGACGGCGGTCAAGGGGGGGTCTCAATCTTCGGCACTTCTAGTGTTTACTAATTCATTGTAAAAATATCATGACGGGGTTAATTTTGGGGCTGGCCATATATTCGTCGACATTCCTTTGGAGTTGCGCTACACGGTAATAGAATTCGTTTGAAAATTGTCATCTTCTTTTACATTTAAATTGTGTATAAGTGGCAGAAGTCGATGCTGCGCTTGATCTTCCAGAGTGAGGAAAATGATAAAAAATTACGTACAGTTTTTCCCGGAAATGCGAATGGAACCTGCAACCGCCGCGTTCACAGTCAACCGCTGTCACTTCGCCGCGACGGGCTCTTAAGTTATATAGTCACATATAATATTGAAACGAAAAAAAGAATAGGTACCTTGTCATAATAGCATTAACACTAACTTACTGTTGGACTGTTTGAAATAGAGCGTAATGGCGTGTAGAGTCGCCAAAAGTTTGAGAAAAAAGTGAAAAAACCTTAAATAAAAAATATATATATTTATATATTAAATTCAGTAGTATTATTCAACTATAACTTAATTACATTTTGTTGTGATATCATCATATCAACATAATATATAGTCCATATCCATAATCCTCATCAAAACCGATCACCATGATAGATCACCGCTGGCTGACGCTGCGTGTGCCAAGGTATTCTTCTATGAATCCCGGCGGATTTTCTCGTATCCTGCTATGCGGGAAAAAGCGTGAAACTGTATAAAACTCTAAGCATACCTAGATGTATTAATTAACGAACTCCTTCAGACTATTTTAAAACCATGACAAAACTTTTAAGGAGGACTCACCTAGCCTTCCTCCATTAATTTTTGCAGTGATATAGATTCTTCTCTTTCAATACATACACAGTTGTGTAAGTAGTATAAGTCATAAATAACGAAAAGAGCAGAAAAAGGCACGGACGACCAATGGTGTTATAATTAATAATAAAAAAAGTCCAATAAATATTTCTTATATAACAATAAACGTGGTCACAAGAGAAACCGTACCGAAAAGCGGATTTATTTCATAATTAGATGAATGATAAACTAATTTTGAACAATTGTTTTGTGTATGCTCATTTTGTTTCACAATATTTATATAAGCGGTTTGTCTCTTGTATGAAAATATGTATTAATATCATGCTGCTACTATAAACGGGATTAAAAATTATACGTAGATCGACCACCATATGTAGAATTTATGAATTTGATTTTTTTGGTGCAGCGTTGAGTTCCGCCACTCAACACGTAGATATTATTAAGATATGCTTGGGTCTCTTTACCTGCGGCCGAGGCTTACGGATGATTCTTTGACGTCCGTAGCCAAAATCAGCTGCTTTTCTAACAAAGTGTTTAAATAGAATATTAAAATAAAAATCATTAGATGGACTTTTACGAATTAGCATGCATACAGATAATATTAATGGCAAAAGGAATAAAAGGCGTTGTATTGTTTTTTAACTTCACGCTGGATCCTGCATATAGCAGGTTAGGCAGAGAGAGAGTTAGAGAGAGAGAAAGAGCCTGAGAATGCAGTGTTAAGACATTCATTTCCCATAAAGACACTTCCGTTCCTCACGTTCCACTGAATAAAAGCTTTGAAAGCTAATTAATTTGTATTGGGATAGATTAATTAGTATGTAGCGGGATTATAACCCGTACTTCTTTGTCATTATACAGCGTTATTATCACTAAGCCATATGTTCTCAGATATACATATATACCAACAAAAGTGCCTACTTTTTTTAATAATGAGAAACAGTATAAAATAGATATAAAAATAAATTATACAAATTACAAATTTCTAGATAAAAATGATACTGTAGGTAAATTTCTTCTTCTAGTCGTTACATACTTAACTTTCCCAGTTAGGATTCGTCACGTATTCATGCTGTAATGGCGTACCTTACGTACATATTTTTAACATGTGATGATAGATTTACGATTTGGAAGTTAAAGTTAGATGTATTTCAAAGCTTATATTTTTACCTATGTATAGATTTATTAAAGTTTATATCATAAATTTATGTATGAAATATAAATATATCCGTTTTAAATGACTCTACATTCATTAAAATTGATAGTTTCATATATTATAAAAAAATAAATGAAATTTATATAGATAGAGTGATGTAAGTATCACAAGATCTATTTAAATATGTAGCCCATATTGTACCGTAGACCCCATAAAGCCTTTGCTCGGGCTTCGCGAGCTTAAAGCTTGTTTGTGGCAATGCACTTTTTTACTTACGCGTCGGGTACGTTCAATATTAACATACGATAGCAACTCGCAAAATATATGAATTCCACCTTTATGAAACTGTACAAAACCTTAAAATTATTAATAAATATAATAATAACATAAGATAAGTAAGATTCGAATAAAAAATTCAAAAGAACTCTACATTTTATAAAGCTTTCGGTCTTACATAATACCAAAAGTTCGTTTGGGTCTCGTATAATACAGTACAATCCTGGCAGTAACTCGAACGCGTCGGTTAGACTAGGGGTTAGTGGGGGAGGGGCGCGGGCCGCATGCGTACCTCCAGCCCGAGCAGCATTCCAGTATTCGACCGACGGCCGCGCGGCGCCACGCAGCCACTCCGCGACGCACGATCATACAAAGAACGCCTCAGTATTGTAAAAAAAACTGTGATGTATTGATTTATTTCAACGCTTAACAAACATAGAAGACATCCAACGCAATACTAAATAACGTTACAGTGTAAATAAATAGAGTCTAAGTGATCATAGAGACGTTTAAAGCGGGCCACGTCCCATGAAATTCCACATTTATCGATGAATAGAATCTAGCGGAGACCGAACATGGTGGACTGTACGCGATGAGTGGAATTGTTGTTGTGTGAAACGGTTTTTTATTATGCATTTAGTGAATTTTGTTTGTTTTTAAATATGGATTGGTATATCCGGGCTGAAGCGTAGACAGAGTGGCTCGAGTCTCCTTTCGGATATGATTTTGTGAATGATAAACATACAGAATGGTGTCCTTTACTTATTTCGGATTGCGACAAGCGCCTTGGACCTTGCTAGTCCTGATCTTCTTCATCGAGAGCGTCATGGGTAACTACGCCAAATCCTTCTACATACATTGGAACACAACGAACAGTATATTCAGAATAGACAACACCGACCATGTATTCGATTTGAATAAAGGCAACGCTCAGTTCGAGTACGACCAAGTGAACATAATATGTCCCGTGTACGCGCCCGGGACGTTCGAGGAGGACACTGAGAAATATATAATTTATAACGTTAGTAAAGAAGAATACGATACTTGTAGGATAACCAATCCAAACCCTCGCATTATAGCGATATGCGATAAGCCGCACAAATTGATGTTTTTCACGATCACCTTCAGACCGTTCACGCCGCAGCCCGGCGGGCTAGAATTCCTCCCAGGTAAAGATTACTACTTCATATCGACGTCTAGTAAGGACGATTTGCATAGACGCATCGGGGGTCGTTGTCTCAGCAACAATATGAAGCTGGTTTTCCGGGTGTGCTGCAAGCCGGAAGACCAGCCGCCAGCTCCTCCCTCGCAGCCGACCCCTCCGCCGCCGCCTCCGCCGCCCACCATGCTGCCGACCACCACGACGACCACCACCTTCAAGCCGGTGACTAAGAAGACGCACAAATACGATAAGACGCAAAACGAGGTAGTGAAGAGCGAGGAGCTTTCGTACTCTCGCGGGGCGGCGCTAGCTTCCTCCTTGGCTTTGGCTCTGGCTGCGACCGCCGTTTTAGCGCCCCTGGCTCGGTGAATGTGCGCTAAAGCGGCGCGGCCACCGCGACCCGATCTATTGGCCAAGCCCGATTCACACACAACACAAACTCTACAATCCCTACAGTCTCTAAACTATCCGGACTCTCTAGTCTTTACGTGAATCGTGGGTGTGAACAAAACTCTAGTGATTTAAATTGGAATGATAGTGTTATACTGTGCTCATATAAAGGATTCTTTTGGATTTTGTAAGTACATAGTGCGGTAACGAGATTGGTGTTCGAAATGGATAAATGACCGTTGGTTGGTCGAGTTGTGCAAAATTCCTAGTTATTTCAGAAAGTTCCAATCGACAAATTGTTAGTGTTTAAGGAACATGAGCCTAATTTTACTATTAACTAAAATATCTGGCCTACGGATAATCGAACTATTATTATAAATAAAGATCGGAAGGCAGTTGCTGCGGCGATAATTATGAAGTTATCATATACACATACATACATACATATATATAAATATTTAAAAAAATCGTTAAAATGTATAATGGTAATATACATAGGTTTCTTAAACCATTAGAAATTAAATTTTTATATTTTCACTAATGCAATCGTGGATTAAGATTTAGATTCGATACTGTCTAGATGAAGTCTCTATATAGGGCGATGTAGCTAGCGTTTAATTTAGTTGAAAAGACATGTTTGTTTATTTTTTATTTTTCCATACTATTACAATTTTATTTATACGAGAAAAAAAATGGAACAAGAAAATCTTGTTCGGACACACTGTGATTTTGGTTTATTTAGGGTGTAATTTTTCTATATATATATTCTATATATATTTTTTCATTTGTGATAAATTCCCTTTTTTGTATTTAATATTGCATTTCAATATTTGTTTTACCACACGACTGATTTGATGCTTTATTATTACAAATAACACAAATTAAATATATTAACAGCTTTTAGTGGCTTTTGGTCACCTACAATAATTATTATTTTGAGTCAATACTCAAAAATGGCAAAATTACATCTCAGATCTGGCCTCCGCTTAATAAATGTTAAGCTATCATAATTAATTGATTAGAAATTAATCATTTTCATATTATTATGAACTTTTATGTTTGAAACCAGAATAAAGATATAGAACGACTAACTTGGGGTATATTTGCGTAAAACAATAGGATTAAATAATAATTGTCCATAATTTTGTCAAAAATCTATAATATTAGGTCAAAGCATTTTTAATTTTGCTATAAATTTATTCAATAAAATTGACGATGCTTAGTTAGAAACTTATGAATTGCTTCATTTTAAGTAATTTTCATATCAATTTTGTTCTGGTTCCAACATATTATATGCACAGTTGGTGCTGTAATGTGAACTGTCATCTGTTCACAAAATGAAATAGTCAAATAGTTAAATAGTAGTTGAAATAGACCGGTTTTCAGTTAGACATACGCATTTAGTGGCAGTTGGTATATTTTTAAAATAGTGCTTAAGGATACGTTTATATTTCACACTGCATTGATTACTGTTGTTTTATCAGGATTAGTTTAGTCCATTATATTAAAATAAAGCAGAAATATTAAATGAGAATAAATGAAAAAGGAAACCACGTGGTTGAATTCTTAAAAGATCCAAAATAACAGATGACTTAATAAGTAAAAAAATAAGATTGATATCTACATTGAATTAAACAAAAACTGAATTAAAGTAATTGTCTGATAAAAGGATACTCTAAAAAACATAATATTGAAGCATTACATTAATTACTTAAAACGTTTTTACAAGTGACACTAATTGCTTTATTTTACACTATAACGACCTAACCTTGTGAGACAAAAGACTACGGACGGGGCATTATGAAAATAAATTCCACTCAGAATAGATTCTTAATGACAGATTTCACCCCAAAAAAGAAACTAAGTTGAACAACGTAATAGACGTATATCTTAAGTTTAATTTACCAAAAACAAAGTAAAAAGACACGCACATGAAATGAATGATTCAAGCGAACAAATGGTCTTAAAAATAAAATTTTGAATATCTATTATGCTCCATATGCTGAGTGTCTATTTTAAAAAGCTTAACCGTGAAGATATACTTAACCATTTCGTGGTACAGACTATGTTTAAAGCTTTAGTTTATTTTAAGATTACGACCCTGAAGCTCGTGAAGGGATAATCGGCCTAACCTGTTCGTAATAAGTTTAAAGCGTGTTTACTTGCTCTCAACTGGTTGAAATAATGTATGATGTGCAAACAATTAGTTTATCACGCTTTTAATGACGTGAATAATACTAAATACACGGCCTAACATATTTACATTTGACAATAATGAGAATCCAAAAAGGAGGATTTAAAATTGTTGAATCATCCAAAAGTTAGTCAAAGCCTAGCTTTTGTTTACAATTTTAGATAGAAGTGGCCTAAATGTTATATGAGAAAAGAAGCAAAAGAACAAACTTACATCACATGAAATTAATTAAGACACACCAGTCTAATGGTTAAAAGATGTTGTTAATAAAAAAACAAATAAATTATTACACAATATAAAAATTACTAGCGATAACTCATATTACACAAGAAACATTCTGAATCAAAGAGACATACAGAATGCAACATTTAATTGATGACCGCATTTATTTAAATAGATGATACAAAAACTTTACTAAATCATTTTTGTTCTGAGAATGTTTATGAACAAAAAGGAAACATAAAAGATTTTAGATTAACAATTGGAATTTGCATTCTTAGAAGGTATATTGTAAATGAGAAAGATAATAAAAGATCATAAGTTGCAGCACCTTTAGATCTTTAGGACTGGAGATTAACATGAGATTAAGAAAGGTAATTTCAACAATGCAGTGTGAAATTTGAATGTGTAACCAACATTTTTAATAGTACTTCTCTCTCTATTAGTTTTTCTTTAGATGTGCTGTGTACTTAGAATAATTAATTGCCTATTAAATGAGATGACCTCATTTTTTAAGTCTCAAAACAAAATCAGTCCGTTAGCTATAATGATGGAAATGGTAATTTTATATTTAACTAAATCTTGGGTGATTTCCAACAACACGAAGATACGGTTGGCAGACTTTTATGACGCTAATGTCTAAATTATTTAAATGTCTACTGTTCATATTGTATTAACAAGATCATTGTGAGAATGTATAGATGAAATTGTTTCTTTTTTAAATATTTGTTTGTAAAAACAATCGAATTTAACTCTTTCGTATTCATAATAGATTAGATTTAGGTTTGATTCATTTGGCTAGGGACAGGACTAAGTATCCGAAGTTCACTGCCAACCTTCACTAGTTGGAGAGGCACTTTAAAAAGAAGAAGAAGAATTCAAAATTAAAGTTTTAATCACTTTGCAATTGTTGTAAATTAATTAAAGTTAATTATGTATTTATTGTTGAAATTAAGATGTCGTGTCGTTTTAAATTCTATTGTTTTGAATTTGTACAAATGACTGTTTCGTTTAACGCCTCTTTTAATGATAATAAAAGTGTTAGCAAAAATACTAACGCCAATTATATTTCAGTTGAACATCTTGTGCATAACGAAATAATTTAAATCGTTCAAGTCATAATTATTGTACATTCTCATATATATTTTACAAATTTTTTTTATAAATATTTTCGGTCTTCAAACTTTTTGAATTTTTACCAACCGTTTACAAACTTTAAACATCTTTATTCTGAAAGTTGATTTAAGTTGTACTTACTTTTCCATATTATAGTATAATTAAATAACAAATGCATTACATATTCATTCATAATCATCATAATCCAAATAATGATTATAGAAACGTACGTACACATATTGTGTTTGTGTTTGTTGGAAATCACCGTTTAATTGATAATTTGTAAGAATAATGTTTCTTTTATTGTAATGGTATTAGCTATTAAATTGAATCAGAGCGTCTCAGTGTTTCAAGGCGGATAAGTCCTCGAATTTGTGCCTCATTTTATCGTTTTACGTGGAAGGCTTTATTATTATGGAATCTCATTATGTAGAAATAAGTGAATACTTATTATTTTTAAAAAGATTCTTTAAAAAAAAGATATGTTCTAAAGCCTACGTGAAATTTTGATGAATTTCTTTGCTCAGTGGAGGTTGTAAAATATTTTAAACTCCCTATTGTTTGAATACTTAAATATTTATTATTTTTAAGCTTTTTTTAAAACTATTATTATTATTATTATTATATTTTGTACGCGTGTTCTGTGAATAAGAGCAATTAAATGAATAGATATTTTAAAAGCATTGAAGTTTTTCAACAATTAAATAATCAATTAAAAAAACCCTAAGCAATAGTGCAAAAGCTTGGCTGTATGATATTGAACAGCATTAGTCCTTAAAATAACTATACACTAAAATGTAAAAACAGTTTAGCTTTTTTGTAGTTTTACATATAATATAATATTTCAATTCTTTGTTAATCATACATGACACTTCCCAAAATTTATTTTTAATTCTTTCCATATAAATTTACGGTAGATTTTGTACTTAATTTAGAACTGCTTAAAATTTGTGGTTACTTGTTTTTCTCTAATCATTAGAAAATAGTCTTAAAATAATCAGTTTATTGTTAAAATTTTATTCAGAAGATTATACTTATACGAGTATATTTATTTACTTTTACTAAAAAATTACATAGTTACTAACTAACTCTCTCTCTCTCTTTCTCTTTGTACCTCACACAATGCAGGACATGCGTGAGGCTTAATATTATATTTTTTTGAATAATTGTGTAATAATGGATGTTTTTGACATCACTGCAAAGAAAATAAGATAATGTCCGTTTTAAGTGTCGATAAACAAAGAGATTTGAACTAATATTAGCGTATATTGGTACCCTTAAATCACAAAACAAATACAAAATAAAAAGGTGTTGCCAATAATGCTTATTGATAAGAATAACACTTTGCACTTATCATTGAATATTAAATATTTAAAATATGTATTCGCATGGTCTTAAGTGCAAGTTTAAGCAAAAAAATATGTAAAGCTAAACGACAAATGACTGCAATGTTTTTTAAACCATTTAGCCATTTTTAAAGCCATAAATTACTTTTTTGTAATATTTGAACATTTTTTTTGGTTTTAAACCAATGCTATAGCGAAACAGTTGTCAAATGATATTTGTGGGCTTGATTCTGGTTTACCAAAGTAATATGTAAATTTAAAAAAAATCTGTCAGGTCGCAGCCACTAAAATGGTTCAAAGTAAAGAAATTTTGTTTAGTTAACCGTTATAAGAATCAAGACATTAGACAAAAAAATATATGATTGTTAATAGTATTTTTTACACTCATCGTCAAATTTAATTTAAATGTTCTAAAAACTGAAGAGTTTCTTCTATTAAATTTCAATCAAATTTAAACGTCTAATTAACACAAATAACGTTTGAACAATAAAATATCTATAAAAAGCTTTGTAAATAGCTCGTATCGTGATTTTAATGAAAAAGCCAATTCAATTGCTAATTTAATCTTTTTTTGCTTTTTAATTTGTCTTTAATGTCCTCTATTACGTACTTTGTTAAAATTTATGAAAATTTGGTTTATCTATAAATATATCTAGGAACTAAATTTTATAGGCATCTTATAAATTCATATGGAAGTTTGTGGGTTATTTTTATGTTATTTCAATAATAACTGTTTAAAATTCTAATAATTTTTGCAATTCGAAAAATATTATAAGAAATAGAAGAAAGAAATATACTAAGAAATAGGCCAAGTAATTTAATTTAAAAAATTACAGCTTTCACTGATTTTCTAAATTTTTCATATGAATACTTTTAGAAATAGGTATGTTTAGAAAGGTTCATTTAAAACTGATTAAAACTTAAAGTTTTATATTTAAAAACGGCCCTGACCTAAGTTTCTTATGTGCTTTGAATTTCGATTGAAATTATTTTTCTTAATAGTAATAAAAGAGAATCTACTGACTACACTCTTCTGCCAGTAATCAACGATTAGGAACACTCTTTTGCGGGAAATTGGAAACCATATCTCTTAATATTGATATCTTTATTTTGCAAATAATTATAATATCTACTTAATAATATAATTTTTACCTTACTTCGTTATTGAGTAGGTCTTTAAATGAAGTTTGAAGTATGTTTATTGACTAAAATTTATAATCTAAGCAAAAAGATATAGGGACGGATTTATTAATTTCATATATCAACTAATTGCTCTTATTCCGAATGAAAAAATAAAATATTTAACCACGTTGGTGCTAAAAAAGACTATCAAAATCTCATAATGTATTCAAATTTATGATATTATTTTATATCTTTCTAAACTTTGTTTCTCTCAAATATTCTAACGCTTAATGCTGCGTCTGCGCAAGTTTCCGTGCAGCTTCTACTTCTTTTTATTAACTTAGCTATTTATTTTAAATGACTGATAAATTATTTCTTTAAATGTACTTAAATTTTAGCGTAGTATGCTTCAGCTACCTCTAAACTTTAAAATATTTATATATAAACTTAGATAAGGGCCTTTATACACTGAGACACTCCGGTTATTTTCCTAAAAAAAAAAACAATGTTCAGAAGCCTCAATTTTCCTAAAGCGATTGTTGGTAATAAAAAATAGCACGTAGGTTATTCCATTTAGAATATTATGATCGTATATTTTTTGCAACTATTATTAATGCTATAATACTGTGCGGCCATAATTCTGGTTGATTCTGGATTGTTCTCGAACATTCTATAATACTCTGGGGGCGAGACATCGATATGGAATCGAATATAACATTTACTGTTTATATATTTATAATTGAATTATTTGTGGATATTTTAAATATATGAATTAATGAAATGTATTGTTTATTGAACTATTTGTGACATTTTGAAAGAAGAAAGAAAGAAAGAAAAAAAATACAGCATTTAAATTATGAAATTATGTAACCAATACAGCCATTTTGTATATTGTAATTGTTTTTATAACATATCGCATAATATTTTGTAAAATTTTCATAATAAATTGTTTCATGAATTTCGACAATATTCCTCTAGGCATATAAAAAGACTGTAAATCGTCTTATTAATAATAATAATGTCTTTTTCACACTTTGATTATAAGTTAACGTGTGAAAGAAACAGATGTTTATGTGTTTTTTTTCATAATAAATTTGTATTATGAAGACGATATTTATAATATAATGTTATATTCGATTAATTATATAAAAATTGGTATAAAAATATTGTAATAATAACATTTATTTGTAAATTATGTATAAAATTCATCGTAAATGTCTCTGCCTCATCGAAATTGATGAGAAATGTCAAAATTTTTTTTGAAAAAGATAAAACTAAAATGAAGAAAAATTGGCAACGATTGTAAAAAGGGGAGGGGATGAAAATTATTGTACCTACTAAGTAAACAATAAGGAGTTGTAAATATGTTGTTATTAAGAAGTAGACCCTGTAGGTATTTATTTTCGATTTCAGGCCTTTGTTAAAATCCAAAGTTTTTAATTTATTTTTCGACCAATAAATGTTGGAGAGAACTATTTGTTGTTTTTGTTAATTATTAAACCACACAAAATTAAGTTACTTCTAGAATTGTATATAAAAATTAAACCTATCAGAATTAAAACCTAAATCCTCGAAAAATATTAATTCTCTTAAGCTAAAGGTACTTTAAGAAATTATATTAAATTTCAACACGCCACGCAATTCTAGTTATATGCTTAAATTAATTAATATTTACGAAAAGTAAATAAATATAATTTAAAAAAAGTGTAAATCGAACTGTCCCATAAAGCACCATTATCTTTTACTACCAACAACTTTGTTTTCTTTTTCAAATGTTTGTATAAGTGACAAAGTTACATTTGCAGTTTGAAAAATCATGTTGGTTGGAATTTTTGTTAAGAGTTCATTGAAATCTGCAAGCTCATATTTATATTTTTCACTTTTACTTTTAAAAGAGAAGAGGAGCAGAGGTAAGTAGACCTCATATATGAGAGTGTGGGAGTATCTGATTTTCAAATAATTGAGCTTTCTCAGCGATTTTATATTCAATATTTTTTTAAGATCTATCTATATAGAAACTGCAGGAATAAGTTTGTATCCGTAAAACAGTTCAAAGACTATTGTCATTATTGCGTCTCTAATACATAATAATGGCAGTTTTTTTCTAAATAAAAATAATAAATAACGGAGTATTATTACTTATTAATAATATAGTTTAATAGAAAGATAATTTAAGAAAGTAATAATATAATTTTTGCCCCATTTCATTATAGAGTTGTTTATTGACTAAAATTAATAAACAATGTTAGATATAATTACAAAATTAGATAACAGAGTATTATTAATATGTTATCATTGACTTCCCTACATGTGAAGATAATGCTTTATCTTTAGGAATAATAATGTTATCAGTGCTTTGAGTGACCGTAACCTTGCAAGAAGGTTGATAAGGAAGTTGGAGGCCGTTATAGCGCAGTGGTACAGCGTGTAACTCTTAGCGCGACGGTCGTGGGTTCGAAGCTCGATAGCGGATTCCCTTTGTCTATAATAGGGTATGGCTATATACGGGATACAACGTGAAGCAAAGAAAAAACGTAGATAAAGTAAGTACCTATACAAAATTACGATGCTACGTAATATATTAGGGGGAAAGAGGGGAACGGTGTATCTCTTTCTTTGTCTTTGATTTCTCTGTATACCTTTGAAAAAGTAAATTTTTTTGATTCTAAAAATTTAAAATGTCTTAAATCTCTGAAGGCCATCCACGCTAGACAATAAAAAACCTAAGCAGTATCTACACAGTTTAATTATTTCACTAAAAAGTAATTTAGCTTATGTTTGTAATAGGATAAGTAAGAATAGAATGAAACCAACAACATTTCTAGTAAATATCTTCACTCTGTATCCCGCATAAAGCAGGGTAGGCAGAGAGAATCTAGTGTTAAGACACTGCTTTTCCAACTTTCTTTACAATTCTCTAGTAGCATGTTGATTAACGGCCTTAAATGCCGCGCTTGGTCTTGTTACTAGAACTAGAGCAAGGAAGCTAAAATAATTCATTCCTCTGAGCGGTGATCGAACCAACGACCGTTGCACTTACTGTGCCACTGCGCTATTGCGGATTTAAATATATTAAAACAACATACATAAAGTTTTTTAATTTAATTTTTCGCTCACTTTCAGTATGGAAAAGCCCATCTGAAATACAATTTGAAACGAGATTATTTGACAATTCAAAAAATGGATGAAACAGACAAAAAAGGAAGCCGATGGCGCCGTGAATGCGGACTATCGATCGGTAGCGGATACGAATCCGCAATTAATGCATACCATACAATGGACTTTTTGCAAAAAGACCTCATATAGCCCAGCCTATATAGCCTATAGTCTATAGTCCATTTCATAGCGTTTTTCCTTTGATATCTTTTTTATTATCGCTTCGACTGTATCGCTTGTTTGATAATGAAATATAACGTTTCCATTCAAATACGTTGTTTGATTTTATATGTGGTGGCTGCGGGTTTGATTTCTGATAGAAGTGATTTTGTTATTTATTTTTGTTCAAGCGAAGCGCGGCTTTGATAGCCACCTATTAGCCCCTAGTGGGCTATAATGGAGAGCATAATATCTGGACTCACCTACCCTTCATTTTATATTTTAAATTTAAAAAAGACTGGTTAAAAATTTTAAGTTACTCATACATTAATTTTATTATATCTATCATATCTATCTATCTATCATATTTATTCTTTGATTTGAGTCAATGGGCCGAGAAGTGGTAGTTATAATAAGTAAGTATAAAAGGTTTATTTTGTAATATTTTTAATGTTAGTAGGTTCTTATAGCATTACGTCATATATAACCTAAGAGCGCTCTCGTCACTAAAAAGGGGATGATAAAATGGAAAAAAATACATAAAAAATAGAACCTCAAATGAAATTGTCAATATAAAAAACTGAAAACATATTTTTCAAGAGACATTACCACCAAATGACCTGAACTAGCGGATCGTAATTTTTTATTATGCCTACTCGTAAATGCGTATCAAAAGCAATCTTGAGATTCTTACAAATAAAAGTTCGTTCGTTTGACCTCAAAATGGTGATTGTTTTCTTTTTAACTTCATTCTGTTTCCCAATATATCCCACTACAGCAGGGTAGGCAGAGGGAACCTAGTGTTAAGACACTCCGTTTCTCTTACATCTCTCTATTTTCTAGACATTGCGTGTTGAATTCCGTGTCTCAAGAACATGTTACAGCGTGTTTGCCTTGTTACCTGAGTATGGAAATTAGAATATTAACGAAATAATTCCCCGAGTTGGGATCGAACTGTCAAACATCGCATTTTCAGTCAGTTTTGACTGTGTGAAATAATAGGAAGCGCTGCGTTAAGGTCCGTCAGTCAACACAATGTCTCAAAAATGTAAAAAAAGTAAGAGCTTTGCGAAAAGTAAGATTTTTCAGTTCATTATGAAAAATATCTGATACATCTGTATTATAATGAATTTATGTACTTCTTACCCATTACTTAATTGGAGAAAAAAAAAACCGCATCAACCGAACCCACTACCACCAAAAAGCGTACCAATTAAAATAACAAATTAAACTAAGTAAATTTTTGTACACATATTTAAAATTGTAATTTACAAATGTAAAAAATGTATTAAAATTTAGATCTTCTTTATTTTATACGTTAATTATTATTTGATTATCAACCTAATTTTTAGGAAACAAGGTCTTATTTAGCTTGTGTTTAGTAGTTCAAAAGATCAACGTCTTTTAACAATTCGTATAGAAGTTTGAGCTTTATATACTAAGAAATAAATATTATGTTTGTATATATTAGTATATATTTGTGATATATTAAACCTATGTATAGAATTGAATTTACGTAAATAACAACCTTTGGCGGTAAATACCGTCACAGCATGAGTAAATACGAAAGAAGTCCAAGGTTCATTTCTTTTTTGGTTAAGTGCATTCATTTAACTTCTTAAGTTAACTAAGCTTAAGTTTGATATTTTAGGGTACCGTACGCTAAAATAAATGGAACCATTTTTGTACCAGCATGTTATTCACTTCCCTGTCTGTGTATTTGTATAAATGATCATTTCATAGGTAATTCATATACTCGTATAATTCCCGTTGACCTACTATCATAAAATATGAACGGGACCCTCCGTTAGCGAGTTCGACTTACACTTGACTATGAATTTTATTTTGATCTAAGTTCAAAATAAAAACAACTAATAAGGAACGAACGAATAAGGAACGTACCATTATGAACGAAAGTAAGTAAAGAAAAAAGAGGAATTTTACTAACTTAGAATTTCTAATATGAAAATCATTCTTTATGTAATTTTTTAATATTTTTTTTATAACATGAATATACTAAATATTCTTTTGTAAATATAAAATTGTTTATGTGGTAAATATTAAATATTTGTTAATTTCTTTTCTTTTCTGTGTTAAACTTTTAGTCTTCCATGTAGATACTGCAGACGCTTTACCAGACAGTGGAGAACGTAATGTCTTCATGGGAACAGAGTGTCTTAATACTAGGTTCCTAGATTCCCTCTCTCTACCGTGCTCTGTACAGCGTGAGTTACAAAATAAAACATATTTTCTGGTAGGTAGAGAAAAATTTGGGTCAAGACACTGTTCCCCACTATCCGCTTAAATTCGTTGCGGTACTCAACGCCGCCCTTTGCCTATCTAAAACGGAAAAACGATAATATTTCAACAGGTGATATATGATCAGACTCTCCGGGTATTTGTGCCTTCGTGCAGTCTAACAAATAAGTTATGCGTCTAGACAGACGAATGTTGAACTTTGATATCTCTAAAGGTTCTTTAATTAAAGATGGCTATAAAGGCATTAGAGTTAAGTGTGGACTCCAAATATGTAATACAAGATGATAATTGCCAATTTTCACGCTGTATCCCTCACACGGCAGGATAGGCAGAAGGAACCTAGTGTTAAGACACTCCGTTCCCCACTTTCCCCCGATAAATACATAACTGTTAGTAATTTATATTTATATACACAGGCGAAGCCGCAAGTAAGAGCTAGTGTTATATAAATACTTATTTGTACAATAAATACAAGGTTTGTTGAATATTATTTGTACAGGCATTTTGCTTTAAACGTTGTGAATTGTTTTTATAAACACTCTTTCATTTTACAAGTGACGAATGTTTTTTTTAAACATTGTTAGTATTTTTCTTTTTTAGGTTCACGCTCTATCCCGCATATCGCTATATGGATCACTCTGTTCACTTTAACACAGAGTGTCTCTAAATTGGGCAAGAAGTAGATAACAGAGTGTCATATTTTTGTTAACAAAATAAAGTTATACCAAAGTACGTTTTTAGGTGTTCTGACATCCACCAGACGTCCAGTTTCATCGTAAGTTACTCATCAACAGGAACAATTAACAGAATATACAAAGCTACCCAAGCTGTAGGATTTAAAAGGTATCTTTTATTATGATAAAACTCATTCGACGACATTGGTGTACAACAGTGCAGGTAGATGGAACCTACGAACCTAATATTAAAGGCACTTCGTTCCCATTTAAACACTTCCCTTCACCACTTCCCGAGGAATTCTCGAGACATGGCATATTGAGTAGTGGAACTCAACGAGGAAACGAAAATACTAAATATTTCATTTCCCCGAGTGGAGATCGAACCCAAAAAACTCGCTTTTTACAGTCGCACGCTTATGCGACACAGGCTTACACTCCTGCCACAATTTGCTTCACGCATATCCCGCAGTTTACTATATTCTGCACTCAGCAGGATAGGCAGAGGAAACCTAATGTTAACACGCCCAATAAGATATAAAGTCTATCATTAGTCAAAAATTGAAATATTTCTTTAAATAGAGTCATACCAACTTTACCGTACTGCACCTTCGAAGTCATCTTCAAGAACATATTTTTTATTTCGCATTCACAAAGCGGCGCGTGTGAAGTTTGTAACAAAACAAATATAAGGACTAATATTTGACAGGATGTATGACCAAAGTGTGGACAGACAGACACGCTCTTTCCATATTAGAATGTATGTATATAGATAAAATATTTCAATTATCTATAGATTTTGAAGCAAGGCTTGGCGCTGGCGCACAAGCGTGGGACTCTAAAGGTTATAGGTTCGATTCTCTATTGAGGTAATGAAATATTTAATATTTTTATTTACTCTTTCTGGTGTGCAGCCAAAGCGCGGCGTTAAGTTACGCAATGCCTCCAAAATTCGGCGAAAGTTAGAGAACGGAGTGTCTTAACATTAAGCCCACCCTGATGTAAATGCGACGGTAGTGGGTTGAATTCCCAATCGGGACAATGAATTATTTTTACATAATGTATTCCGTGTATATATTGTGGGCAGAGGGAAGAAGAAGAAGGAATAAGACATTGCATACCCTATGCACTGCTAAATTTTTAAGACACTGTCTTTTGAATTGCGGAGCTCAACGCTACACTTTGTTTTTTTACTAGAGCACGAATTGAAAATAATTCATTCCCCTGAGTGGGAATGGAACCCACAATCGTTGTGTTTACAGCCAGGCGTTGAGCCGCTATGCCATGAGTCACCTCGCTTCATAGTACCTATAGATTAAATATCACTAAGATAAAATTCTAGGAAATATACTGAACGTGCTTTTTTCAATGTCTTTAATGCATCGTATTATTCTTAATGTGATAAAGCTTAAGTTTATATTTTTTTATCATCAAGGCGTAACTTGAGAGGAACTGGTGTCAACTCTTTACTTTTTATAGAATATTTATTTTCCACTTAGCTTAGAAGACGTAGGGAACCTAGTGTTAAGACACTCTTGCTTTGAGACTTGAAACACTGCGCGAATGAATGAAAATATTAAATATTTAATTCTCCACATTGGCGATCGAAAATACAATCGTCTCATTACGATGACGTTAGATTAATAATAACAGATAAAAATAAGTATTAAAAGTGATGTTGGTTCGATTTCCATTTGGAGGAATGTAGTATTGTCATTTTATCACTTTGATAATCAATAAGACAAGGCGCCGTGTTAAGTTCCGTCATTTAGCACACAATGTCTCCAAAATTGGATGCCAAGTTAGAAATAGAGTGTCCTAAAGTGAGAATCAAACCCACAATCGTCGCGTTCAATATCAATTTCTTACCATGGGCCGCTGCGCCATGACGTACACTTATTAATCATTTGATTTTAGAAACCTATTATGTCTGAACATTGCAAGAACACAGCAGGAGACGCCATTTAGTATTTCAATTTGATTTTGTAGTCATATTAATGTATATTAAAAAATATTATAAGTTCTGAACAAATTATGATATCATTCTTTTGTTAATAAAGTTTCATCATCAAAACGCAGTTGGGTTTATTCAGCGAGTAGGGATAGCAGAAAAAATAAATTACATAATAAAAAATTTAAAGAAACAAGAATACAGTCAACTCTCTGCCTTCCAAGACTGTTAATCTCTGATCATTGCTGATTTATTTAAATATTATTTCTGTAAATTCTAGAAATATCAACAGATTATTTAGACATAGGAACACGCTCTGGTGGGATTAGCACACCCATCTTACACCTGGGTAAAATAAACTTTACTTAACCTGGTAAAACCTATTAAAAGTTCGACCGCAAAACCTACATTTGTATCAAAGAAATGGATGAATATACTTTACTGTTTATATGAAGTTCTAAATTAGTCATGTTATTTATGTTCTAGTCAGTTATCTTAACACGAAGAAGTAGTGGGATCGACCCCAATTTAGGGAAATTGAAAAAGGGGACTATTTCTCTATAATTTGTGCCTATATCTAAAATAAATGTGAGATTAACAAGACTGGGGCCAATGTAGGGCGGCGTTAAGTTCCGCTATACAATGGACAAGTTCTCAGAAGGAAACAATAGAGTAAGTGTGTACACACAAGATTCTTTCCATCTTCTCTGCAAAAAAAGAAAATACATGCCTTTCTACAAGAGTGTGTGCTCGGAGTAGTAAATTTTATGAGGCTTAACTCGAGTGGTTTACTGGTAACGTCTGAAGAGTTCCACTATTTAGGTTTTAGTTCAACAATCCTACCTAGATTGCCACGAAAGGTACGTACAACTGCCAAGTTTCACGAATATACAAATTCTGCTAGAGGTTCAAATCCCGTTTCTTAGATCTTATGACATAGTATAGGGTAGGCAATAGGTTAGTGCTAAGGTACTCCATTCTCTACTTTCCGGCGAATCTTACTAAGACATAGCTAATTGAGTGGCGGAACTCAAGGCCGCGATTTATCTTATTACCAGTGTGGAGAAACGAAATGAAATAATTTATATCCTAGAGTAAGAATCGAACCCATAGTCGTCGCTCTTACAGTCAGGTTGTGCAACTGCGTCACTACGTCCTCAAAGCTACATAGTAAAAAATTAGTCATCAACTAAATATTAACCTATGCCTAAGCTTGAATCATTCGTTCAGTAAATTCAAATAACGTTATTGTATTAGAACAATAGGCTTATAATGTTTTTCTTTGGGGTTTTTTCCTATTTGTATGTATGTATGATACATACATAATATACCGTGACAAATAGGATGCGGTTAATATTCGTGACAAATTTTTAGTAGATATTTCTATTGAGGTATTGAGGTATTAGGTTACCACTAACGCCGCGTTCTAGTGACGGAACATAACGCCGCGTTTCGTCGTACTGGCCCATAAAATATAAATAATTCATTCCCAACGAAAAGGGATCGAACCAAAAACCACAATCATCGCGTTCCATTGCGCAACAATAGCCTCATTAATAATAAAACATATGTTATTATAATGAATGGCTTTTAATTCGTATTTAGATATCTCTGACGTATTCTAGATTACCAAGGTCGGCAAAAAAATTATTATAAGCAAATAACATAATATATTTTTGAGGTTAAGTGTTCTCTGCCTGCTCTCATATGTGCGGGATACAGCGTGAAAGTAAATAGAGAATGGATTTTTTTATTGATAGGAAATTTAACCTAAGGTCAAAAATAGTAAAATGTTTATTAGAACAATAGTATAATTATAAATAATTTATTTTTAATAGGATAGGTAATACGTATTTTATTGATTTTTATATACTGATAAAATTTAAGATTACAATCAGTCAACAACCATTTCATACGTCAAAAAAGTGCTAAAAATATAATATAAAAGACATTATATTACGAAAAATGTAAATTAAAAACATTTTTCTCAAAATATATGTAATAGAAAACCAAAAATACATTTGTGAATTGATTTTAATAATACCACACCAAATTGCTAGCAAAAATTTATTTCCCGTACCGGGAATCGAACCCGAGCCTCCTGGGTGAAAGCCAGGTATCCTAGCCACTAGACCATACGGGAGATAGGATTATATACTGATTTAGTCAAATATGTTCACAAAGTAAGCAAAATATTATATGCATACGTCTGCTATTATCGATCTTTTTTTCTCGCTCGCTGTATCCAGTAGTAGAGGAGGCAGAGTGAACTTAGTGTCAATTCACTCCGTTTTCTACCCAAATTCGAGACATTGCACGATAAGTGGCTCACCTGAACGCTGGCGATTTACTATTATTTAGTTAATTCGGCAGTCATTGACTGATGACTCATTCCTCTGAGGAGGGAACGAATCGACAATAATCGCATTTATAGATAGAGACTGACCTTCGATTGAAACTAAAACAAAGTTTACATCATTTCTGTTGTTTCTGATGTTTTCCCGTTACCGTAGGCATTAAGGAAAATCCTTTCATTGATCGGTGAGTATAATTCGGGATTTCACATTTTCTCTAAGGAACCTACATATCAAACGTCAGCGTTCAACACTGCGTAAGTGTCTTGTTTCAAAAGTGGAGTTCTATATTTTTATTTAAAGCTACTTTATCATCTCCCGTATGGTCTAGTGGCTAGGATACCTGGCTTTCACCCAGGAGGCTCGGGTTCGATTCCCGGTACGGGAAGCATGTTTTTATTATTTTAATTTCTTTTTTTTTTATTTTTAATTTTTTTACAAAGCAAGAAAGTCATGATAAGATAATACGTTCTTTATCTTCCTCGAGCTGTTCTGACGTGATCGACGCAAATGCGATAAAGAAAACCCTAATCAGAATGGAACCTACAAGCGTCGCATTTACAATCAGAAGCCAGGAACCTCAATTTTCTTTTGTTTTCCATCTAAATTGGTAAAGGCGTAATACTCAGTATTGTATAATATTCTAAACACCTGTTCCATATAACAATGGGAGCGAATCGGAACACGATCGAGTGTCTTTGAAAATAAGAAAATTTACTTTCATTTGTTTTCGTGGAATAAGGAAAATGAAAATATTGGTACTCCCCTGACATTACGTCTAAATAAATATATCTAGATGAAGGTTCAGGGTGAGGGTTCGAGTGGGATCGGTTGTAGGTTCAATTCCCACTGAGGGAAACGTATTATTGCTAAATACTGGTTTTCGTGGCAAGACTATGTGCAGTCTTGAATTCCGCCAATCAATATGCAATGTCTCGAATTCGAACAGAAATAGGGAACGGAGTGTCTTAATACTAGCAGCCATCCACGGAGTTTATAAAATACTTTTTTTAACTTCACGCTGTAACCTGCATATAGCAGACCATGGGAAACTTAGAGCGGCGGAACTCAACGCCGCGCGTTGTCCTGTAACCAGAGCAAAGAAACGCAAAATAAATAATTCACACATTCAACACATTCACACAATTCATAAATATTTCATTACATTTTGACTTAGTTTATTATATATTAATTATATTTTATAAAATTTGCACTGAGACGTTGTCCCCTTTCTCCTCATTACAATTTATCCGTAATGTTTCAAAGGTTGTCTGGTGGAGATTGCTTAAAGCAATAAGACCGCCTTTGCATACGTGTTTTTATTTCAATTTTATTTGTGTTGTTCTTTCTATATATTTCTTTTATGTGTGCAATAAAGTATATTCTATTCTATTCTATTCTATTCTATTCATTCCCCCAAGTAGGATATGAACCTACAACCATCAGATTTACAGTCACATATTCACGCCTCCATAAAAAAATTGCCTCTAAAGCAATTGTCGTATAAATTAGAACTTTATAGGCCAATGTATCTAGGTTACATATTTTAAAGGCACTTTATAGCTTGGTTTTTTGTAAGGAAAAATTGGTGCCACCGCGTCTGTTCGCCTTTTTACTACCTGCAAAATATAAAATGAATTAAATATAACTAACTTTGTTTTAGTATAAGCATTTTCGGAAATTAATAGTCGCGGAAGTCATCGTATAAAGAATATAAATACTAAGTATAAGAATATTTTTTTTTATTATTATTTATATGTAATTCAATCATAAATCAAAATATTTTGATCTTGTTCTATAATTAAAGAAATGTTAAATAAAAAAAACATTTTCCCGTACCGGGAATCGAACCCGAGCCTCCTGGGTGAAAGCCAGGTATCCTAGCCACTAGACCATACGGGAGATGATAAAAAAACTTGAAATAAAAACTAGAGCTCCACTTTTGAAATAAGAATTTATATTGTAATGCGACTCACAGATAACGCACAACGTTACAATTACGCAGCGTTGAACGCCGATATATGATATCTAGAGGTTCCTTGGGGAAGATGTACCCCCTACCCAGTGTAGTACTCCTCGCTGCTTTACATGATTTATCGCAATTCCTACGGCAACAGGAAAGACCATTGTGGCGCAGTGAGATAGGCTGTCTGTAAAATCAATAGTCGTCGGTTCGATCCCTACTCGACGGAACGAGATATTTTTGGCTCTGGTAAGTCAAAGGGCAGCGTTCAGGTCCGCTACTTATCATGCAATGTCTCGAACTCGGGTAGAAAGCGGAGTGTATTGACACTAGGCTCACTCTGCCTACTCTTCTATTTACACGACACATCTCGATAGTATTAGTAATTATGTATATAATATTTTATTTACTTTATCATTGTATTTGACTTTATCAACAGTAATACTTATCTCCCGTATGGTCTAGTGGCTAGGATACCTGGCTTTCACCCAGGAGGCTCGGGTTCGATTCCCGGTACGGGAATTACTTTTTTGTTACAATATTATAATAATTTAAGAAATATATATTTGTTTTTCTTTTACATATGTTTTATCGAAAAATATTTTACATTTCGTTTTAATTTAGTGGCACAGCATCTGATTATAAACGCGACGGTTGAGAGTTCGAGCCCCGGTCGTGGAAATCAACTACTTTCATATCCTCGCTGTAATAACGAGACAAAGCGCGGCAAAAATGAGGACGTGAAGCTGTTCTTCATTGAACAAAAAAAAAGCAAAAAGAACAAATCTTCGTAGAGTTTTCGATAATAATAATGACAATCTGACCTTTCGTTCCCATAAAATATTTAACGTTTCGTGACCCACAATCAATAGTTACGGTCGTGACGGTGACCTGGGAAGACTAGCTTGAATTAGAGAAGCATTTGAAATATCTTAAATTGGGTGGAAAACGGAAAATGGAGTGTTTTAACACTTCTCTCTGCCTATCCTGTTATATACTTGTTAACCTAGCTTTATGTTAAATTTTAACTTTATAAAACCAATTGTTTAGTCGGTGTGTCTGTCTGTCATACAGTAACAGAAGAGTTATTTCCATATACTAGTAGATGATGACGTTTTTTTACACTACAGTGCATCTAAAAATGAGGACAGAAATAAAAAAATACTCAATTATATCCTTTTAATTTTTTTCACTTATATCTCTATTATCGAAACAAAACTTTCAATGTATAACGGATTCGAACCCACACCTTTCCCTCATCTAGGCCAGAAGTGTGCTGTATCAAGGAGATATGATTTTTATAAAATTGTTAAAAAAAATACCTTTAGCTGACCTCTAAACGTTCAGTCGTGATAGTAACCTCTATAGCCTGAGAATATTTGACATTATAATTTAGTCGAAGTTGAAATTGTGTATATTTTTTTCATGGTTCCGTATATCCGTATTTTATTTGTTTAGAGATGACCAATTCTCAAATCGCTTAATTCTCTACTTATGATCTAAATTCGAAATATATTTAGGTTCAGTGGGAAGCTCACACTTCCTCCCATATCATGGTAAGCAAAAGGAACCTAATGTTAAGACAATTCTTTCTACATTCGTTACAACTTCCGAAACATTCCCTTTAAGACGCTTCTGTTCCCCACTACCCGTCAAATTCTGAAGGCATTGCGCATTGAGTAGCAGAACTTAACGCAACCTGCCGCAAACAGCCACACGCTTGTGCCCCTGTCTCAAAAAGAGATGTTTATATATATATATAATACATACTTTCGTACATATTTTCATATAAACGAAAACCAATGCGAACGAAACCCCATGCCAAACACTAGTTTAATATAAATTTTAAAGATTTTCAAATATACCCAGCAGAATTCTAAATATATCGACGTACGTCACGCTCCGATAGTTCAGTCGATGTCGAAGTAAGAGTTAACATTCACCAATTATTGTTATTTTTTTATAGTTTATATAAAAAACATCATGCCCAAGATCGAAGTCATGGCGTACCAAATTTTGGTTGCCAACATTCTATTTTAGTTGTTAGTTTGTGAGAATGAGGCTAAAGGAAGGTAATTAATTTCGGAAAGTGGAGAGGGGAGTGTCTCTCCGAGGGGAGCGCCTGATTATAACCACGATGGCTCCAGGTTAGATTTCAGTCGAAAACTCTCTTTATTTTAGGAAAATGAAATATTTCATATATTTATTCCTAGCTCGGAAATAAATATTTCGTTAAATATTTCGTTACACAATACAAAACAAAGCGCAGCGTTAGGTCCGGCCGTAGAATTGTCTTAAAAATTGAATGAAAAAGCGGAGAGTGGGAATTGAACTCACAACTGTTGCGTTCACAGTTAGATATTGTGCCGCCGCGCCATGACGGCCTAATAACATTATAAATATATTAAATTTAACACTGTATCAGGATTTGAAGGGATGATAAGATTTGGACGTTTGATGATAGATGAGGGGTGGATTTTAGGGTTGTCAAATGTAATAGGTAAAAATTAATATAATAAAAAAATAGAAGTAGTAACAAGTTATTGGAAATAATCGTAGGTTCATATCTTTTCCACTTTCAATTAATTTTCAACGTGCGAAGAAAGTAACTACAGTCTTTTTATTTACAAAAAATAGATACAAAAGGTCCCGCAGCGATATTTTGGTGGCACTAACTACTAACCTAACTCAGCGCTCTCTTTACATTACTACAGCGGAAATGGAAATAATTTAATGAATACCCTCGAACAATATCGAACCTACAACCACTGCGTTATTATATTGCGCTGAATACCCCAATTCTTCTCAAATTCGTCAACCTCTTCTTACATGCCCTTTCTACCTGACCTTCCTCCATCATCATCAATACTGTCCTCGACAACCGAACTCTCCTATTACCTCTCTTACCATTAACTCTTGCTTCATAAATATTTTTTGCCATTCCCTCGATGTGCTCAAACCTCCTAAACCCGTTCTTCTTTATTCACTCTTTGACATCTTTCACATTCATTAGTTAGTTCAAAAGAACCGTTTAAATGAAAACAAATGCTAGCATCTCTATATAGATGTAGAAAATGATGTGGATATATAATTTTTATTTATTTTATACAAAAAAAATTATCATATTTTAAACATTTGGCCGTTCATTATAATTTGTTTACACTTAAAAGGTATTCGCCTACGCATCAATATTTTTGCTTTATAAAGTTATTTAAGTGTTCGAGATGTATTAGGGTTTCGTATCTTAAAAGATAATAACTCATATAGAATAACTTGCTTTCTGTCTACCTGTCAATGTCTATATTATATTGAAATTAATACCAAATACCTGTCTACAGCCCCCTGGTCCACAGAAAATATTAAACTTCTATGTTAACGAAATCAAAAGATACGAAGTTTAATGATTCACGGTCGCCGCATTTGGAATGAAATCGCCACGTAATCAATATCCTCAGGAAACTTCCCGTATACCTAAAATTAAGATATTTGGCATGATATGAAATGAATCTCATAGTATAAATAAAGGAAAAATCGTTAATTAGAAATATATAGATTTCATAGCAAAAATCATAGCAAATTTAAATTTACTTCTATACTATCACGACATTGGAGTGGGCGCTTCCAACTCGCACTTAACCGGTTTTTTCATTATTTGTATAAATAAAATCGTGTTTTTGTGCTACAAATTAAAAAAATCTTGTTATTTATATTGATATTATATGTTACACACAGATATTATATACTGAATGGGCTTGAACCAAGAATTGTTCTTAGATTGGCTTAGTGTTCGAACATAATACTTAATGCTTCACATTTTGAAATTGAAATCCTTAATTCTAGAAAGAGCTTGTTTTTTCAGAGTAAGTATATGAAGAAAAGTAATACCTCTGAGTGAAAATCGTACCTAAAACCATCATGATTACAGAAAAAAAAATCCCACTTTAGTGTTAAGACACTCGGTTTCCGACTTTCTTGCCAATTGACAGACATTGTTAAGTGACGGAACACAACGCCGTACTTTGTCTTGCTACCAGAGCGAGGAAATGAATAATGAGAATCTCCCCAAGTGGTAATCGACCTAACAACCGTCGCGTTTACTGTACGACGCTGTACCGCTAAGCTAAGACGGCCACCACTTTATACTACAATTTATTTTGAACTTTGCGTGTTTACCATTTATGTTCTGTAAATAAATCAATATACCAAAAAAAAAAGAAAGAAGCTGTGACCCTTTTGAACTAAAATATTGCCACTGTGCCAATGAATACAGATAATAAATAATATTAATATACTTAATATGTCATATGAAAAATGCCGATTAAAATCGATTATAAAAGATCTGTATACAAATTGTGTGATTTTTTATAAGATTATAAAAATATGGTTGTTATTTATGTTACGAATATATTTGTATGTTATGTGTAAATATATTATTATAATGAATTCAATGTAGACCATCGATTTTTAAGCTTCAGGTAGTAAGTAGGTCATAGTAAGGTAGGAGGGAACCTGAGAACTTGGTATTAAGACTCCGTTCCGTATTAAGACTCCGTTCCCCATTAAGACACTTCCGTTCTTCTTCTCCTTCCGTTGAGTGTGTCAGAACTCAACACCGTGCATAGCCTTGTTACCAGAGCGAGCTAAGAGAACATATTAAATATTTCATTCCCTGGAGTGGGACTTGAACCGTAAAAAATTAAAATTAAGAATTTTTTTTTTTTTACATCCCAAGAATAATTTCGGAATTATTAAAATTATGTTTACTTACATTCGCTCATAACGCACCCATCCACCCCAGACACACATTTCATAAAGAAGACAAAAAAATCAAAAGAAATCACATTTTATTAAAAAAAAGACTTAAAAAAAAAAGAAGTTTCTCTCCAGCAACAACCCTAAAAATAGAATAAATGTCAGCAAATCGGTGCTCCCGTCCGATCTTTACGGATTGAACGAATTACCTATCAATAGGGGGTCTATTAGATTACACCAGCCTTATATAAAAGGGTACAAGGTTCAAATTTTATGGGTAACAACTAATAGGGCAGTTTAAAGGGGCTGCCTTTTTAACTTAATTTAAAACATGTTTTTGATAGCATTATTCGTTATTTTGGTTGGATAAGATAGAAAATTATTGTTAATCGGTTAGGGGATGCATATACTACTTTTAACCGACTGCGCAACACAAAGGAGAGTAATCTATATGTAGATATATTAGTGTATGTGTTTTATGCAGTCGCATATCAGAGTAGGTAGATGAAACTTGGGAACGCAGCGTTAAGATACTCCGTTCCCATTAAGATATTTTCGTTCTTACGTTCCCGTCCACTTCCCGTCGAATTAGTTAGTCATTGCACCGAGGAAATGAAAATATTAAATATTTCTTTCTCGTAAGTAGGAACCGAACACACACCTACGCTTGTGCCCCTACTTCACGAGGGCTTCGTCATCATATTTTTCATCATATATATTTAGTAGAGTCTCGCTATAGAAATAAAATGCAGAACGGAGAGTCTTAACACTAGGCTCTCTCAGCCTGCCATGTTATATGCGTGAAGCTAAAAAAGTTATCTAATAGAAAGTCCAAATCATTCGATTTGGAATCGAGTGCAATGGTTATACCAAATCAGTTACGTTTACGGTAGAGTCGTAATCGGTTAAGCGGGTAACGGCGTGTGTTTTTTTTATTTAAATTTTGTTTTTTTTCTTTCTTTTTAAAATATTAATAACGGCTTATTAAATAATATTCGGTGTTTTTGTGCTAAAAGACGGACGCCCACCTAGGGCTTTCCGTACCAATTTCATGGATGTACTTTCCATTGAAAGGAAAGGATTTCTCAAAGGAAAGTACAAATTATAAAAGTTGGCAGACTTATTTTATCTATCTATATATATAAAAGGACTTGTCCTCACTGACTGAGGTAAGACGCACGCACAGTCGTAACCGCTGACGGTAGAAACGTGAAATTGTGGACAGATGTTTACTTTCGTAATCTGGACATCCACTAAGAATGGATTTTGAAAAATTTTAACCCTAAAGGGGTGAAATAGGGGATGAAAGTTTGTATGGAAAAAAATTTCCCCGTTTCCTCCTCCCCTCTAAGTAACGTTATTTAATACAGCCTTTTTCAATAAAAGGAATATCAATTAAAATTATATTTTAGAACTCTAAATCAGTAGTTTCTTAGATGAACGCATTCAAACAAACTCTTCAGTTTTAGAATATTATCATAGAAGTATAGATAGACTCCCTAGAATAAACCTTGTATAGCAATTTAAATGAATATTCAACTCATTATATTCAACACGGGAATCGAACTGGTGATATTGTCAAATAAGTGGGTCACCAAAGATACATTATTCATTGTGATTGTTGACCAGTTGACATAGGGATTCAAATTTTGTTAAGCAAAAGTATTTAGTTATATTTAATGCAGATACGTACCTACTTGCTGTGTTAGAATTATTTCCTCGTTCTCTGTTTTTCTTGTTATATTAATATCAATAAAATATTAAAACAATTAATGAGTGACAGTTTAAAAAAAAATGGTATATTATTGGACGCCATATCAAATTTACAACAATACTTATTTGAAGCTGTCGTATATACATTATACATTATATGTATAGAAAACAAAGTGAACCTAATAAATTAAATTCACGCTGTAAACCTAGTGTTAAGACACTCCGTTCCCATTTTGCCCCGAGGATTGAGGTTAGGGTTCCATTTAAGGCAAGGCATCTCAAAAAGAAGAATTTTTACTTGAAGCTCGACATGATATCGTTCCGTATGTCACCACGAGTAGGTACGCTCTAATGAATCATACGAAACAAAGCAATTATTTGCGTGACCTTGCACCAGGCTAATAGCTTGGGATTACGTCATTTTGAAACCTACTCGTATCTAGAAAATATCTAGATTTAGCTAATATTCTATCTTTATTGTTCTCGTGGCGCAATGGTAAAGCGTATCACTGTAAACGTGACGGCTGCGGGTACGATTTCTACTCGGGGGAATGAATTATTCAATAATTTCCATTTTCTTGGTCTGATAACAAGACACGTCGTGGGATTTTGCCGCCACTTAATCTTATTAATAACTTAATTACTATAAGGGGGTAGACTATTCAAAATCTTTACATTTACAATATTAGTAGGCTAATAAAAAAATATTAATATATATATATATATAATAAATATAAAAATTATGTTCGTTACCCAGAAAATTTTAACAAAATGGGCGTAAAATGGGAAATGGATTTTGTTAACATTAAGTTCCCTTTGCCTACCTTGCTGTACGGGAAAATGCTAAACAAAAAAAGACTTAGATAGGAAACAAACCTGTTACATCCACTATGATCACCAAAACACCAATTTAACCCCCAAAATTTGATATACGTAGGTGAATTAAGCACTTTTACCTTTTTTAATTGGCCGAGTTCCACAAAAACGGTACTATCAATTTGAATCCCACGTATCTGCTGGTTGTTATATTCGGTTGCATTCGAAATATATGTAATTTCATAGTTATGTCGATTTCTGGACCGAAATAAACAATCGTTTCTAAATGTAATAGTAGGGTGTTTGATATCCGGCCATAGAGTTAGGTATGTGTAGACAATTCTGTGGAATCTATATCTGTCTATACTTCTATATTAATATTAAAATGGTAACGAGTTGGTTTAGTTGAAGCGTTAATATCTAATGGAGAATTCATTTTTATAGGTTAGGATAGTCTATTTATCGAGAAAGACTACCGACTATATTACTTGATGTTAATTATTTAGATAAGACGCACATTGTAACTGTAGCCAGAGTTACGAGTACCATGGGCACTTAGAATGGCATCATATATCCAAGCGGGGAATGTCGCCGAAGAAAGTAGTATTTACATAGGATCTAGAAAACGAGTAACAAAGATAGTTAAATTGTATTTTTTGAATAATTTAATTAAAAGTAACGATGTGGATTAAAAAAATTCAATTAATTAAAACATAAACGTATTTATTTTTTTAATTTTTGGAAATAATTTATATTAAATTTAGTAATAAAAAAATATACAATTCTACAAAAAGTACAGATTTTTGGAAAATCTGTACTTTTTGTGTCGCTTCTAAATCTTCATAACTCTTATCCGTTCAATGCCTAAGGAAACGTTTTTATAAGGTAACCTATAAAACGAACGTATTACTAAAATACTCTTAGATCAGCAAATTGTATAAGACCAATATTTGAAATAATTAATTATATGATTACAATTTAATGTCTTGCTTAAGAACTTATTTCTCCGTACTCTAAGTAAAGTTTTTCCCTCTGCCTATCTTGCAATACGCGGGATATAGCGTGAAAAGGGAACCTATCGAGAATCCTATCTTTATTTTTGTACCGGGGAAAACAAAAAGGACGGAGTGACAGTTACTCACTCACTCAATGACAAATAACTGTGTTTTGAATTCATTGACAAGTCTTTTAACCAAAGCGTGGATATAAAAAAAAACATTCTTCGGGGGGAAACTGCCGGAGGGAACTCACGACTGTCGCATTTACAGTCACACATTCCACTACACTACAATTGACTCAGATCAAAAATATTTTATTTAGCTTCAAAAAAGAAAAACGTATATTATTATTTTTCGTATGCTTTTCCTCTCGTTGCAAAATAGGCAAGTTACTAAGTCATAATATAGAAACAGAGTATTAAAATGTTTCCCATTCGACCACACAAGCGAAACCACAGTAAAAGCTAGTGCTTTAATAAAAATCGATAACATCCAAATGATTTAGCATTCGATATTTAATCTGTTACCATCATTAAGTAAATTAGATTGATATTAGCATATTATTTCGAATCGACTCGATTGTTTCGTGAAAGCGTTTATCATTTTTACATTCGTTTTGCTAATGAACGGCTCCTTTATAAAATTAGTGGGATGAATTACATGTATCAATAAATAAAAGAAAGAGATAAGGTGACCTTATAGCATTTGCAGAAGTCTAATATTACTAGATTATAATATTATTATTGAGGACGTCGTGGCGCAGGTCGCAGGCTCGATTTCTAGTCCGGGGATTGAATTCTTTTTATTTACTCTGGTAATGAAATGAAGTGCGATGCTAAAAAAATAGGTAGATATAGAGATGCGGTTTCACTAATAACTAATAAGGCAAGAGACGACGACGGAGTATAAATTGGTGCCTACTTCTGTGTTCATGTATGTAATTAGAATATCAATTTCAAGAAGTTGATAACAGTTGACGAGGTGAAAGAGGTAGGAGACCGTAGCGTTCATCGTTCAATATCCAACTTGGCTCTCATTTCACAATTGTATGCTTAATATCTTTAATTACGGCAATAACTTTAGAGTTAGCTTTATTAAAAACTTTTTGTATTTTAAAAACAAACGAATATTCCCACAATAACATAATTTTCAAATTATTATTTCCTCAAAAATATTTTTTATGACAGTTCTAAAAAAGAAATTTCATTTCAATTTCCGATTCGATATACATTTTTTTAAAACGCACACAAAAACCATTTACCGACCGTTTAAATATTTCGGCAAATCATAAAGGATACTTGCAAATTTTAAAATTTCTTTAATTTGTAATAATTTTATATGAATCCGACATCGGATGAAACAAGATACGACGATAAGTGGAATAAAGCTTTTAAAATTTATATTATGCCGTTTGTTCATATACCTATCCATATATAAATGTATAATTTAAGCAAAAAATCTGCGTCACGCTCTTTTCCGCGTGACATTGCGGGTTGAATTGCAGAATTTAACGCCGCTCTTTGTCTTGTTACCAAAACAAGGAATGAAAATAAGGCATTCTGCCGAGTGGGAATTGAACCTACAACTATTGAGCCTTACGGTCTGAAAATAGAATTATTATATATGTAATTTTGCGTATCAGATAAGTAAATTCAAATATGTGGGTTTCAGCGTGAAATTATAAAAAAAATATTTTTCTTTATTTTATTAGGCACAAAGACATAGTGATAAATGTCTCCGTTCTCTTGAAATCACTGAACAACAGATTGAAATTTATTATTTAATCATACATTCATATATACATAAATTAGCATCAACATATCAAAATGAATTACAAAATTAATATATTATCTGTATTGACATATTAAAAAAATTACACGATACATATTAAAAAAAAAAAGATATGACCTCGAATTAAGCGTATTCAAAGGCAAGACCCCCGTTGAGTGAACATGAGAGACTGACGACGGAATTCCTTTTAATTTTGATTTTAAAGTATTTTATCTTTTAATATATCCTGAGATAGCATTTGTAAATGGAATGGTTCCTGGTTCAGTTTTCATTCTGACAAGATAAAACGCGGCGTTAAGTTCCGCCAATCAAGACAATATAATGTTCTTAATTTAGATGAGAAGTGCAAAATTGAGTATCTTGACATAAGTTTCTCTTTACCTACTCTGTAATTAAATGCGGGATAAAGCGTGAAAATGTTTATAGACTAAAAAGTAAAATGCATTTTCCCGTTGCTGTAGATATATTTGGTGATTTTGTTTTAGGGCTCCCCTACACTTCTCAAGGACGGAAGGAAGGAACACGTCAAACGTCAGCTTTTGCTTTAAATGAAATTGAACTTGTAACCATGGTAAATGGCAAATCATCAACATTGTACCTAAAACACAAATAATTAAAAACAAAAGGAGGAAAGATGCAAAATATAAATAATTATAAAATTAAATTATTTCCATTTCAAATTTATGCGGGGTCGATTGAATCCGTTTTACGCCGGCTTAAACTTTTTTGAGTTCAAATTAGGGGTCTTCGAGGAATTCTTGAAATTTAAAAGTAATTTTGTAAAATTGTAGCTTTTAATCATCTTTTTGTAGGGTCAATACGGAAACCTCCAAAACCCCCTGTTCTCCAGTTGCATTATTTTACCAGAACAGGGAATTGGAAAAAATGAAATATAGTCTTGGGAATCGAACCTAGGAACTCCGCATTAGCAGTCAGACACTGGCACACTGCTCCACGATGGTTTCAAATCAATAGTAATTTTTAAAGATTCCCGTCTATAGTATGGTAGGCAGAGGGAAACCTAGTGTAAAAGCACCATTCTTGACACCTACAAACATTGTAGCGGGGCGCAACACCACGCTTTGTCGTCTTATAATAGTTTAAAAATCAAAATAATTCATTCCCCCGAACACGAATCGAACCTATAACCGTCGCGTAAGTAGTCAGATACTGTATTCACTGTGGCCACTGCTGTTCTTTAAATTTAAATATAATTGTTTTAATTATTAATTATATACGGAATCAAATTTCGATGAAATTTATTGTTGAAAGATTGAGAGTTTTTATTCGACATATCACTGGTTATTATCGATCATTAAGCGGCATTGTTGATCGCAAACAGTTTCCCGCTGTTAAGGTACGTTTTTGTATATACCGTACAAATTATTTGTATGTATGAAGATGCCTTTATAGTGCAGTGGGTTACAGGGTTTTATTGTGTATAGTTTAAGACGGTCGTATGTTCAATTCGATCGAAGGGATGGTTATTTTTAAATCAAGTTATTTTCCCGCTCTGGTAAGACAAGACATGGGGTTGGCTTGCACCGTTCAGTACTACTTCCCCCATAATGTCTTGAACGAAGTGCCTTGACACTTAATCTTTACCACCATTGCTTTACGGCATGTTGAAAAAACCTCTGAGGCGATCTTTTTGATGGGTAGACAGAGGGAACCTAGTACCAAAGTATTCTGTAATCCAATTTTTCAGACATAGCGTGTTGAGTGGTGGAATTCAAGCTCCGCGGCTTTTTCCTTCCAGAGCGGGGATATAAAACAAGTCATTCTCCAGAGTCCTCCATTCCACCACGACGGTTTCATTTTATAAAACTGTAAAGATCTTCATATAGGTATAAAGAACTGGCCAAATGTGAATTGGACATGCGCACGAAGGGTCTCGTACCATTATCTATAAAAATAGCAAAAACACTTTTGTTGTTTGGGAGCGCCCCTCAATTTATATTTAAATAGATTTTTTAGTATTTATTAAACAAAAATACATCATATGTAAAAATTTTAGACAGCGGGCAATTAGTAATAGTTTTACTCGTTTTACGCTTTAGCTAATACGGAACCCTTATAAAATTATGCAACACGTCCTATTAACTTTGATTATCTTCTAAGGGTAAATTACTTACATGTTAAGTCGAACTAAGTAATATATTAATTAAACCATTAATTTTGTTGTAAAGAAAATTACAAAATGATTACACTATTACAGTATATAATATGGAATAAAGGATTTTTATATTGTCAGTTCGTTAAAAAAATATATAGTTTTTTAGTTTTACTTTGTATCCCAAGTATAGTAGGGTAGGTAAGAAAAAAATGTGTGGAGAACAGAGTGTAAGAAAACTAGAAGAGTGGGTTCGTTTCCGTCTGGGGAGTGGAGTTCCGCCAATCAACACGCAATGACTTAAAATTTGGCTGAAATGGAACAGAATGTCTTAAGACTGGGTTTTCATGATCCCTCTGCCTACCCTGTTGACGCTATTCCTTGCTTAATTTTTGAGCAGAAATTGGACAATGTGTAAATGAACACTGAATTATATCTACATTTTGACATTAAAAACAATGTAAAAATATATAAGTAAAGCCACGGTCCATACATAGTGAAGGAATTTCCAACATTCTCCATACATATTACAAAAACTTGTTTGCAATTTAAAGTATAATGAAAATGTTCGAGTCGACAAAGAAACTACTAAATATCCACCATAAATGCTTTCATTTTAGTTTGATGAGCGAGCGTACAGATGGTAGTGATGTTATTTTATTTTAGCTCGACGCTTTATGCAGGTGAGGGCAAGGGTGTTAAAACACTCTGTTCCTCGCGCTAGTGTCAACACTCTTCTTTCTCTGTCTTAGGTTTAAGTTCAAAACATTGTGTATTGAATGCCGGAAACGCAGCGCTTTGCACTCTAAAACTAGATCGAGAAAATGAAAATTAACTATCATAACATTTTTCATGTATGCATGTACGACTGCCCCAGACTCGGAATATTTGTTACTTCGTTGGCGCTCGATGACGGAGGCCTAAGACAGAAGGCGACAGGTTGAGAAAAAAAAATGTATGAAGAAGCGGCATACATTAAGACGTTAATGACAGTGTACGTCCGTAGTGCTTGGCGTTCTCTGGCTATCCCGATAGGGATAAAGCATGAAGCTAAAAAATAGTTACATCAAGCAAGAATCGAACTCACAACCATTGCGTCACGGTCAATTCGTTTTATAGTATATTTCGTTCTAACAATACAAGTATGAAATCAAATAATATTCGAAAACATCTGAATGACTCAGCGTTCAGTTACAATCACGATTCTCTTACTCCACTTAATCAAAGTTACTTATTTGGGAATGGCTCTTTAGAAGTTTATGATATACATTGCTGTTCATGGAGGCCAGTAGTGGTGCAGGGATTCAAGCGAGTGACATTAAATGCGACAGGTAGTGGGTTCAATTCCTACTCGAAGAAATTACATATTTATTATTTGAATTTTTTTGCTTTAGTAACGAGGCAAAGTATAACTTTGAGTTCCACCACACAATGCCTCCAGAAGTCGACGGAAAGTGAAGAACAGAAATGTCTTAATGGGAACGGAGTGTTTTAAGAGTAGGTTCCCAGGTTCCTTCGCCTCGATAAAAGATACGGTCGAATTGACTTTTATGGATTGGACGTATATAAAACTCTTCTGTTACTAATTAACTGATAGACAGCGCACAGACGAAGCTACAGAATTGATTAAGTTGAAATTTGGCAACCTCATGAAACTGGATAAAACGGAATTTCCATTTTATGTTTTCAAATTCCAAGCAAACAAAGTTGGGGGTGATGGCTAGTTATATTATATGCCAGATATGTTCCTCTATATTTTTTTATATAAACAGAAAATATAATTTGCAAAACCATTGAAAATAATCACAATATAAGCACGCAATGTATCAAAAACGAAAAGCTATGGTACATTTAGACAAAACAAAATGTAAGAAACGATATTTTTTCATTATAAGAATGAGATGGTCACAAGTTCGTATCGATAACATCGACTTTTACTTTTGCAATGGCTCAGTCTTTGTTTTAAAGAATTTTTTAATTATAATTCTGAATAGATATTTGATTTTCTTAGATAATGGATAATTAACTGGTTGAACGAGGCCGTCGCTCGTGGGGCAGGAAGCTCGTGGTTTTTTACTGTAAACGCTTTCCCGCTTGGAAAATTTTAATTATAAACATTTCCTAAGTAGGGAATGAACTCAAAACTTATTTATACTCAGATCCTATGCCATTATACTAGTCCAGTCCAGAAGTCCTCAATATTTTGGCATGTATGGAGAAAGTGATTACAGTGGACTAAGCGAATGTGGTATGCGGAGACGGTTGCATTCCAGGTTCCTAATTACCCTGCTAGGGTTAAGGCGAAGCTAAAAAAAATGGAGAATATTTCGACATATGTAACTGTGTAACCAAAAAAAAATATTTTAATAATAAAATAAATAATATTTTAATAAAATATTTAATATTTTTCTATAATTCATACCCCCGTAGATCGGAATCATACCGAGTATTACAGTCAAACACGATGGCCTAATTTATTCTGTAAAATACAAAAAAATGCGTAAATAAAAAAAGCAAGGAAGCTAGGGTTATTAACCTGTGAAAGGGTTGAATTTAAATTACCCCCGAAAATTTCACCCCCTTACCTCCCCTAATTACATAAATTCCAACCCATTCTATTGATATCGAATTATTTCCGATACATTTGACTTCAAAGCTTCGCTTCGAATCGACGCCGAAATATGTCTTTTAAAACCAAGCTGTGGCTGTAGTCAGGAAAAACCGGTGTTAGGGTATCTTACCAAAAAAAAAAAAAATAGGATTACTTTTGTTCCCTGTCTGTCTATTAGGACTATTTGTGTCAAGATCGCGAGGAGATGTCAAGCTAAAATTAATTTTAAATATGTCCACAATCTATTTTATATATACTTTCCAGGAGAATTTGTAACAAAGAGGTATATTACAGAAAAATAAAAATTTAAATTGATATAAAAAATGATGACGTATGTTATCCCTTTCATACAAAGTTAGTGTATACATCTGCAAGCTGTAGATGTTGGCATACAATCAATAATTACTACGGAACCCTCGATAGGCGAGTTCAACTCTAACATGACAGTTTTTTTTGTTATTTACCTAATTGTCACATTATTTGCAAGAAAGATATTATTTTATATTTCATTTCGTCTTTCTCGTAACAAGGAAAAGTGCGGTATTGAATTCCACCACTCAACACGCAATGTCTTCAGAAGTCAACGGAGAGTGTTTAAAGGAAGTTTCTTAATGGAAAAGGAGCTTCTCAAGTTCGCTCCGCCTACTCTGCGATGCGCGGGAAACAGTGTAAAACTAAAAAAAATTACACACTAATAATACAATAAGTGACATTGAGTTCTCCAAATCAAATACGCAACGTTAAGAATTTTGGTGGAAAAAAGAGAATGGAGTGTTTTAACAATAGGCTTTCTCTTCTTCTTCTTCTTCTTCTTCTAGGCTTCTCTCTTTCCATGCGAGATAAAACATAAAAAAACATACAATAGCATAAATAACTAGCCTTGCCAATAACCTTAATGAATAGTAGCAATCGCGTTTACAGACAGGCTGTCTGCGATGCGCTTCTCAGTAACATTAAGAAAGTACAGTCACTCCGCTATTTCCAGCTTACATTTCCACGATTCTCGAGACATTGCGTTTAGAGTGGCGTAACCCAACGCCGTACTTTGCCTCGTTACCAGGGCGATGAAATGTTAATATTAAATATGTCATAATAAATTTGGAACGCGCCCGAGCCCGCGCCTTATACGAATCTATTTTTATTTCACAATTTATTTTTATTTCAAAATTCCGTTTGCAAAATTGAACCCATAACCACTGTACAGTCAGAACCTAGTCCACTTTACACCAGCTCTTTTTAATTTACCTGGCATTAATATATCAATACTAACGTCCACCCATTGAAGTCATCAACAAACTTCTTTCATACAAAAATACAATGTGAAGACATAAATTAAATGCATTCATAAAACATAGGCTGAACTCGAACTCGCTACCTGAGTTGTGAAAGACCTTTGTCAAAAGTGATTTGAGAGAACGAATTTTTAGTTTTTTTTTTGGGTATCTCGCTTAGGAATATTAGAGGTTTAGTAAGTTGAGTAAGTTTTTTTAGGTCATCATAATATAAGTTTTGAGTTAGTGTATGAATAAAATAAGAAAATAAGTAAATTTTGTAATATTTAAGTTTATTCATTATTTTTGTTTGTCTGAGGCCATCGTAGCGCAGGGGCACAAGCGTGCGATGGTAAACGCGACCGTTGTGAGTTCGATTCCTACTCCGGAGACTGAAATATTTAATATTTTCATTACCTCATGGTAACGAGTCAAGCGTGGAGTTGGGTTACGTCACTTAATGGAAACTGGGGAATGGAAATATCGAACGAAATGGCTTAATGCTAGGTTCTCTCTGCCTACCCAGCTGTGTGCGGGATACAGCGTGAAAAAAAAAGACATCTAATAGATATCGTGGGCGTCTTGCTACGTTCATAAATTTAAGAATTTTCTAAAAGAAGAACTTTAATAAATTAATGTTATAAATAAATGAATGATTACTACTGTGCTATAGGGGTCATCGATGAATCTAAATATATAAGTATTTTGTTAAGGTAGAGTAGCGGTGTGTGACCGCGTCGGTGTCTAAAGCATTTTGGTTAAGGAGAAGTCAAATTATTTGAGGCTAGTCAGTCCGTCGGTCAAGATAAGTTATCTTAAGATTGCGTAGAGTAAGTAAGCTGAAATTAATATCAAATGTTCAAGTTAGGTTCCTGGGGCACATAATCAAAAGATACGGAAATGTATGAACCATTTTTGATGCACTTTAGAACGTATAATACAAATAAAGAAAAAAATCCGAAAAGTGAAAATTTACAGGTCTTCTCTCATAAAAAGCTTATACAAGCTTATAGTTATCGTTTATACAAAATGACTACATATGCCAGCAAATTTAACTCTGTCCAGTTTTATACGTTACACTTCCCGTTAAGGTAAACGGGACGGAACGGGACGGGTATAGAACCCTCAGTTGGCGTGAACGACTCACACTTGAAAAATACTACTCGAAAAGTATTCATTCTCGCAAAAACATACATATAAAAGACGACTGCAAATGCGTATATTANTAAATGTATGATTACTACTGTGCTATAGGGGTCATCGATGAATCTAAATATATAAGTATTTTGTTAAGGTAGAGTAGCGGTGTGTGACCGCGTCGGTGTCTAAAGCATTTTGGTTAAGGAGAAGTCAACGTGTAGATATATATTTTTTATGTTTTAATATTACTTGAGGTCCGTCTGTTTCATCAAGATTATTCATCTTAAGTTAGTAAGCTGAAATTAATATCAAATGTTCAAGTTAGGTTCCCTGGTTTCCTGATGAAATGAAATATTTATTTACGTTTATATTTCCATTGTCTTCGCTCTGGTGTCGAGGCAAAGCGCGGCGTTGAGTTCTGTCACTCAACACGCAATGCCTCCAGAAATCGGTAGAGAGTGGGGAACGGAGTGTCTTAACACTAGGTTCCCTCTGCCTACCCTGCTGTGTGCGGGATACAGCGTGACGGTACCCTGGTGGTGATCAAAAACTACGAAAATATATGCGACGTTTTGGTGAATTTTGTATTAAGTCACTGCGTAATCATAATGTATAGTAGTAAAGAACATCCACAGTTATAAAATTTTGACCCGAAATGAAAATGTATAATTCCAATAAGTAAAGAAATCCGAAAAGTGAAAATTTACAGGTCTTTCATAGAAAAAAAGTCCAAATTTATATTCATAGTTAATTTCTTACAAAATTAATGGAAACAAAACCCAAGGTATAAGTCGCATAACCAAAATCTATAGGATATTTTCTTTATACCTACAATTATGAAATTAGGCATGAAGCTAAAACTTGCAGAACAAGTAAAAAAAAATCGAAAAAAAAATTGCAGATAAAAAGCTTATACAAGCTCGTTCCATACAAAAGGACTACATATGCCAGCAACTCCCTGAACTTCCCGTTAAGCTAATCGGGATGGAACGGGACGGGTATGGAACCCGCAGTTGGCGTGAACGACTCACACTTGAAACATACTGCTCGAAAAGTATTCATTCTCGCAAAACCATACATATGAAAGACAACTGCAAATTCGTATATTAAAAAAAATATCCCTGAAAAAAGCGAGCGAAGCCGCGAGCGGGTCGCTTGTTTATTATATCAATCAACTTTCCCTTAACAAATAATTCCTTATGTCATCGCTAAAGTCTAACCCTCAAAGTTACGGTCTTTAGGCACTGGTGAAATAAAAAAACATGGCCAAAAGCGTGACTGAACGATCGCTGAATTTCCTATTAAATATTCTGTTTATGATTCACTAACGTGGCGCAGTGGGGCTGTATTTGAGTGTAAACGCCAAGTGGCGGGTTCGATTCCCATTCGGGGGAATTGACTTTTTTCATTGATAACAAAAAACACAAGTAAAAAGGCATTGAATTCCTACACTCAACACGCAACGTCTCGAAAATTAGGCGGTATGGGGAACCTAGGGTACCCTTCTGCATACTTTGCTATATGCGTGATGTAAAATTGGACTTTATTTTATTTAATCCACGTATTCAAAGTTGCGGGCAGAATTGCGAAGCTATTATAAATTACATATTAGTATTCATTTCGCTTCGGTTTCAATTTGCATACAAACAAACAATGTCGTTTCAAATTATCCATATTGCAGGGTAATTGCAAATTATATTTTGTGTAGCGGGGAGCGGAGTGTATTAACACTAGGTTCCCTCTGCCTAACTCCTTACCTCCTACTTGAGTAAGTCTATTAAAAGCCAACAATTTTATATTAATTAAGATAATGTAATAGTTTTCTGGTGAAATGAAACAAGGCGGTTTATTGTTGAAATGCGTTCAACAGTGTTTTTGTGTTCACAATGAACAAAGAAGTTATTATATTTTTTAATATTTTTTATTTAATCTTTTTTTTTACGCAATGTCTCGAAATTTAAACGGTTCGTAGGTAGTGAAGTGTCTTATCCCTAGCTTCTCAAACACGCTTTATCCCGCACAGAAAGAACTTAGTGTCAAGACTCTCCATTCCAACTCCCATCCGCATGTAAGGCATTATCTGTCGATCGGTAACAATTGAATGAATAATATAGTACAGCTAAAAAAGCGAGAGTAGTTACCCTGCCGATGATTCAAAAACATAAATTCATATTTAAACAAATTTTCGTGATCATAATAAAATTTGAACGTACCTACGGCTAACAAGAAGTCGCGGTGTTTAAGTACAATGTGCTGTAAAAGTAATGGTCTATTGTTCCACATTGCTTTGGGCTGTCAGAGTTTGTTTCAAATTAAAAATAACTGGAACAGCTCTTGGAAAAGCTTTTTTTTTCAGCTTCACGCTGTATCCCGCACTCAGCAGGGTAGGCAGAGGGAATGTCGTGTCTCTGTTTCCCACTTTCTGGCAAACTCTGAAGCCATCAAAATCGTTTAACTGTAAAAATCTTTAAATTAAGAGTACTCTGTTATATACAGCGTTATATAGCTAAAAAAAAAAAAATCCTTTTTTAAGCAAGTTTCTTTCTTTACAAGTATTGGTATGTGTGTGATGAAGACACTGAAGAAAATACAGAAAAAACAACATAAACAAAATATTAAAAATATTGCTCTTTACTCCTATCTGCAAATCTTTTTTTCAGCTTCACACTGGACCCGTATATAGCTGGGTAGAAACAGGGAACGTAGTGTTAGGACACTCCATTGCCCATCTTCCCCCAAATTTCCTGAGCAATTGCGTGGCGGATATCAACGACGAACTTTTTTTTATGTCTATATATTCCCTGTCTCTTCCAGCATATCAATCTTTATTATAATACAAGATTACTAAGGCCGCTCAGAAAACAATGGTCAGTATATACAATTATATAATATTTGAGCTTTACAAACTTTCGTTACTTATGATTTTGTTTGGGAACAGCCGGCGGTTGGTTGTGATACCTTTTTTGGTCTTTTGAAGTTCAATCTGTAAGCACAACTCTATTTATAATGGTGTAATGGTGGAGACAGGGAGAATTTGGTGATTTTTCTCCGCTTTCTACTTATTAGGACTCCGTACCTAAAAATAAAAAAAAACTAAATTTTTATAGAATCGCACTGTTGTCTGTGTGTCTGTCCGTCAGCTATTTAATTCAAGATCGCGTGGACACATTTACAATATTAATAATAAATATCCTTATAGCAAGGAAAAAATTAAACAACCAAGAGATAAGACCACTATGGATCGTTTTTTTCTGCATTTTGTAAAAAAGCAGCATTATCGGACATTCCGTTCCTGTTAAGAAACTTTCGTTCCCTATTTTCCAATTAAATACCCAACTCTTAATTATTTCTAATTCACCATGAGGGCAAGGCCATACATAGGTAAAACTAGTTTTCATATTTTAGAAATGAGTTAGTTTTCATATGCATAATATAATTATGAATATGTTCATATATGGCTCTTCTCATCTCACCAGAGGTGGGAAAATAAATATAATTTATATTAGCATTTCCCCAAGTGGGAATTGAACCTACAACCTACAACTATCCCATAATCGATGGCTGCATCATCTAGTTAGCTATAGCCCATATATCAAAGGCTAGAGGCACAATTGATAATATTGTTCCTAAACAAAGACCTATTATGTGTTTATCTACTCGTTCACGTCCGTCTATAGTACGCTATAGTCATTTCAGACTGGTTTCTATTATATAGATTGATAGATATATTATTTATATCTATCTATTCTTTGTTTTCTATTATATAAAATGGTAAATGAACGGTGTCTGTGGCGGAACTCAACGCCGGGCTTTTGCCTCGACACCAGAACAGCCAGTCGGTTTTAAAGTCACTTTGTATTTGCGCTACGACTGGCCTCAAAATATTAAATATTTAATTTCACCGAATGGGAATCGAACACACAATCGTCGCGTTTAGAGTCGCACCTCCGCCATGACGGCCAATATATATCTAGCCGTTTACGAAATAAAACTTAGACATTTTTAAATAGGCTTTAGCCTAAATAATGATAAACTTCTTCAAGTTCACTATCACGACCATAAACTTCTCTATCACACAAAACCCTCACCAACACCCATTCGCTATAAAACCTAACCATTTTATATAGACTTGTAAAACGGTTATTTTTCGCTCTTAACTAACCAGTTATTGCTGATCTTCTGAGAATTACTTCCACCTGGAATTTGAACTTTAGACCTCCGTCTTACAGATCAAGGCATATTTTATTAGGACATTTTCTAGTTGGTCCAATAGAAATGGGATACGTGGTGTATGAAGTTGCAGTTTCCGACTTTTTTTCTTGCAGTCCTGAATTGCTTTACGTAATCGAGTTGGATATGATTTCGATAGTTTCAGAATCTATCTGTCAATTGATACTTATGTGGTGGAAATGTTAATTGAAATTGTTGTTTCATTTAAAAAGCCGGCTAAGTGCGAGTCGGTCCTGAATTTGAGGCCAACAGGAAGGACATCTTATATAAGTAGATAAACTTTAGTTTGCAGGCAAATGTTTTCTTTTTATTTGAAATGAACTACAAATATAAGTTAATAATTTATTTCTATAAAGTAGGTACCTATGAATTATCATTTTCAGGTTTTTTCTTTTAATTTGTTTAAGAGTTCTTACGGGACTGACAACAAAAGTTGGACAATAGACGGACAACAAAGTAAGCCTAAGGGTTTCATTTTGACCTTTTAATATACGGAACCCTAAAAAGACAGCTTCATGCTTTTTTCCTCATAAGAGGGCAGGAATATGGATATTGTATTCTTTTTTAACTCAAAAACTACTAAACGAATTTAGATGAAACTTTACAGTAGTATAACTAGTTTAATCTAAATACCACATTGGCTTTATGAGTAGAAGCAATTTATGTAAAGATTTTATATAATTTAGCTATACTATAAAAGTACGTGTGAGCGTTTAGGTTGCTAGTTGAAAATAATTTAGTAAATCGGTAGGAAGTGACCTTGTTTCATACGATGAGCTGACGATGCCATTCGATTTATAGGTGAACATCACCTACGGGTTCATACCTCATTTCTTTTTAAAAAAATATATATACAAAAATTTTCGTTATATTATATACATCTTCGAAGTACACAACAGTTGTTTTGTTTGTTTTTTACAAAAAAAATGCTTCATATAAAATATCAGTACTTTTTAAATGTTCTATCAAATAATTTAGTTTATCTGTTACACAAACAAACAAATGCGTCAAAATTTTTAACGTCACACCAAAAATCTAAATTTTTTTGTAAATAGTAATAAATATTATTTTTTTTGTGAAATGCAATCATCTTTAAACAATAATATAGAATACAACAAAGAAAATAATTTACGCGAAACACAAAAAAATTGTAATGATAGTTATATTAAAGAACCGTTAAATATTTCTGGTTGTGGTGATCTTTATATTATTGGGAGAATATGGATAGATATTCTAAAGGCAGGGTTAGTTGGTTCAAGGTTCAACCTAATCCCGATAGTAGAAGCAGCAGCTCCAGAACCACCTAAGAAGCCACCCCCAATGAAATACAGTGATCTACCCCTATATGAATGTCCACATTATGAATACAAATATTTCGTTGAGAAAAATGAAAAATGTCCTGACGCAAACGTCAAATTGATACATAGATTTCTCCTCCCATATGTTCGACACTACAGAAAAGAAGTAGGTTATAATATGTGCAAATTAAAATGTACTATAAAAGGACATTGTAAGAATACTTGTAATAAAATTCGAGATGCTAAAAGGCAATTTAAGCAGAAAATGAGAGATCCTGACAATTTAGTTATGAGACAAGCTGTGGTAGCGACTAGTGGAGTTGCTGGTTACTTTCTTGGGGCCGGTGGAGGAGTACCACGTCGTCTCTTCTTCACAACTCTTGGACTTCTTACAAGTGGTGCTGTGTGCTTTCCAAAGGAGACAGATGAAATATTTAGAAATGCGGTATACGTTGTAGGGAAGGCTTTTTTGGATGTTTATAACAAATTTTGTGGCAAGGAAGTAGCTTTTAGGGAACGTTTACCCTGCAGAGACGAACTACCTCCCCCACCACCGGCGAGGAAGCCAATCAAGTGTCCTGAAAAGAAATAAATACAGAAACAAATTTATATTTTAGTAATAGTTTAATATTTTCTATATAAAATTTGTATTTTGGATTTTGCAAAAATATTTCAAGTATGTAACAAAGATTTATAATACAGCATTAATTTATAGAGTTGAACAACTGAAGTCTTGCCTCTCTTTTTTATATATTTTTTAGTTTCAGGTATATAGCAAGGCAGGCAGAGTACCTAGGTATCTAGTATTAAGACACTCCGTTCTTATTAAGACTATTACTCACTGTCCACCGATTTCTGAAGACGTTGAGTGGCGGAACTCAACGCTGCACTCCGCCTTATGTATAGTATAGATTATTTATTAAATATAATTAGAAAATATCACAAGGTAATAACTGATCTTAAACCGTAAATAAAAGATAGTAGATCCAATCTCATCAGGACAGATGTATTATATTCTTTCTTTATAATTATACTACATAATATTCACTCCTTTTTATTCGAACTATAATTGTGGGTTCCATTCCCACTCGGGAGAATGAATTGTTTTCATTATCTCGTTCTAATAGCAAAAAACGAAGCGCACATGAAGTTTCCCCACTCAACACGCAATTTCTTAAAGAATATAACAGAAAAACATGTCGATATAATTTTCAAATAATATTAGGTGCAGGTTTTAATCCGTTTTCTAGTAAAATCTTTTATGCTGGTATAGTCAATAAAGTATATAGTAAAATGGTCGATGCAGGTGACCTACAAAATTCTAATTCGAAGCGTGCAGTGCGACAATTAGTTTACCTATAGCTGAGTGGCTTTTTGTTTACAGTGTGTATAGGGTTTAACTAATAGAGCTATAGGTACAGGTTCCTTTTTTATACATTTTGCTTAGCGAAGCTAGAGCTAAATGTATAAAAGCAAAGTGCATCGTTGAGCTTGTATATCTATTTTAATATTATAAAGATAAACAGTTTGTTTGCAATGCCTCCAGAGTTCGGCGGGAAGTGGGGAACGGAGTGTCTTAACACTAGGTTCCCCGCCTACGCTGCTGAAGAGTTTGTTTGGTTGGAAGCGCTAATCTCAGAATTTAATTGGAATTGAGTATTATTATGTTTTCTTTTTTTTTAATGCAAATCAACGTCGCGCTTTTACATATATACCTTTAGCTTTTAGCTTTGTAATTTCTTATGATATTATGTAGAGGCCATCGTAGTGCAATTTGACAGCGTTTTATTGCAAACAAACGGTTGTGCGTTCAATTTCCGTTGGGTGGAACAATCTATTTTCATTTTGTCGCTTCATCTTCACATTATGGTGAGGTTATAAATATAAATAAAAACAATAATTCTACTATGAATTTCCATACAAAAATCACTTTTATTTTAAATATTTTTAGTTTCCTTGTATTCAGATTTCTTAAAAATACCAACAAAAGGAAAAGTTCCAGCGTTTTCGCGTGATAAACAGACAAACACGTCTATTATCTTACATCTAGGTACAACTATAAAACAACTGTACTGTAGATATCTTACGGCCATTTACAATATAGTGACCTCATAAAAACATTCTATCTCTAGATTAAGAGCCATGATAGCTTTGTGACGTCACTACAAAAAACACTGTGCTTTATGCCACTTAATTACATTTTCGACTTTATAAGAAAGAAATAGAGTAGATTTTTGATTGAAAAGTTGATAATTTTTTTCCAAATCCAACGTTTATTACCGTCCAGTTTCATGGCAGCCTTTTAATATACAATTTACGTTTACTTTTTTATAATTTCAAATTAATCGATTTTAGTCTCTATTGCTTTTGTCTTAAGAGCTATACATATTTGGCCCATTTTGATAAGATTTTTGTTAAGTTGTTCACACTTAGTAGTTATATTTAAATTTATTACAATATGGTTACTTGTAAAATTTTAATTTCGAGAAATTGTTAGTTCGTGGGTAATTTCTGTGTAGCGTTTAGGCTTTAGCATTATGTATTATGCCCATTTTTTATTACCTTCACGCTTTATTCCCCACATAGCACAGTAGGCAGAGGTAACCTGGGAACCTAGCGTTAAGAGACTCCGTTCTTATTAAGACGTTTAGGTTCCCACTTTTAACAGAATTATGGAGGACCGAAATATGGAGTGTTTAGTGGAGGCACTCAACGCCCTGCTTTGTCTCGTTACTAGAACGAGGAAATAAAAATATTAAATATTAAATTTCTTCAAGTAGGACTCGAACCCTCAAACTGTCGCTTTTACAGTCGTAGAGTATTTTTTTTTCCGTTTTATAGTCAATTTATCAAACAAGGCTATAGGGTTTCACGCTACCCCACATATAGCAGAGTAGGCAAAGGGAACCTGAGAACCTAGTATTAAAACACTTCCGTTCTTTATTTTCTGTTGAAATCTGGATGCATTGCGTGTTGAGTAGTAGAACTCAACACTGCGCCTAGCCTGCAAATAAAAAAAATAAAATTAAATGCAAATTTCTTATAAGCATATTGAAAGAAATTAACTCTTAGGATTTCCTGCTAATATTTGAAAAGCTAGTTTTTGTTGCTAAATCGTTTTAACAGTTTATCAATTTAAAACTTTTTTTTTTATTAAATAACCTTTTACAAAGCTCTATTGGTTAGATGTTCAAGTAAGTATATTCAGTTACTAGTTTTTGTGTTCTAATATGTATCTATTTATAGTTATAGATGCTCGCTATAGTCACTTCGCTTCTTAATGTCAGGTCGCTTTGCTCGCTAAAACCTTTCAAGGACAACGCTTCGCTCATTCTATACAAATAAATTATTCACATTAAATACATATAAATAATAGTTTTTTTTTATTTAATAGAAATAGACTTATTTTCTGTGTAGAAATATGTTAATTTGAGAAAATACAAAAATAGACAAAACCAAAGATCAATCTCAGGCTTGTTCTTTCATGTTAGGAAAATAAAATAATTGCAAATGTTAAATTTCTCAGGTAAGGTCCGATCCCACAACCATTGCGTTCACAGTCAGGCACTACCACTGAGTGATGATAGCTTATATTTTTTATCTTCACTTTGTTTCCCGTTCATAGCAGGCTAGGCAGAGTGAATCTTACTAACACATTCTTTTCTATATTAAGACACTCTCTTCCACATTAAGACTACATAAGACTTCAGTTCTCCACTTTTCACAGAATTCTCGTTGCAATTCGTTGTTTAGTGACTGAAATCAACGCCGCTCTTTGCCTTGTTACCAGAGCGAAAAAATAATAATAGTCATAATTATATTACCCCGAATGGGATTCGAATCCGTAACCGTCGCGCTTACAGGCACACGCTTGTGCCACTGCGCCACGAAGGCCTCAAGCGTAGCGTACCATAATTAAACAATATTATATAAATAAAGGTGTCTTAACTTTCATTACTTAACACCTAATATCTTTGAATCAGTAGATTTTTATGGTAAAATTTGGTATTATCGGTAATATAAAAAAAGTCATGAATATGTATGTACACATATATAAAGTTTATGAAGTCATTAATAGTGCAGTTGGGATTGACTTTTTGAGATGTACATATCATCTCGTATGTGGTAATTTTTTTTTATGGGGGGATTTTTTTTTTAAGTTTCACGCTTTATCTCGCATAATTATGGCACGATAGTCAGGGAACCAAGTGGTAAGATACACCGTTCTCCGCCTTCCTCCTTAATTCGAGACAGCTGAATGTTGAAATTAAAGCCGAAATACTTGCTATAAGGAGGAAACGAATCTTCCAAGCATTTTACTTCCATTAGTGTAGAATAACATTTCTAAAATATTAAAAATAGATTAAAATACTCTTAAATAGTCCAAAGAAACTGTTAACAACTGAAAAATATAAAAATACTAAGTACCTACATATTGTTATTATTGCCATTATATAATATTTGCTATATATATATGTACCTATATAATAAGTATTTTTTTAACTACCCTCAAAAAAACCATTCTATTTATATACGAGTACACCTACAGAACAACTAACATAGAAAATGTTCGTACTTCACCAAATTGTATTTTATGTGATTGATTTTGTCACGTTAAAGCAATGAAACAGCCGTAAAAATGCCAACGAAATGCAAATTTATTTGATGACATAATTATATAGGGCCGTAAAAATTACGATATAATTAAACTTTAACAGTTACTGTGCTGTGGGGATTTTATTTTTTATATAATGAATGCATTTCCAATTTTATTAGTTATAGGTATTCATTAAATTATAGATCTTTCCTTTTCTTCTTTAGCTTCACGGTGTATCCCGCATATAGCGAGTTGGTAGAGGGAACTTATTGTTAATATCTGAATTCTGAACAAACAAAGCTTACAAGGGAAGAAAAGTCGCAGTCCAAGGCAGTTGATATTTTTACTAGCCACCGATGGCCTGGATCTTGAATCAACAGCAGAAGCTGTACCACTGCGAAACACCATGTTAAGCTCTTACTGAAAACTCCTGTATTACTGACTGACTGACAGACAGACAACGCACAGACGAAATTACTGAACTTAGAAATTTAAAATTTGCAATTTAGTCTACTTCCAGGACCTTAGGGATTTTAGGAGACGGTTTCTCGAAATTCCCAAGAGAACGGAAAAAGGAGTTTTTCCATTTCATGTCTTATAAACAACGCAAGAAAAATTACGGGCGACAACTAGTTCAATGTAAAATATATAATAAATTTGGACGCCGTCGTTGCGCAATTTGGATATGCCTGAATGAACGCCGTGATTGCGAATTCAAGTCTCACTTAGTACGTTATTTGTATTGCAATATTTCTTTTTTTGTTTTTATCATTATTAGATATTGATTGTGAATTTCTATAAGTCGGGAAACATAAATAATAAAACTAAGACTTTAACTATATATTAATTGCTATCCTGGTGAAGTAGTGTTTTATTGTAATCGCGTAGGTTATGCGTTCAATTCCTCTCAGAAGATTTTTTCATTTCCTCGCTCAGGTAAGAAGTCAAAACGGCGTTAAGTTCCATCACTCAGCACGCAATTTATCAAAAATTGGCCCTGCTACCTATATACGGAAAATAGCGTGAACCGGATTTTTAATCGTTGCATATAATGCATTGTAACTATTAACATTTAAAACTACTTTACATAAATTTCCCTTAAGAAAATTATCCAATACTTCGAAGAGGCCCAGGTTCGAATCTTACTTCTACGTATATATTTCTATAACAAAACCTTAATACTAGCTATAAAATAGCATAAATAATAAAATAGCTTTCTAATAACAATAATATGATAAGATATATTTTAATTTAAAACATTATTCGATAAATTCCGGTAATGCAATTAGTCAATAGTGAGTAATTACTTTACGGTCAAAGGCCAGAATCGTATATGAGTAAAAAAGAAATTGTTATTACCTCACGCTTTTCGTATGAAACTAGCGATTTCACTCGACTCTGTTTGATAACGATTTTTTTTTTTAAAGTTGACATGTAAAATATTAACTACCAACACCAAGGCAAAAACCCTGCGTTGAGTTCCGCCACTCATGGGCGTCGAATGGGCTTGATTTCTTAAATACAATACACCATAAAAAAAATATAAACTAGAAGTTGGATACTAATTAACTAACTGATACAAGGTCAGTTGTAGACCTTTTGAATGAAAAAAAATAAAATAAAAATGACTGTTTTTGTCTTGTTACCTCAGTTAAAATTATTAATTTCTTCCACCGGAAATCGAATCGTGGCATTTACGACGACTGCTCCCTTGTAATTATATTATTATTTAATAGTTTCCACATTTATATAATATACGAGTACATTAGTGATAAATTAATTAAGGCATTAATAAAAATATATATTAAAATCGACCTACGGGGGACTCAAATAGATTTTTTTCTTTGCCTATTAACCTGCATATAGCAAAACAGGTATAGAGAACCTAGTGTTCATTCAGTTCCCCACCAACATGCTGCCCAATTATCGAAACATTACGAGTCTGGCTCTGTCTGACTGGCGTAACTTAACGCCGCGCATCTCCCAAAACGTTGAAACGAAAACAAATCTAAAACTTTCAACTTTTTCCACACTTAAACACCGTTTTAGCTATCTCCGCATGTCATTAGCGGAGTAAATGGGCACTATAACGAACAAGTATCGCGGTACAATGGGAAACCATAAATCAAGTGTCACTCTGACACACGATGAAAGGAGGTCCGTCGATGGATGCAAAACTTCTTGGGCCTTTTTTGTCCATTCTTTTGATTAATTATCGAATGATGTAAAGTATTTAAAAAAAAGTTATGTTTTTATGATCGTTATGCCTTTTGATGGGCTGATTGGGTTTTGTGGTTTTTTTGTTGTTTTTGTTGTTAGTGCAATTGGTGTTTGTTGTATTGTGCGTTTCGGATTTGTTGGTTGTGTGTTTTATTGGTATTGAATAGGTGGAGTATGAAAAAATATAAATGAAATAAATAAGCTTCACGCTACAGCGTGGTACAGCAAGCAAGGCAGAGGAACCCTCTAGATATATAATCGTTCTTTAAATGGCAATCGAATCCACAATCATCACGTTTACAGTCGGATTGTGTCCCACTGCGCCACAAAGGACTCTAAAGTTATTACATTTTGAACATTCACGTCATGTCAGTGTTATTTTTACTGGCCTTTGTCTCGAAATCCTAATTTGAAACAGTCGAAGAATATTGCCTTGACAACAGCACAATATGGTAATGAAATGTTATAAGTTAGTCAATTTTATTTCACGCTATTTTTTACAAAGTTCCCTCGGCCTTTCCTGTTATTTATGGGATAAAGCGTGAAGCTAAAATAGACTAGCTTTTACACGCGGCTTCGCTCCATTAAATAACTAAAGTTGTATATGATACATAAGACTGTAAGTGTTGGAGGTAACTCTTTCCGCAATTATAGTGGGTGATCTAATAGCCTATAGCGTTTTTCGTTAAATCTTATAACAAAAAACAATTAAAACTAATTATAGTTCCTGAGAACGAAGCTTGAACGTTCAAACAAACAAACTCTTCAGATTTATTATATTAGCATAGCTATTTAGATTTTTATGCTTGCACCATTCGCAATGCTCGCTCTTCTGATAGACCCATCATCCCTTATTTCTTTATTTTTATTTTTTCTTTTAATTATATTATTTTAATTCAATATACAAAGTTTTGTGTTGTTATTTCGCGTTGTTTTATGTGATGAATATTTTTATAATGTATTTATCTTTGCGTGTCTCTTATACGATTTGTATGTGTGTTATGAAGGAAATATAGTGGTGAGACACTCAGCTGTTTACTTGTTTCAGCTTTACGTTTCTTCAAGACTATGCGTACCTATCGAGTGGCGGAATTTAACGCAGTGCCTATTTAAAACTATACAATTTACCTGTATAATGTAACAAATCTAATTATCTCACTACGAGGGGAGAAAAGACACGAAATCTCGGAATCGAACCAGCTACATATAAAGAAGAAAGAAATATTAAAATGTATACATCCATTGAAAGTTTCATACAAGACATAGCAATCGATTTATTCGTATACAGATAAGAAATGAGTGTGAAAGTGTTATCAATGCGAACAATAATCTAAAATATGTATAAAAACTGTAAATAATAGAAGAAAATTGTTTTTTTAGAGAAAATCAAAAGTATTGCAATATTGTATTTTTTTCTTTTTGCAGTTACGTCTTTATTGCACCAAATGAGCAATATGATTTAATTTAGGTAATTTAAGTACTATAAGTTACAATCATTCCTTGTAAACTTAGGCAAGAGTTAAATGTCTTTATAGCCTTATGTATGGTGTGGGTTCAAATCCTTGTTACTTTCAAATGTTCTATTGGAACGAAGTTCCTTACGGCAGGCTTGGAAGGGATAGGGATTTCGCTGCGTGACCCAACTGAAAAAAATGTGATAGTAAAACCGTAAGAAAAATGCGGGGAATAAAACCGTTAAATGAGACGTGCGCAGGCGCGACCGTCGCGTACACAGACGAGTAGTGTATAATACCTTTCTCTTTCTCCCTCTTTCTTTTCGTTCTCTCATAATTTTTTTGCATGAGTGTGTGTTATTGGAAAATGTCAGGAAATATCAGGAAATTTAAGAGAAAAATCAAGAAAACCTACATAAAATTGAGCACGAGTTTTTTTGCAATTTGTGTCGATTCTACATTAGCCGAAGGAACTTCGTTCCTACCTGGTGTCCCACGACACCACATTTTCTATTTTAATATTTCATTTTATGGTAACATTTTTTGTTTTTACAAAAATCATTCGTCCAAATGGGAATCAAACCCACGGCCGTCGCGTTTACACTCAGACACTGCTTGTCTACCATTTCCATTTCTATACATAAATTTAACCTGTGATGTCTATAGGGCGTGGTCAAGGAGCGAGTTCTCGCAACCTTTTCGAATGGTTCCTGAGCTTTAAAAGCGTGAAAAGCTTAATTTATAAAAAACTACCAACAAACGTGTTTTTAGAATTGAGAATTCTTTTGAAATATATATGTGTTTTGTTTATTTATATGGATAACACCTCGAATATTTGAAATTTTTTGTATAGATATAGACAAAATAGTGACGTGATACTCTTTTCTTTATTTTTTGCCTATGTAGAGTCATTGTAAAGTAAATTACCCACGAAAGTATATCAGACAAAAACAAATTGTGTCCTGCGCATGATAGAGTTGGCAAAGGAAGCCTCTCTACCGAAATCTTGAAGCATCGTGTATGAGAGGAGAGACTCAACGCCACCCTTATCCAGGGCAAAGAAATGACAATGTTAAATATTTAATAACCCCGAGTATCGTGTTAAATCGAACCCACGACCGTCGCGTTTACAGTGGCATGCATTTGCCCCTGTGTTTGAACGTTTAAAGGCTTATGAATTTAAGCTCTACATATAAATTTCATAAGATACCATTTACATAATGCTTCACGTCGTATCCCGCATAGCAGGGAAGGCAGATGGAACCTAGGGCTAACATATACCGTTATCCAAGCATTCGGGACTGCGTGTTGGGAGTAGAAGGGAAACTCAATAATCGTTCCCTGAGTTGGGATCGAACCACGAACTATCTACCTCTAAGATAGGCTTTGTCCCACACTACCATTAGGCAAAACTATAATTACTTCTTTTTCTCTATTAAAACCCTTTTTTTTCTTTATTCATGCAAATGAATAAAAAGAATCCTGAAATATAATAAATACGTATCAAATTGTCAAGCATCTCGCGTTTAGTAAAAAAAATAAATTTGAAAGGTGCTAATTGGTATGGACATAACACATTTGCCTTTTTATGATTTTTTTTAATAACCTATAGTGATGAATCACTGTTTTAACATGTTTATTATAATAATAAGATTTTATAGCTTTTTAATGTAGGTACCTACATAATTATATTAAGAAACGTGCCGTACCCTGCAATTTTGTTTGCCAATTATTTATTTTTTTAGCTTTACGTTGTATCCTGAAATAAAGTAGGGTAGGTAGGGGGAAACTGGGGACCAAGTGTTAAGATACTTTCATTCCCCTCTTCCCTCTCCTTTTTAGGTAGGAACTCGGTTCACAACCAACGCTATATGTTGGATTCTTTGATACTATGATGGCTAGTAAACCTACTAATCTGACCGACATTCTAAGCCAAACAAACTTAAGCAAGCATCGAATCTGCTAAAAAGCCTGGTGTTAAGTTCCATCATTCTATACCAATGTCTCGAAAATTATGCATTGCGTGGGGAACGGAGTGTCTTAACACTAGGTTCACTCTGTCTAGCCTGCTATAAGCGGGATACAGCGTGTATAATATACCCTCATTTCAAAACTTGTTAAGAAGGAATGCATTAACATAATTATATACTACACAAAACACAATAGTTTGTCCGTCTGTCGGTCATCAATCAATGGAATAGAAACGTTACTTTAATTATTGGTAACTTAATTACGATTTCGAATTTGAACTGACTACTACAGTCATTAATTTTAGTTCCCACCTGCTCATTAGTACTTTGTCTATATGTTCCAATAGTATAATATAGCAACTTCACCTTTTATTCCGCATATAACAGGGTTGCAGTAAAAACGTAGTGACAAGACTCTCCGCTCTCAGTTGCATTGCGTGTTGATTGGCGGAATTTAATGCCGTTTTGCCTTTCCAGAGCGCAAATTTGAAAATAAAACCTAGAATGGGACTCACCGTAGCGTCGAGCACTCCGTTCTCTCTGGCAACAACGCTAGAAACAGCGTGACGCTAAAGAGAGGGTTGATTCAAATTAAATTTTACTACACAACCTCTTCTTCCAAGTTCTTTAATTAATTTTGAACTTCGTGCTTTTGCCTGCTATATAAGGAATGCACCCTCATATAGCAGGCAAAAGGAAACTAGTGTTAAGACTCTCCGTTTCCCACTCTCCGCCCAATTAATTAAAAAATAGACCTAATAAATTCGGCACAACCATAGCCTGGAACTAGTATTAGATAAACAGTATATTATCTATCCTATCAGATCGCTATAACTTACATAATACGGTGTTTAAGATCAGCCAACATTCAGCCTTTCAAAGGCTTTAGTTTATTCATGGCAGAAGATGCCTACAAAATAGCTGCTTAAAGCTCGCTACTGAGGATAAAGATTAAAAAAATTATAATGTTTTTTTAGTTACATTTAGCTGTGGTTTAGTTGAAGTGATACGATGAGTGTCGGTTCAAATCTCAATCAAGGTATTTTTAATTATTTTTCATTGCCATTTTGATTAGTTAACCTTAAAATGGAAGAAATACGTCAAAATAATGCGTTAATTAGATTTGTAATACAACAATGACGATGTAACGCATATTATTTTTTTCATAATATATTTGAGTTAATAGCTTTTTTGCTTTCCACGGCTTTTTTGGTTTCGATTTTCACTGAGAGGAATGAAATATTTTCATTTTCTCGTTTTGGTAAGAAGACAAGAAACGGTGTTACACGTTGCCACTGGAATACAGAGAGTATTAACGCTAAGTTCTGCCTTCTAGAAAGATCTAGAGAGATACAGGACGAATCTAAACTAACCTACATTAAAATAAAAATATAAAACACTCGTCCACACAAAATTCATTAGCATGTTATTACAGAAAATCCTTAAAGTTCAAAATAAAAAACAATTTAATACATAGTTTGACTTGACGTCGTAACGTGCATAGCATGTTTTATTCACAATCGGGAATGCAGCACGTCGTTAAGGAACCTTATTATTTATCACATAAACGTAGCTTCATCTTGTGCACTTATATACATATATGTATACAATAGGGAAGGTAGAGGTGTCCTAACATTAAGACATTACGTTCCCCACTTTCTAATATTTTTTACCATGTTGAGTGATAGAACTAAACGCCGCACTATGTCTATCAGAGCTGAGAAATGAACATAACTTATTCCTCCGAGTGGGAATCAAACCTTCAACCTGTCGCGTTTACGTTTACTATTAATGAAAGATATATACTATAGGTATATATAATTACACCTATAGTATATATCTATATATATATATCTATCATATAAAATTATAATATATATATCTATCATATAAAATTACAATACTAATTTCCCCATACGCAGCCCAATTTTCAAGCTAAGAGCAAAACAATTAAAGTATTAATTCAATTCCATTTGGGAATGAAACCCACACCCGTTACACGTACAGAAGCCGTACTGTCGTACTGCGCCATTGCGGCGTTGGCATTACAAATAAATGAAAGATTTTGATGTGTCAATAAAAAATGCTAATAAACATAAAGAATCAAAGGAAATGACTGACATTCAGCGTCAATCTTAATTAAAAGTGAAATATACCTAACATCGACGCCGATGGTAAAATGCTAAAGTATCATATTAAAAACAATTTTATTATCATTTTATATGTAAAATTAAATGTTTCATTTATTTTTTATACGATTTTTATGCATATATTAATATATTTATTATAATAAACGAATAAAAATGTGTTTAAATGTTTTTTTTTTAATGTAAAAATCATTTATTGTAATTAAATAGAATAGAATATTTAATAGTAATAGAATATGGATCTTTACTTTTCATTTTTATTCTGTCTGTACGTCTGTTCATCATGAAGTAGGTTATTGTGGTACAGTGGGGCAGCGTCTGACTGTAAACGTGATGATTGAGGATTCGACTTCCTCTTGGGGAATGATCAACATCTTCAAATTCTCTTCACATGCTCTCCGGGTGCTTTTTACGTGATCCTACCCCATTATCAATGCTACTGTGTTCCAGAAAGTCTATGAAGTCTTCCAAAGCCTCTTTTACCCTCCATTATTAGTAAAAGCAAATAACAACATTCCATTTCCTCCAGTGGGAACCGAACTCGTAGCCGTCGCGTTTACAGTCAAACGCAGTGCCATTGCACCACTATGGTATTTTCATCGGAATTAGATGAAAACATTAATAATATATTTAAGATGATATAAAGTGCCAATTATTTTGTATCAGAGAAATTGAAATGAACACTTTAATGATTCATGACATTCATGACAGACGGCCGTAATTTTTTTAATATAATATATGTGTAGTGTGTGATTTGAACCCCAATAAATAAGGAAAAAACGGAGAGATACGTCTCAACCTTTTTTATTATATCTTCTTATTATATAACTATAGATCTAACTACTGTTTTTTAACTTCCCGAGAGTCCAGTCGCGGCGCTGGGGCACAAGCGTGCGACTGTAAACTTGGTAGGTGGTAGGTTCGATTTCCATTGGAGAAAATGATTGGAGAAAATCTCGCTCTGGGAACAAGGGAAACTGCGGCGTTGAATTCCGCTACTACACACGGTAGCCTCCACATTTCCGCGGAAAGTGGGTAACAGAAGTGTCTTAATAGGAACGGAGTGTCTTAACACTAGGTTGTTACATTACATGGCCGGGCTGTAAGTAAGTCTAATAACATTCTTTTACTTTAGAGTCGTAGGTCATTCACTATCATTACCCCAAACGGGATTAGAACTCACAGCCATCGATAGCTAGCATGTACTGCGCCACTATACCCTCAATTATAATGAAATTGAACCCAATGTTTTAATGATCGACGACATTAACGAAGGTCGGCAAAAGCCTTAATGTATTTAGTTGTTTACCTAGCACGGGACTTGAAGCCGTTAAAGGCGTTAATTTGTAGGTAATGCGTTTTATGATAGCGGCTTACGAATGTATAGAAGGGATTTTTCTTTAGTATTGCGTCTTTTGTGCTACTCTATTTTAAGACATCGTGTATTGTAAGCGAAACTTGACGCCGCACTTTGTCTTTGAAAAAGAAAGAAACTACAGTTGATATAATCAGTTCTCCAGTTGGGGGTTTCTGGTATTACGAAAAAAATCTTTTCTACTAAACTTATAAGTGTATAAATAAACAGCTTCCTTTTTTTTTGAGGCCACTTAGTGTTGTGACACTCCATTTTCCATGCAGTTTTCGAGACATTACCTGGCACTTAACGCGGAGCTTTGGCTTTTCTCCACAGCGAAAAAAAATAAATAATCCATTCCCCGAGTGGGAATTAAACTCACCACCTTCGCGTTTACTTATAGACATTACATATAGACATTAATGTCGTTTTTAATATAACTGATAAACGGAATTTATAACCTGACATTTGGAACTCAATATATCAAAGTGATGTCTTAAAAGTAATCTTTTGACACTCACTTTACAAATGCCTAAGGGTTAAACCAAAAGGTGAAATGATATGAGAAAGTTGAAAAGAGCTATCTTTGAAAAGGACTTTAATATATATAATGGAGGCTTTTTGGGAAACAGTGAATAATTTTATTCAGCTTCACGCTTTATTCAGAGTCTTTGATTGTATGTACGAGTTTACGCGTCAGCTGTAGGTTCGATTCCCACTTGGCGTAATTAATTATTTTCATACCCTCGCTATGGTAACAAGCTATTTTTCAATTATCACTAATAGCAGTATTTAGATAAAAAACTGCTTTGGAATTATGTAAACTATCTTTGAGCTTAAAGAGTAATGTAAACATTACAACGGATGTTATGCCATACACCCCATTCAATCCTTTTAAAAAAAACAAACTTGCCGTTGTTACTTCAATTCATAAAATTATAATAGAAATCGTCGTAGCGGCATTTACTGTAAACACTATGGTTATTTGTTCGATTTCGGTTTCCATCTCCAAAGTTGGTCAGAAAGTGGAGAATTACTCGTAGATTCTCTCTGTCTACCCTACTATATACAGGATAAGTGTGAAGCTATTTTATTTATTATTCAATTTATCTTATAAACATAAAGAATCTACTGATATCTTTGTACCTCAGAGCTACAGAATCGAAAAAAAAAATATTATTGCCTAAAACATTTTAATATTTTATACACAGATTAAATAAACACCGTGTAAAGACACCGTTTTCCAAATTTATTCGAAGCGGGACTCAACGCCGGGCTTTCCAATACCGATGGTGCTGGTACGTCTCTCAGTTCCACTATCATATTCCGAAAGATGTGGGGGTTGGACGCTGGAGCCCAGCATTACCTAATGCAAAACGCAGTAGAGGGTTATCCTATTCTAAGCCGTAATCACCCGGGGAAAGTGAGGAAATTAGTGAAGATCAACATAAACAAATGTTAATAATAAAATATAGTCCTGTCTATATCTTTATAATACTATCTCACAGAACATTTGGCGAGCAGCATTCTCTCTTCGTAAATATTTACGTGTGAGTCAGATCTGGTTGAGTAAAATGTTGCAAGGTATTGAATAAAATATATATTTTTTGTAGTTTCACGCAGTATCCCGCAAATGGCAGGATAGGCGGTTGGCATCGGTTAGGTTATTAGATTTTTTTGGTCTGGTAAAATTAAGCCCATTGAACCTAAATATGTTATCATTGGCGTCTTTTTCTTTAAGAAATTATAATATATTGTAATAAATATTATTACGCTAAACGCGCCAAAACTACTAAACCGATTATGATATCATTTTATACACATATTCTTAAGAAAGACATAGGATTTTTTTGATCAAAAAAATATATTTTAAATTAATCCTTGGGCTATAATATTAAATATAAGTTCAAGGGAGCGGAGCCGCGTTTGATCCTAGTATAATAATAAAGGTAAAGATAAAGAAACAGTTTTGGATAAACGCAATAATTTCAGGAACTATTGGTTCGAGTTGAAAGAATCCTTTTTTTATACCTAGTGTACCTCCGCGTTATGTCTCTAATACAATCTAATCCTTTTCCATATTATATAGCTTATGAATATTAAGCTGCCCACTATGCCTCCAGATTCGACGGAAAATGGAAACGGAGTGTCATAACACTAGCTTTCCTCTATCTACTCTGTGTAGGATACAGCGTGAAGCAGATTTTGTTTTATTTACTTAACAAAAAAAGGCTTTATAATATTTTAGCGCTCCTAATAACGTACCGGTAATGTTCGAAAAGTTTTATAAGCAAATGGCTATCGTATAAGTGATCCATTACTTCAGCGGGGAGGACCTTATAACTTTGTGATAAACACTATTTTTGAATGACCAAATAAATCATAATTTGTCAATAATATGGATATACGACTCTAAGAAGAGGTCGTAGGTTCGATTTTCGATTAAACCATCTGATCCATATGTTCCGAATTCTTTTGAAACTGTTTTCAATGAGTTAAATTATATTCGAAGAAAATTTATGATTTTTCATTCAACATATAAATTTACTAGCTCTTAAGTGTTGCTTTGGTAACATTAATTTTAAAAATGCTGACATGATGGGATGGAGTAGTTCTGTTAGCCAGTTCGATTTCCATTTTGGACAATTAATTAATGTCATGTATGTATATGGTACTGAGTGAAATAAATATCTAGAAAATATGACTTTATAATTAAAAATGTAGTATAAAAATACAAGTATAAGAATTATATGGTTATATAAGAACTGTATGGCTTAGTGATCAGAGCGCTGGGATAGATTCCGAGGGACTCATGTTTAAATTCCGCTAAGGGAATCTAGGAACCTGGTGTTATACACTCCGCTCCCATTACTACACTTCTGTTCCCCACTCTCCGTCGATCTCTGCAGGCATTGCGTTTTGAGTAGCGGAACTCAACGCCACGCTTTAGCTCGTTACCAGACCTAGAAAAGGAAAATATTAGATGTTTCATCCTTCAAATGGGAATCGAACTGACAACCGGTCACCGCTCCTCTGCGCCATGGCTTGCCTCATTCCCCACATTCCGGCCAAGATGTTACAAACAAACAGAATTCAACTCTGCACTTCGTATAACTTAAAGCTATACTTTGAAAAATCACATATTTAATGCCAATTTGAATCTGTTACTAATAATGATATAACCTACCACTAAGCTATAGGCCTAACTATTTATCAATTTCCAATCGTAATTGCATTTGTATAAGGACCGACTCACGGTTAAACATATATGGTCGTTTCACGCCTTCTCCTTTTTTGGTTCCGCAGGTTATCTTCAATCTCCCATTGATTTCTTTATCTATCTATGTATATCTTTTGAAATTCGTGATGTTTAAAATTAACTTGGAAGGTTTTGGGTTCATATTCTGTATTGACCTGTCCTTCCTGTGTGTAGGTAAAGAATTTACTTACTCTGTTTATATGTCTTTGGTAATAAAATAATTATTTCTTTTAAACTAATGCTGTGCAAAACGGTAGGTGTAGAAACGTGCGTAACGTAGTGTTAAGACACTCCGTGGTGAGCGACAGAACTTTGCATTTTAATTTTTTTACATTTTCTTTCATCAATTGTTTTTTTTTAACTAGAACAGGGAAATAGAAAAAGAATCCCCTCGACTAGAAATCGAACGCACGACCGTCGCGCTTACAGTATAGAATTTAACCAGCTTCAGTCATTATATAAATAATTAATAGTTTACATTAAGGGAAAATACGTTGAACGTCTACGCTGATACCTTATGGCCATAACTCTATTTTAACTGCCGCTTAAACTGACAGGTGAGAAACTTATATAAATATTGATTTAAATATTATTATTTGGTATTTATTTTATTTTTTATATGTTATAAGTGATTCTATTCTCCGTTTTCCAATCAATTTCTACATTTTGCTTATTAAGTGCCTGTAAGTAGAGTATTGCTATGCGGGTATTACCTGCGGCTTTCTGTCAAAGAGTTCGTCGTGGTTGAGAGGCACTAACGTACGATTGTAAGACGCGACGGTTGACTATTCGATTCCCATTCGGTAGAATGAATTATTCAATATTTTCATTACCTTTTTTTGATAACAAAGTGCAGCCCCAAATATGTGGAGAAAATTCTCTTCTATAACTAATTAAATGACAGAAAGACAACGCATCAACTGGGCTGAAAGTTGAAGTTTGACATATAAGTAGGTTAGGGAATGAAAGCGAGTTCTGACAGAGGATATCTTGAAATTCCTACAGGAATCGAAAAAAAAGAGAGTTTCCATTGTAAGTTTTTAAAATCCACACAAACAAAATTGCAGGCGATGACTAGTGCTAATATAAAAAAAAACACCTCATAACCACGTATTTCATGTCAACAACATAATAAATTAAAATATTAAAATAAATTTATTTATGTTCTTAATTAGCGTCAATGTTTAAATAAAAATGTGTGGTTCTTATTAATTTTACTTATGTTTTGAAACCAGCGTGGCGCCTTAGGACGTCGTTGTTATAAACTAATAATTGATTTTTATTTCATCGCTGCGATAAAGCGTGGCGACGATATCCGATATTTGCACGTTTCAGAAAACGGAGTGACTTAGTTCTCTCTGCCCACTCTTATATGCAAAAAGAAAAAGATACAAACCCGACTTACGACGAAAAAGATTTACGTAAGATTCATCAAAATCGGTCAAGCAGTTCTACCTCCACAACACTACATAGGAACACACATACATACAGAATATGATAAACACATTACACTCCTTTTTACGTTGCGCAATCGGCTAAAAAGGCGTGGTGGGCTTTGCTAAGTTTTCTTTACAACATTAATATGGTAATAACAAAAGATAAAATCACACAACGTTTTGGCAATTCCATTTTTATATAATAAAAGTTTACAAAAACTAATGTTTCGCTTCGATAATGATCTTGATACAAAACACCTAATAAAAAATAAAATAATAATCTTCATATTATTATTTAACAAATTTTTAAATAATAATATGGAGAATATTAAAGTTAAACGTAAAATTATTTTAAGTTTTTACAACGTGGTTGGTGGTCCTATGGTCATAAGTTCGATTCCTATTCGGGGGCAATGTATAAATGTTCATTAATTTTGTTTTAAGCAAAGATTCCACTATTTAGAATGAAAACGTTATAATAATAAATTTCGGATATATTCGCACAGGGGTGCGATTCCCGAGGAAATAATTTGGTGGCCTCTTGTACATAATAATATAAAAAGATATATTATATCATAATTATATGCAAATCGTTAAAAAAAGTATTCATCATCGACAAAACTTGTGCATATTTCATTTAATATGACAGTTTTGTAAATTAATTTATGCATATTGACGCTACGATATGATAACGTTATAATTGAATTGTGCGATTGAAATAATGTTTTTGTTTTTTGTCTTGTATTAATATTTCTTATCACATTTGGAAATATCGATAGTTTATATCGATAGTAAGGATTATTATACTTGTTTACGAGTTTGGTTAAAATTCTGTATTAAGTAATATATTCGTTTTTTTTTCTTTAAATAAGCAAAAAAAATAATATAGCTCTCGAATTACAATATGTTTTTTTTTTAAATTAATTATTATCATTCAGTTTTATTCATTATACAAAATTCATTTTTATTGTAACAGCTTATTTATGTTTTAGTAGCTCTATATGAAGATTTTTACTATTTGCCATTACAAATATATTAAAAAAAACAAACTTCTTATTAGCAATTACGAAGTTGTTTTTTCATAGTGGCAGTATTTATTTTTATGAAGATTTAAATTTATACACATGTCTATAATAATTATTATTAATGTTTAAGCCGATTTAGAGGAAATGAGGGGTTTTTAAAATAAAAGACTTTTTAAATATATAATTATTTTTGCTGTCCCCGTGGCACAGCGTCTTATGGTAAACGCGGCAGTTGGTAGTTCGAATTCCATACGCAGGAAAAGGCCATTTTGTCCAACAACTTTGGTCAACAAGACGCGAGCGGTACTTAGTTCCGTCACCGGATCCGCAATGTCCCGGAAAATGAGCAGAAAATAAAGAACGAACCGCCTTCTCTCTTGTCCTGGATGGAAATGAAAGGATGTCCTTTTCTTCTGCCGCAAATGAGAATCGAACCCACAATCGTTCCAATTACAATCATAGTCACTGCGCCACAGCGAACGAACTAACAATACTATTATTATATGCATATGTAAATAAAAAAAAATGTTTACACAATGTATTAAAGATAATCCGTATTTATGACGGATTCTGTCATATAATTTAGACTCATCGAATTTAAAGTGATATAAAAGTCCCATATCGTCCCACGGACGCCGTGTGTCAGCGTGACTGTAAACGTGACGGTTGTGGGTTCAAGTCCTACTCGCGGGAATGGTTGTATTTATTTACTCATCTACCCTCTGGGAGACAACGCGCGGCGTTGAGTTCCGCCACACAATATGGTGTCTATGGGTTCAAATCCAAATAATGGGAATGTTTTACATGAAGCAGTAGGACATTGATTCGATAGGGAATTGAGGCTTGGTTATTCTTCCAGTCTTACTCGCACGGCGTTGAGATCTACCACTAGAGAATCAGTGTGTAATTCGGGTGAAGCGCGGAGTGTATCGACACTAGTTCTACCCTTTTACATACCCTTTTATATATGGGACACATACAGCATAAAGCAAAAACACGTTTACAATAAGTATGTAAAAAGTTATTTCTAAAAATAATCATAAAAGATCAATTCCGATAGCAGTAAAGGCTTTATATCTTAAATTGCGATCTTTTTGTATAGTCATTTAAATATTTTACTATGTAATTATTCTTAGTATGTTCATAATATATATATAAAGTATAAAAAAAACTTGTTTTCCACAGTCAATGTCAGGGTTAACAAATAAATATTTATTTTAATGTTAAATACCGATGATAGTTTAAGACTATGTCGGCAGTTGTGAGTTTAAATGTACGAGTATAACGGTGAACGGAGTGTCTTAACACTAGGTTCCCTCTGCCTACCTTATTAAAAAAAACAAATTAATTAAAATTAGTTTTTTTTATATTTTATGTTATAGTTACAATATAACATAATTACAAGTAAAATAATAAAATTGTCACAAATATAATTTCATTTGACGAGAAAAAAACCAGTAGCCTACAGTTGCAAGCCAGTTCTCCACGTTTGGTGATAACCAAATAGAGTATGTACGGAGCTATTCTTAGTGTCTCAGTGCATATGCAAAAACTGATATGCCAAATACGCATAAAATGTGAAGGCAGGACGTGTGAACGTGATAACCTTGGATTTATACAGCTATGCAGGGACAAAGGTATACTGCGGGCTGCTCTTTATCAGCTTACGTTTTTCCGCATAGCAAGGTTCCGTTCATAGAGGGAACCTAGTGTTAAGACACTCCGTTGCCCATGTAAATTCAGATATATAGTCAGATAATGTAAGCATATAATAAAATTGTAGATGATGTGTCTATATTTATATTATCTTAATTTATCCGTTTTGGTAGACAAAGCTACAAAGTGTAGAAAATTGAGAGAATCTCCTTTGCTTATTCTGTTGTGCGGGAAAATGCGTGAAGCCGATATAAACAAAGAAAATGTAACCTAAAAATCTCATAGCATTCATAATACCTCTAAATACAATATTTCTGGACCACTACCAAGTTCCGTGATTGATTATGATAGAACGACGGACTTTCAAATACTTTTCTATATAATAATGCGGGTAGATTATATTATCATATATTTATATGTATTCTTGTATTATACACCATCATAGAAGTCGAAGTCATCGTGAGGAATCGTGTGACTGTAGGCATAATGGGTGTGGGTTCGATTCCCACGCAAGGAAATTAAATATTTAAGAATTTCATTTTTGTCGCTTTGCTAGCCAGACAAAGCGTAGCGTTCTGTCGAAAATTGCGAAATAGATTGTCTTAATGGGAATAGAGAATTTTAACACGAGGCCCCCAGATTCCCACTAGCTACAGTGCTTTGTGCGGGTAATAGCGTAAAGCTAAAAAAATATATAATAAAATAACAATTATTAAACTAATTTTTTTCAATTTATAAAAAAATATGAAAATTGAATCGCGTGTTCCTAAACTATGTATAATTAGGTCATGTTATTATGATCAAAAATCACGCTTTTAAAGGTATAGGGAGGCTTTTCGCGTAAAAATATTATTTTTAAGAGTCATATCAATCAAAGTGGGGAACGAAGGGTCTTAATACTTCCAAGGTTCCCAAGTTCTATCTGACTACCCTAAAGAGTTAAACGAACCGCTGCTTGTTTTATTTTGACTTTTAAACCATTATAAAACACACTGTTCCCATAAAGACAAGTATTGAGACATTTCATTTCCCATTAACTCCTCAATTTTCGAGACATTGCATGTTGAGTTGCGAAACTCAACGCCGCATCCGGTACCCAAAGAAATAATTCATAAGAAATAACTCATTAGAAATAATTAACTGGTTAACAATATTTTAATAACCAATGTTATTTAGTAATAAAGTGAACTTAGAGGTATCATTTTACATGATTATAATAAAATTGTTTCAATTTTACATACAAAATGAAATTCAAACAAGTTTTTGCAGTTGACCCGACAAAGTAAACAGACGGCGGTTTGATAGTTCAATTAATATCTATATAAATTATTTTGTATGAATAAAAATGTGTGGAGGCGTCGTTGTGTTGTTTTCTTTTGTTTTTTAGGCTTTACGCCGTATTCCACACATAGCAGCGTAAGCAGAGGGAACTTAGTAACCTAATGTAAAGGCAATCCGTTCAAATTCCTCTTAAGTATCTTAAGAGGAATTTGTTTGTCCAGTCTCCATTTCCGGACAGTCATTTCCGGGACAGTTAACAGCTGTCTGAAAAACACAATGACTTAACAAGCATTATTTAAAATAATCGTGAAATATGCGAAACAGAGTGTTTTATCACCAGCCATACTACATATGGGCTACTGCGGTAATTAGGAAAAGCTTTTATTTGTGGTGTTGCCGGAAGTAACAAACAACGGAAGTTATCAAAATAAATTAAAGTTCTATTTAGATTTTTTTTCGTATATTTCTTACATGAAAAAAAATTCCGTCGCCGACTCTATAGCTTTCAGACAAAATGATTCCACTTAATTACCCATTGGCGGTCAGATCGCAGTCGATTTGACGCACAAACGAAAAACAATTATGAATTGCATATATTTAAATAACGGCTACTGTATTTATATCTAAATTGTATTAACTTGTTTTTGAGTTTGTATGTTTTTTTAATTTAAATTTAAAATTGAAATTATTTAATTATATATTTTTTTTATATTTTGTTTTTTTTTGTGAAAATCAAGAAAAAAGAGAAAGAGAGAGTAGAAGTGGATCATTGTTGTACAGGTTAATTATCGGATTAAATTTTGTTCATAATATAACCATAGAGACTAAGAAAAAAAATAATGAGGAATAAAAAAATAATAAAATAAAAACACAGTCGTAATGATAACCTCCTCTATTTTGAAGACGTTTAACAACAAAAAAAGTTTAAAAGCACCTTGCAAGAAGTAACCTATATCTTATTTTAAACAAGAGTCTTCCCCAATACCAAATTTCATATAAGTCCATTAAAATTATTTTAATGGGATCACCCATGGGAGATCTCATCTCATGACAAACAAACGTACAAATTATAATCCTAAAATATATTTTTTAAGTTACGATACGTTATATCTTGCATAATATATAACAGCGTAGCCAGAAAGATCCTAGTGCCACATCACTCCACTTTCCTGTTTAGCCCGAATTTGTCTTGACAGACATTGCGTGTGAAGTTGCGGAACTCAACGCTGCAGCTTAACCTTTCTTTAACCAAGAATTGAATCCACAATTTCCAATTAATTTACATTACGTCCAAAAACCATCCCATTAAGCTCAACACCAGACCAGACCGTTTACTAGCGTATTAATATTCAAGAATTATGAAGCAAATATTCGCAAATAACTGAGCTTGAATAAGCTATTGTTTAGCATAATATAACCTCGGTTTTATATTATATTATAATATTCAACCCTTATAGAAAGTGTGCGTTTCCATTGCAACGGAATGACGCATTCCATCGCAATGGGCTCTAATACAAATATACTACTTAACTTTTTCTTCTTAACTTTAACGTATTACTTAACTTTACTTAACTTCTTATAGATAACGGTAATCTAGCTGAAAAGATGTACATTTATGGGAAATCACCACCACAGAATTCTCAATCACTAATCTCGTTTTTCATTATGTTTTTTAGGACTTTAGTAGTTACATAAATTATGAAATAGGTATATCACTTTAATTAAAGGAGTATATATATGAAAATAAAATTCACTCAACAATTCAATTACTATAGGTTTGTCCCCTCCAGAAATGATAGACGATATTGTCAAATTAAATATTATTGAAACGATTTCGATAAAATTAAGACTTCTTTAAATTGGAATTTACTGATTTATATAAAAGGATGATATCGGTATGATTTTTTATTTCCGATAAATTTGTGACCAAAATACAAACAATATACTGGTAAAATTTGACACCCGTTTGGAAGATTAAATAGTTCCTCATACACAAATATCATCTGAGATTGAATGAAGCCTGTGACTGTAACACGACGGTTACAGGTTCGATCCCCACCCGAGGAAATGAAATATTCATTTACATTTATATTTCCATTTCTTCGTTCTGGTGTCGAGGCAAAACGCGGCGTGGTGTTCTACTACTCAACACACAATGCCTCCAGTATTCGGCAGGTAGTGGGGAACGGAGTGTCTTAACACTAGGTTCCCTCTGCCTACCTTGCTGTGTGCGGGATACAGCGTGAAGCTGAAATCGAATTCTGAACCCTTTTTTCTGAAGTAGGTAAAAATATTGATGAAACATTGCTTATAACTCAATCACGCAGAAAGAGCTCCATCGATTTGTCCATACAAGTTTAGCATACAAATTATAATTTAGTTGATTGATCGATTGGATTACAGATTTGATATTTTTTATAACAATAAACGACAGGGCTTAATACTTTTTATCAAATTGTATAAAATTTGTTGTTTTAAAATACGTTAAAAATAGTAGATATTTAAATATTCAGTTGAGAGGAAAAGCTTTTTTTTTTAGTTTTAAGTTATTTTTTATAAATTGCGTGCTATATATAATAAAGCCTGTAATATCATTTTTATAGACTAAACATAAAATAAAATAAAAAGTAAAATCCTGTTTTTTCCGTCCTAGTCCTAGTAGAATTTTCCAGAAAATCCTTTTTGATCATAGGTAGGTTAAGGAGAGTACACACACTTCCTAGTACATAAACTTTCTAAGTCCAGTAACGGAAGAACTTTCGATCACTCAGTTATGGAATACCTACTGTATGACATGTATAATATAGATTTTCTCTATTTATCCCTAGTGAAGTAGCCAGATAGAACAGAGCGCCAAAGACTACAGTCTCTGCCTGCCTCTGTGGCCTCGTCAACCGTCATCCACCTCTTCATACCATGCCACCTCGAAGGTGACCTCCTTGCTGCTTACTTGACCTTCTTCGAGTATTATGAATACCCACTGTCGTCTCGAAGTCCAACATAGGTTTTCACCCAAGATTTTGTTTAGCATAGCATCGAACTCACGACCCTCCGATAATCACTAACACAAACTATTTCTAGTATTTCCCACTAGGCACCTAGGTAGTTAGGCTAGGTGTAATGGAACCAGTGTTTATCTTTGATTTATGAGCGGAGCGGTGTTGCTTTTGAAAATATTTAATTATTCCAGTTTTTGGACGAGTCACTGTAATACGGCCGTTAGTCTTGACGCTATCGTTACACTTTCATAATTTTAATATAATTTTCATAGTTTTTTTGTAATTTTAAATAATTTATCATGTTTTTTCTAGAAATAAGGAAGGAGATTTCAAAATATAATATGTATTTTTAGTATAAAATTTAAATGTAGCGGATTTTGATCCTGCGAAACCGACCGTTGGAAAGAGATGCGGATTCAAATTCCGCTGCCTTTAAATATTTATGTACCTACCTATGTTTTCATAAAACATTTTTTTTTCTTTTATAAATATGGAATAACACTTTAAAAATGTTAAAAATTGTTTTAATATTTTTTTAGCTTCCGCTTTATTCTAGACTGGTCTAGGCAAAGAAATCCCGTTGTCAAGACACTCCGTTCACCGTTGTCAACGTTTTATTTCCCCGAGAAATGATTTATTTCCCCGAGTGAAGAATGAATCCACAACCATCACGTAAGATGAACTATTGTGCTGGGATGACTCATATTATCACAATATCTATATACTTCTGTTTCTTTTAGCTTAACACTATAATTTGATCATTTAACCAACAGATGCCAAATGAAAATGTAAAATATTTCGACCCCCGAGTGGGAATCGAACCCACAATCATCGCGTTTACAGTCACATACTTGTGCTCCAGCGCCATGGCGGTCTCAATATATTTCCTTATAAATATAATAAAAAAGACTAATAAAGACAGTCGTAAGGGCTAGTCTGTAAATATTTTGTATGAAACAATAGGTTTACTCGTTCTTGGTTCATATGAGTCAACGTGCACTACCGTATAGGGGTGTGCTTTATTAAATTATTTATTTTAAATAAGTACATAAAAAAAATCTGCCTCATGCTGTATCCCGCACACGACAGGGTAGGCAGAGGGAACCTAGTGTTAAGACTCCGTGAAAGTGAAATATATATGTACGCTTATATTTTCATGCAAAGCCTCCAGAATTCGGCAGAAAGTGGGGAACGGAATGTCTTAAATAGGAATAAAAATTTGAATAAAAATTTATGTGATTATAATATATGCAATAAAGAATGAAATAACATATGTAGCAAAATTTATAATATTTATGAAAATAAAGATACATAAAAAATCGTTTGTAAATTTAGGAAGATGATCTATTACAAGTGATATTTTTGTGTGTTAATCTTTATTTCAATTTATTACCATAGCTAATGCCAACCCTATAGTCTTACAAGTGGAGGCTCCTTTTATTTTCACGAATATTATATTTTTAGTCCTCACATTCTTATCTGTTTTGTATTGTTTTTTTATTATTTGTTGCTATAATATAAAATAATATAAGATCTACAGTTGTAAATGTTCTTTTTACTCTCATTTCTATAAATACTTCTATACAGAGTAAAATTTTGTGTGATTATATTTAGCAAAAATAACTTTCCAAATCTTTCAAGACTCATTCTTGACTGCGGTAAGAGGTACAGGTGCACTCATCGGTTGATATATAAAAAGCAAAGTCGGAAACTTTACAGTAGATTTTCTGTACCTACCTTACAGAATGCAAGTGCTAAGATCTAAGATTACCAAATTATCCCTTTAGATATATTTTAGACTAAAATGTGATTACATATAAATATACTTTATGGTTGATTTTTTGGAGATTGCATGTTAAGTGGTGGAACTTAACCCCGCGCTTTGTTTTGATACTGAGAAAATATTTAAAATATTCTTAATTTCTCCGATTATTAATCAAACCCACAAACGTAGCGTTTACTGCCACTGTGCCACGATGACCTTACACTATGATAGATGAGGGTAATAAAGAATATGGCTATAATGGCAAATAATCTTTTGTTGATGACCTTTATATTATCTTTTAGAATAAAAACTCTTATATGTTTCCGAACTGGCATTTTCCATGTAAAAGGAAAATAATTGCTACATTACATAGGATGTCTATTATCTAAAAATGATTATAAAATTACATAAAAACAGCTAAATTTAATGAGTGACTTACTTTCTACATTTACATAATTTAAAATATTTATTTAATTATAAATCTGAGGTTTATTATTTATATATTTTTTGCCTATACTATCGTTTAATTAGTTGCCATCTACAGTCTGTCCTTAACCTATACCGCTCCACTTGCAAACTGCAATCCAATATAAATTTCTGAATCTTAGTTTTTTTAGTTTCTCACATTTTCCTCTCTAACCTAGGAGGGGTTGACTTTTTCATCGATCACTTTTATTATCTAGGCGAGCACTTCTTCTCATGTGTCTAGATGGTTCCTCCAAGAGATCAATGACCGACCTGCAACCGAGTTCTACCAAGTGAGTTATCTGAGCTTTGCTGTGGACTGAGCCTCTTCGTTGCGCTAGCGTCCACTCTCCTGTATGATCTTCTTTAGAGTTTTTTTCTGTCACTCTATTGCCTGTTGCTGCGTGCTTGCTCTTCTAGTATTTTTTTATTTTTCCTCTTTCTTGTGTATCAATCCTGTTCTTCCAGTTTTTTTATGAACTAGTATTCTTTTATTCTTTTCGAGTCCGTGTTCTCTCTTCCTTCCTTACTATGTCCATATGTTTACTGTTGATCTTATCCCTGCATCTAACTGCTTTGACAAGGTGGTATAGCCTGTCAAAGAGGTTTGCGACATTGGCCTTTATGACCATCTTTAAGTTAACTTAATCTTTAGCCTAGATGTATTTTGGCTTCGGTCAGGTAAGCTTTTGCTTAGGTAATTAATACTGCTGGCTTAAATCCTTCGATCATCTTTTATATATGCCCAGTATTTTAGTTTTTAACGGTGGAATTATAAAATAATAAAAGCAACGATCATATAGTGTACGCAGACAAAGTTACAGGAAACCCACTAGTACTTACATATATTAAAAAAGATACCGATATCAAAATGAAATGACTACCCTATTATTTAAGCATTCAATTGCCATTATATAGTGAGTGTTATGTATTATATTATAAGGTATTGTCCAAACGTTTTATTTTTCTCATGCATTTAACTTGAGTATCGCAAACTCGTTTGAGGCGTTTGGGCCGTGACCTTTAGAGTTGGGATGTGTTTATCGATCTTTTTTGTATGATGTACAATTTAAAATTTTAAAAAATAAACGTTTTTTTTTGTCTTTGATAAGCAATTTTTAATTTTTTTTATTTTATTTATTTCCAAGCCACGATTGTCTCTTAACTCAATATAGAAAAGAATAACGTTTTTACGTAAAAACATTTTTTTTTGAAATACATTTAAGCAAGAACATTAAATAAAAATACCTCGCCTATGATTGATTAATAAATAAAAATACAAAACCTTTCGCCTTCATCTAAAGCACTAGAAATTTCTACACCTACTCTGTAAACAGATATTTGAATAAGTTTCCTCAATGGGATACAAAAGCTTTTGTTTTGTTCGCCAGTGCTTGTTTGTTGTAAGTTCGATGTTGCTACCTGCATATAGCATATAGACGCAATAATAACAAGCTAACTAACTTTTAGTTTCGGAAACTATGTTTCAATAAGCTGAAACTGCAATATAGATGTTATAATTTTGTAACAACGAAAGTAATAAGATATATCACTTTGACTTTTAAAATAAATTACGGAACATGTTCACCACATTTCACATGAATAATTATTAATATTTATATAAGCAACAAAACATAAAATACTCATAATAAAAATATTAATTTGGACATGATAGAGAAACAAATATGTTTTAAAAAAAGTATGAGTATAATATTATTAAAAAGATTTTTACAATTTCAAAAATTGATTAGTATTCGCTTTTGTATGAAACACAACTAATAGTCAATTATTATTTTTTTACGTTTTCGAATTGTATTTATACAATTGCATAATGAAAAATATAGTAAAACGGATTTCCTTGAGGATTGTAAAAAAATAAAAATGTAAGATTCGTCGAAATTTCTACAGGAATTATATTACACGTAACTGAATTTACAGGCAGTCACTAGTACATTAGAATATTTACAATCGATTTATCAAATAATAAGATTGATATTAATAATAGTTGATAAATAAATCGATATCGACACTGTCACAGTGTCCCATCACTAAAACACGTCACTTTCGTGTTCATCTTTTACACCTTTACTCGATATAGCCGTCTCACTTATCCAGTTTCTCAACTACACACCACATCTTAATATCTCCATACAAATTTTTGACATTATGGTTTAAAAACACGCGTTTTACACATAATATAGCTATAGATAGAGAACATAGAATTAAGACACTATGTTCTCCACTGTCCGAGCACTATAAACGCGTAACGTATTGTGTGGCGGAATTCAACGCTGCGCTTTGTCTTAGTTAAGCTAAAAGTGTCCTAATTGGGAATCGAACCCACTACTGTCGCATGTACATGCAGATGCTATGCATAACGCTACGATGATTTTAAATGATCCTTTCATATTCAAAAAGGTTTAAACCTGTCAATGCATATTACTTTTATAATTGAGTTTTTTATTTGGATTTCGATTTTGTTTTGTTTGTTTCCTATATGTATGTGTTTTCGTTATATTTATTTCAACCTTTCATTCCGCTTATAAATTAGCTCGCAAGAAATTAGACGCAGGATACCTAGTATTAAGACTAGGCGTGGCGTTAACAATTTTTGTAGATTCTTCCAGCTCATATACACTAGAGCTAGAAAATGAAAACCCTTTATTCCATATAATGGAAATCGAACCCAAAACCAATGTTTGCAATTACAACCTGTACCCACAAATCTCTACATGTACCTACATCTTTTCACAAATACATACAAAACAGTTTCAAAATCTTTCATACAAAATGATTGAGATCTAATCTCCTGACAGCCAGTGCCTTTATCTGGATTATGACAGTGTGAAAATTTAAATTGGCCCATACAATAATTTAAAATCAACGATAGTCGATAGCTATACGATATCGAACGCGTCAAATACACTGCTTGTGTAGTTTATGCACTTTTAGCATGGTATTGAGAATGGCGAGTTATTGTGGAGGTGTTTTCATGTAGAAATTATATTTCAGAGAGATTATTAGACTGACAGACAACGCCCAGAGTCATTGGACAAAAGAAATGGACTAGGACTAGGAGACCATTTTTCGGTATCAATATTCTAGGGATTATTAACGGGAAAAACGGAATTTTCAATTGTACTTTTTAAAACCCATGCAAACTAAGTCACGGGCTACAACTAGTATACAATGAGAAGATAAACAAGTCTATATTTAAACACATAAGAGATTACACGCCTATTAGGTACGGAACGAGTATTCTAGTTTAACGCGTAAATCATGTTTTAAAATTTAATTATAATGTATTGGCATGTAAAAAGTATGTTAAAAGTAAGTATATTTTTAGGGTACCGTTGGGTCATGATTTTTTTTCGCATTATTTTTTCACTGTTAGCACATGAGAAGAGTGTAGTGAATAATCATTTTGTTGTTCCCATTGACTTTTGTGCATTTTACGTCAGTTTAATCGATCCTACTGCCTCTTGCATTCAAATTTATTAAGCTTTTACCTGCATTTCATACACATGCTTTACATGCTAGATGTGCTTAAATTTATTTAAAATTCATTACATATCCCATGTAATGAAGAAACAAAAAATAATTTGCAAATATTCTTCTGGTCCTCTCCTTTTTTAATTACCTGTTTTAAGTTGCGTAATATTATTCATGTTAAAATCATTTACATCCATTCTACAGAACCTTCAGTAAATAATTTATTTGTACTTCACTTTTTTGTACAACCTGTCACAGGATTACTAACATCCGTTTAAGCCTTTTAGTTAAAATAACCATTATTTAAATGTGTTAAGTAGATATAATTTACTCGTAATTATATTTTTTTGGTTAATTTTTAGTATCCCGCTCATAGCATAAAAGGAACCTAGGAACCTAGTGTTCAGATACTGCAATCCAATCTCTACTTTCGCAGTTGCGAAACTCAACGCCACGTTGCTAGAGTGAGAAAATGAAAATATTATATATTTCATTTCCTCGAGTGGGGATTCCTATCCTCCAACTGGCCTGGGTGACAACTGATGATCGGATTTTAATAATTATTTCATTCATATTACCTCATGAACTAAAGCAGTGACGAGGCCATTGTGGCGTAGCGGTATAGCGTATGAATTTAAACTCGTTGCTTGTGGGTTCTATTCTGAGTGAGTTATTTTCATTTCCTTATTCTAATAATAAGGCAAAGTCAACATGTCACTTGTGCTACTCGCCACTCTGCCTTCCCTGCTATGAGAGAAAAATCACAAAGCTAAAAGAAAATACAGTTTGGAGTACTAACATTATTACAATTCTTGACATTATTAATCATATCGACATATACTTTTATTAAAGATTATCAATAAAACCTTGGACCTCCCCCCATCGTCAATTATACCTCGTTAATAACAATTATACATCAAACAATAAGAGAACGATACCTTTCATAAATCTGTTGATGATTTAAAACACAATGTACGGACGAAGGCAGTGTTAATATGTTTTACATGAAATATCTCTTAAAGTACATAAAATATGGTATAAGAGGTGGTTGTAATATTTTTGAGGTTTTTTGTTTTCTTTCTTAATTTGTAGTGTAAGGGGCGACTGTAATGTATACATACATATATTCTTTAGTATCAAGCTGTGTTCCTGTATATATGTAGCTGGATAGGGAGGGAAACCTAAAAATAAGACATTCTGTTCCCCACGCACCTCTAAATTTCTATATCAAAGTAATAATTTATTCCCACAGTTGGGAATCGAACCGACTTGTCGCGCTTACATTCAGATAGTACGCTGCTGCGGTGCGGTAGAAAAATGTTTCATAGTATAATAAGGTAAGAAGAGAGCTGAGTCACTCTGGTGTTCTATAGTTAATTTTACAAATTAAAAGATATAAAGCTCTAATAGGGCATATGTAAAGAGATCAAGAAGAATGAGGAGGAATTTGAGTGAAATGAAAACCACGCTGTATTTTATCAATGATATAATTATAATTGTAATATATATTATAATATAATATATAATACATCTAGCGGAGTCGAACCTGCGACCTCTCTGTTTATACTATTCCCCTGGGCAATAATGGTCTCATTTGTATAAAAAAAAACAAATTTTAAACAGTATTCATCGGTAGCCATTTACAAAGTTGAAGAATGTTGTAGAGATGCTAAATATTACTTTTTAATATTAACACATGCAAATAGGTTTTTTTTCCCCGTCGCGACACATGTTAGGCGCCGGAGAATATTGTTTTTATTACTGAGAATATTATTTTAGACTAAAACGTTCTGTATATATATTTAAAATTACATATTTCTGTTGTCGTGTTTTTTGTAATAGTTATTAGTAGGTAATTATGCAATATTATTTTTCGTAACTACCCCTTTTATTCCGTATTTAGCAGGGTAGGCAGAGTGAATTTATCCGTTTGCCATCTTAATACCAGATATTGTGTGTATTTAGCGTAGCTAAACGCCAAGCTTTGTCTGACTGCTGACTCACAATTACTGTGCTTTCAGTAAAACGCTGTCTCAATTTACCACGATGATGCCACTGGTAGAACGTTCATACGTTTCATTTTTTTCGCTTCCTACTGTATCCCCCATACAGCAGGGTAGGTATAAGGAACCTAGTTTTAAAACAATCTGTTCCCGTTGCTCCGTCCAATTTTTGTAGGGTGGTGGATTTTAACACTACATACTCTTATTATCAGAGCGAAGATCTTTTTTTTTTGTGTGCTCTAAATTTTAATATATTTTAATTACTACTCTTTGCTTGCTCATACTCACACGCAATACTTTGAAAAATTTGGCGGAAAATAGGGAATAATGATTTATTATAATTATTTATTTTATTAGTTCCATATTTCTAAGGGAACCCAATTCCTTTAGTATTAAATTCTAGTCCGAAATTGTATGTTGATTTTAACTGCCGATGTGTGAATTTTAAGGATCCTTTTTTTTTTCTAAAAGGATGACCTTCGACTGTTGACTTTAAACCGTTATCAAATTACTAGGAATGTAACATTATGTTATTATTAGAAGCTATGATGGCGTAGTAGGACATCATATGTCTGTACATGATGGACGTGAGTTCAAATGCCATTCGGGGGAATGATATTTACACTAGCTCTTACCTATGGCTTTGCTCCCATATTTAAATGAAAAGAACTAAGTATTGTGNGTCCAATTTTTGTAGGGCGGTGGATTTTAACACTACATACTCTTATTATCAGAGCGAAGATTTTTTTTTTCCCCAAGTGGGAATTGAAGCCACAGCAATTTCGGTTTGCTCTTAATTTTAATATATTTTAATTACTACTCTTTGCTTGCTCATAACACGCAATACTTTGAAAAATTCGGCGGAAAATAATTTATTATATTTATTTATTTTATTAGTTCCATATTTCTAAGGGAACCCAATTCCTTTAGTATAAAATTCTAGTCCGAAATTGTATGTTGATTTTAACTGCCGATGTGTGAATTTTAAGGATCCTTTTTTTTTCTAAAAGGATGACCTTCGACTGTTGACTTTAAACCGTTCTCAAATTACTAGGAATGTAACATTATGTTATTATTAGAAGCTATGATGGCGTAGTAGGACATCATATGTCTGTACATGATGGACGTGAGTTCAAATGCCATTCGGGGGAATGATATTTACACTAGCTCTTACCTATGGCTTTGCTCCCATATTTAAATGAAAAAAACTAAGTATTGTGTATGACACATGACACAGCCGAAATGCCTTAGATAATTGACATCGAAGCAGTTAAAGTTTCAGTTCCCTACTACCCGCCGAATTAAGGTATTGCGAAACTCAACGCTGCAAGAATTAATAAAAAAAACAGGTAGCTATTTGCGTGTGGTCGATTAACAAAAATAACTTTAAAATATAATTTACAACTTATATTCATATTTATATATAGAGATTCTTATCTAATTCCTAAAGCGGACGGAAAGGACATAAAAGTTGGTACGCCTATGTCATAGTAATGGAAGTGAACGATACTTCAACAGGCATTCCTTGGTACCTTCATCTGGACGTCGCAGTGGCACAGCTTTTGACTGTAAACGAAATGATTGTGGGTTCAACTCCTGCTTGAGGGAATTATTGTGTTATTGTGACAATACATGAAGTTTCTTCAATCGGGAATTAGTTAGTCCCTAAATCATTGTATCATATTGGAGAACGGAATGTCTTAACAATAGTTCATTTATATACGAGATTCTTGAGCCTAATCAAAAAAAAACATGTAGAAATCTACATTGTTATCAGTCACAGTGCTAGTGGGTTCGATTTCTATTTAATACATTAAACGTTTTAATTTAAATTTCAATAAAACACGAATAAAAGATAAAAATATACATATAAAATACTCTATATCAAGGAATTCACACCGTAAGAATTTATGAAGAGTTAATTAGCATTATCTATATATTCGTCTCTTTCTTTCGTTTGGTATAAGAGCGAGAAAGCAATATAATGGGTTCCATAGTGTTTTACAACGTCGATAATAACCTTTTAATAATGTATTAGCATTTTTATTGTTTTTAATTTATTCAATTGGAATTTTGTAACTATTTATGCGTTATGAGAGGATGAACGGATAGACACGGGTAGGTAGAGAGTGTTTCATTACTCTATTTTCCATTTTACACTAATTAATGTAAAAAACACTTACAAGGTTGCTTTGGCACAACGGGACACTTTGAACTTTCACCAATCACTTTTAACTGCAAGCGAAGTATCAAATACATACTCGTACATACAAAATTTACTCTGGTAATGAGGCAAAAATGCGGTGTTGAGTTCCGCTACTCAACATGCAATACCAGAATTCGGCGGGAAATGAGAAATAGTTTCTTAATAGGGACAAAAGAACCTAACATTAGGTTCCCAAGTTTCTTCTGCCCACCCTATCCTGATATACATTAATTAAAGCAATAAGCTCTCATACTGGTATATACTATTGTGGTCCAAAATATTAATGTTGTATCGAACATATGTAAAAATAAAATAATATATAGTTGAAAAAACCAAAGATACATTTTTTTTACAGCAAGTCCTATCTACATAGATAGGACGTGCTCGGGGAGCTATAAATTAGATGAGTCTCTAATTATATGTTCAAGTTGTTTACTAGTCATCTCTGAAGAGTTCCATTATTCAGATCCTGGCTCTATTATCAGAGTAGCTTGATGATACTACATAGTGTTCGCACCGTATAACTGCCAGGTTTCATGGAGATACAATTACTGGTGGGTCAAATTGAATTCCTAAGATATTACATATTTACAAAGTTAGAAGTCGAAAACAATAACACATAAATATTCATAAATGTAGGTAAATATTTAAAAAGAATGCCATAAATAATCCTTTCTTAAAGTCGGTTGTATCGAAATATAGGAGCCTAATTCATTTCGACGTAACGATAAGGGGAAACGTATAATTCCTATCTTAGTTTGCTTAATTTTGCAAACGTAAGTAATTTTGCTACCGAAATTTGGACTCCAGTCCTTCGAATTAGAGTCGATACAGTTTTAATATGAAATAAAACCCAATCAAAATTTTGGGCGGGCCAGGACTTTGATATATAAGCGATGGGCACGAATGTAGTACGAGAGGCAGTTGATAATAACTAGGCATTAGTAATAACTAAAAAAACGAAATGGGAATATCATAAGGCTTGAACGAATGGTAAGTCATTTACGTCAATAATGACCACATGGATAATAATAACATTAATGTTTTATCTATTTTAAACTTCATAATGTTATTTTGTTGTCTTTATTCGCTATTTAAACAGAAAAAAACTAATAGTACTAATATCCCACAGAGACAATTCTCATAATCTTTATACGTTTATGTGTAAGTTTTAATAGTCTATGTAATCTTCTAATATAAAAAAAACTATAAATTACATAAATTAAACAAACAAAGCTTCTTGACAATAAAATCTCTGTACACCCCACATAGCAATCCGAGGTAAAGGGAGAAGCTGGAAAAAATGTCACGAAATATAGTTAATTTCAACACACCACCTCTCGGCCTATACATTTTAAGCCTTAATTCTGAGTGATACCGATGTATCCGACTGACATTTAATTATTTGAGCGAACGTATTTATGAATGTTTCGCTGCTAATTCCTCAACTGACACCACCTACAGATTACTGACATTTTTTTTTTCTTTATGTAAAATTTCTCGCGTTATCGCATCTGTTTTATTTTTGTGCCGAATTTTTGAAGCTTACGATATACTAGTGGATTGCGCTGACTTTGATTAACTCTTAGTTTTTAGCTAAGCCAACAATATGTAAAAAATATATAAATATTTCGACATTTTCGCTTGATAAGAACGTATGGCTTAGTGATTAGAGCTTAGAGATTTTCAATTTTCTATACGTTTTACAACAAGTACCTACCACAAATTGAAAAACAATTATTTTTTTAATGTTGTCTGTGGAGGAGGCAAAAAATATATGCAGAGATCGTAGCGTTTGGCGCTCCGTTCTCTCTGGCAACCCCGCTAGGGATAAAGCGTGAAGCTTAAAAAAAGTAAATAAAATTTTTAAAAAAGCAAAATATTTTATAGGTATAGCAATAATCGAATTCCCGATCTTCCTTAGCATAATATACAAGGGAAAAGTGAGTTACTGGCTTATTGAACCGAGCTGTGATTTCTCATGTAGATATTTTTTATGACGTCAGCATCCTGCAAAGTTTATATCCTGTAAAATTTACTTTAATTTATATTACATACATATGGCGCATGACCGTTGTGGTACAGTGACAGGAACTGCCTGTTCTGACAGTAAGCACGATGCTTGTGGGTTCAATAGCCAAGTATGTTTAATTATTTTTTTCTTATTTAGATACATAAGAAAACTTAATTGAGACCAGTCGTACCGTAGAGGTACAAAGTGTGACTGTAAAACCAAGTGGTTATAGGTTCGATCCCCACTTGAGGAGATGAAATATTTATTTCCATTTATATTTCTACGCGCTGTTGTCGAGGCAAAAGCGCGGCGTTGAATTCTGCCACTCAATATGCAATGCCCCCAGAATTGGGCAGAAAGTGGGAAACGGAGTGTCTTAACACTAGCTACATCAATAAACAGACTAAAAAAAGCTTAACGTATGATATTTTTTATTATTAGTAACAAATATTTCTTCATACAAAGTGCAGTAGGTAGGTACTTCAGATGAGCACGAGATGCGTAGGCGCATCTCATTACAATACATCTCTATTGTGCGTTTTATGATCACAAAAAAACTACCTTGCGCATATGAGCTTACTGACTTCGAATTTTCATATTAATATATACTGACGAATGTCGTTCGTAACATTTTATTTTTAGTTTCACGCTCTATCCCTCATTATTCATATAGCAGAGTAAATAAACAACCTAGTGTTAAGACAGTTCGTTCCCTACGCATGGCCCAATTTTCTAGTTACATACTAAGTGGTTGAACTTAGCCAGAGCGAAAAAATGAAAATAATTCGAACCCACCACCGCCGCGCTTACTGTCAGTTAAACCAATGAGCCACTGCGAATTCGTGAAATATTTCACCTGATTAACTTTCAAAGTTATATAACAAAGTCTTATTAATAAAATAATGCGCGAACTTATAAACTTAAAGCTTTAGGATTAAAAGTTTCCAAAAATATCTTTAAAGTTAAGTACTTTGGAATTAAATAAATGTATTTTGTATTGTATACCTAATGGTATTGTAAGCTCGATGGTTGTCAGTTCGGTTCCCAATCGGGGAGATGATTGCTAGACTTGCGATGCAATCCCAGGGCAGGTAGGCAAATGTAAAACCTGGGAGTCTAATTTAAAAACACTCTGTTAAACACTTTCTAGTCCAATTTTCAATAGATATTGGGTATATAGAGATAGGATTACAAATTCATGCTTTGCCTTGTTGCTAGGATAAGGAAGTAATAAATATTATACTTCCCCGAGTGGTAATCGAACACACAACAGATGTACCGTTGCCCCATGATGTGCTCCTATTAAATAATATGAAGAAATAAATTCGCTTGTTTTATGAATATCATCATTTTTTGCCCAATTCTGACCCTATTTTAATTAACGATACACTTTCCAAAGAAACGGATGTGTTATAATAGATTTTGTGAAGTTTTTAATTTAGTGAACGATAAAATAGATTGAAATATTTGTTAAATATTTCAGTCTATTTTATTTATTTAATATCGCTCTAGGAACGAGGCGAAGCGCGGCGCTGAGTTCCGCCACTTAACACGTATTGCCTGAAAAATTTAGTTGGTATATATTTTTTAACATACGTTTATTAGGTTGACTTGAAACTTTTTATTACATATAAATCTAAGAAACTGAATTTGATTCACTTGTAATAATTGTATCACATTAAAACTCGACAACTATTTTAGACGAAATTATACTCGTATATATATATGATAAATATGATATCATCGAGCTGATGATGGTGACGAAGCCATTCGAATTTTGGTTCATATATTTGGCTCATATTCTCGTACCAAATTCTCCACTAGCACTGGATTTAAATAATATATCTATAGTTTTTTCTTCCACCACTAATAGCCACTCAACACGCAATACCACGAATTTTCCTGCCTACCCTGCTATTTGCGGGATACAGCGTGAAGTTAAAAAATATATTATTGCTATTTACCGTATGCAAGGATTTCAAAATAAAAATCATAAATTTTACAACAAACTAAAATGCACCTGCACTAAGGCGGGGTAAGACGTCAATATATTTATAGCTTAGAGGGATGTTAAAACAATCCAAGTTAACACCTATAATTTATTTAATAATTCTATATGATTAGTATTTTTATCGTCATTTATACAAAATATGAAAAGGTGCAGGCCATCGCGGTGCAGTGGTACTGCGGCTGGCTGTAAACGTGACGGTTGTAGGTTTTGACTCCCACTCTAGGGATTGATTATATTAAATTATTCATTTCCCCGTTATTAAAGACAAAAAATCTCAAGAAATTAAATATACAGAAAAAAAACTTTAACAATCTTAATTTGTAGTTAATTTTATGCAAAATTAGTGCATTATTTAAGTTTGTCAACTTGTAAAAGTTGTACTTGGGTCATACACAAATCGCGACCTGAATGTGTACAAAAAAAAAAAGTTAAATATTTGTTCCAAATCACTCTCATTTAATTCTTATAGTTTAACCTAATACAGAAAAAATATGAGACCTGATCATTATTCGTTTTTGAGAAAGATATTCGATGCATAATTTTTTTGATGACCACAGAAGGGACACAGTTCTACAGAAGAGTATAAAGTATTAGTGCTACATGTATATGTTTGGTTTCCTACTTCTAATAATAAAAGTATTGGTTAATAACATGCTTGATTACGATATGACATCAATATTGTCACGAAAAAATTTTAAAANTAATACAGAAAAAATATGAGACCAGATCATTATTCGTTTTTGAGAAAGATATTCGATGCATAATTTTTTTGATGACCACAGAAGGGACACAGTTCTACAGAAAAGTATAAAGTATTAGTGCTACATGTATATGTTTGGTTTCCTACTTCTAATAATAAAAGTATTGGTTAATAACATACTTGATTACGATATGACATCAATATTGTCACGAAAAAATTTTAAAAATCTAGTAAATGTCAGATTCATACAACAGATTCCTTCCGTCTTATAAATGTTAGGGAATAAATAAAAGAAAAATATAATTTCTTACAATTACTGAGTAGCAAGCATATTAGTCCATGTTTTCTTATTATTATTTGTTTGTTCATAATAGTTTCAATTATTTTCTACATACCTCAACGGAACTAAACTCAAAATAAAGATTTTGAGTAAATTTATTATTTATTATTTTCTTCGTCATTTTCAAAAAAACACTTTGTTTCTTAATCAGATCTTTAAGTAAGTAAACGAATCTGAACAGTCCACAGAAGGGGACAAATGATGGAATTTAAATGTTTTTCTTTACATTTTTTTTTAAATTTGGATGTGTAGACTATCCACTTATCATAAGGGGGTAGGCATAGTCAAATTTAGAATGAAAAATCGTTTTATTTATTATTGCTATTGTAACATAACACTCATATGAGTATGACCCACTTACATCTCGTTGAATTCTCATTCCAGGAAATATTTAATATTTTCATTTCATCGCTCTAATAACAAGTAATGTCTAAAGAATTCAGCGGAAAATAGGAAACGGAATGGAACTTAACAACAGGTTCCCAGGTTACCTTTGCCTACTCTGCTATGTGGGGGATACAGCGTGAAGCTAAAGAAACAGTATACCTAAGTAAATATGCTAAATATACTCGTATATAAGTGTACAAAAATACCAGACATTATTTTGTTATTTCGTAAAAATCTAGACCGGTTTTCCTTACTTTCTAGAAAACATTTAAATTGGTTGACATTCTTGAATACAGCCATTACACTATAAACATACATGTTTAAAAAAAAAGATTATAATCTAGTTCCCACACTGTGAGAAGTACAATTGGTACAAATTGTAAATATTATGACATCGCCACTATCGTCATAATGCTTTGAGTTCCGCCATTCAACACGCTGTTCCTCTAGAATTCAGTGTAAAGTGGGGAACGGAGTATTATAACACTAAGTTTCCCCTGCTTATGTGCTGGATACAGCGTGAGGCCAGGTGAGAATCTTGCTATAAAAGTCGCCTATAGCTGCGGATTCATTGGAATAAATTATTTTTATTTTCCCGCTCAATTGAAACTAAATTTCGCAGTTTGTTTTGTTACCAGAGCGAGTAAAAGAAAATACCTTATACCTCGATTGGGAATCGAATCCACAAACATCGCACTTACAGTCCAACAATGTGCCGCTACGCCACAAAGGTCTCTCGGTCTCGAAACTAAATTTAATCTCTATGTTTTATATTTTTTTCCTTAATATAAATCACAGAAATTATTTTTTCACTGTAAACGGATGATTCATATACAAATATTCATAACTAAAACAATAAAATAATATAGCATACATTTATGACCGTCCTTTAATGAAGCCGACTAATGTGACTAATGGACTGGTTTCGTGGTGCTGGTGGCATTTACTCTGAGAAGGTCGTGAGGTCGATTTTTCAAGATTTTTTTTACCGTGAAGCTTTATCCCTTATTACACGCATGCTTGGTCTCTGCACACCTCTTTCACCTCGTCCACTATCAGCAACCGATGAACTCCTGCATACATGAACTCCTGCTTTTTACGTGGCATTTCAGTATCTCGATGATACTAAAAGAAGGCTGTGTTCTCGAAGTTTCGAGAAGGTATTATTTATTATACGTTTCCAACATAAAGCAGGGCAGGCAGAGAGCCTAGTGTTAAGACACTGCGGGTTTTGTGGCGGAATCAACGCCACGCTTCTAACAGAATCGGAAAATAAAAATAATGAATTCTTCTAAGTCAGATTCCAGTCATAATTATCTCATTTCTAATTTGACTCTTCAAAAAAGCGTGTCAAAATCGTTTAAAATGTATAGACAATCTTTTCTTCTCTTCTTATTGCTAATTCGAAATTGAATAATTTAAATATTTCATACAAGGTTGTAGGGGAATTGGGAAAGAAACATTGGGCGAAAATATATTTTAAATTAAATCAAATTCGAATTACATAAGCTTCACGCTTTATCCCGCAAATAGCAGATTAGGATTGGGAACCTAATGTTAAAATCACTTCTCGCTTTCCGCCGAATTATGAAGGCATTGTGTGTTCAGTAGCGGAGCTCAACTCCGCGCTTGCCTCGACTTTAAATATTATTTAAAATAGGCAACCTAGGCTAATATGAGAAGAGGTATTATTTAAGCATTATTAAAATAGGCTCAGGCAAAAACTAATTATCTCACACCATGAAATATGATTTCAATTTGACACATTGTAATTAAATATCCAATTATCTCAAGTGTAGTGACACAACACTGTCTCTATCAACAACAATTTATGAACACTAAAAACACTCGTAAAATCTTATCTACGCAACTTTGCATAGATTCAAAAGACTTTTTTTTTATTATTTCGTCGTAAAATAACAAAATTATAGAACGCAATTTCGAACCTTTTACCAGCGTGGTTAAGAGCTATGCGTGTTAATATACATAGAGTGTCCTATCTTAAATAGTATTTTATTTAGTTGACCGTATAGCGGCTTCCTTTTAAAGGTAAGAGTCGTTAATTCTGGAGAATTTCAGTATATATCCACATATGCTTATATAAATGTTTTTAGTTTTAGGATGCGGTAGTGTACAACCATTCATTGTCTATACCTATAGGTATTAGGTATAAATATTATTGATATTAGGAATCGGGGAAATGGATTATTCTCTTTATTTACGAATATTTTCATTTATTCCCTCTGGTGCCAAGGCAAAAAGCGAAGCGTTAAGGTCTTCCGCTTAACACGCAACGCCGCAAAAATTTAAATATTTAATATATAAGCCTTTTTTCATAGATTCTCGCTGTATCCCACATATAGTGAGATAGGCAGAGGGATACCAGTGTCACTAGAGCGAGAAAAATAAAATAATATTAAGTAATTCTTACCGTCAATCCGTCAGCATTCACAGTTACAGGCCATGCTCCTTGAAATAAAAAAAATATTACTGTAATATTCACTTAGCTCTTAGAAGATTCGAACTCGCTACCACCATCCATGACATTACTACACAACCATAAAGGTCTCGAATAATGAAATTAAGCAATCCTTCACTCCTTACTCGTTATTTGCATTCAATTTTAAATACAATGCCGCCATTAAAAGGGATATTTTTTTTTGTAAAATGGTTTTTTTTTCATTGAACACGTAAATTGTAATATACAGGCGTTATGACGTCGCATTGTCCAGCGCGATGGGTTTTTGATGGTTGGTCAATAGGTTTTAAATTTTTTGGGTTGTTTTGGGAAATTTTCAAGCGGACATGATACCTTCGTGTGGCAACGGCACAGCGATTGACTGTAAACGCGATGGTTGTGAGTTCGATTCCCACTCGGGGCAAGCATAGTATAGTTTTAAGTTTTGGCACTGCAGAGTGTTAGTTAGGTGCAGACCTAATATCACGAAAATTAGGGAGGAAAGTGGCAAATGGAGTCTTAACAATGTATTCCTTTGCCGTGAAGCTGATAAAGATAGGTAAAGCCTGTAACTTATCTTTTATCCCTAACGTAATAATAATACCATATTACTAAGAAACAACCCATTTTTTTAGTTAATATTTTTAAAAGTTCCTTGTACAATGTTTAGGGGTCGAGTTGCCCGTTGCTCATTGCTTATTTCTATATAGATCATAATCGATGAAGAACGGAGTGTTTTGACACTAAGGTAGGCCTGCCCACCTTGCCATAAAAATCATATATTTAATCTACGGGACACCATATTGGAAAAAAAATAAAACTTGACTAATAAAATCATGCGACGTCCCTTACATTAATTTTAATTGAAAATCTGTCGATGTTTCACTGCGATAGTGTTGACGAAAACGAAAAATTGTTATGTGAGTCGATTAAAATCTGTGAAGATATATATTTTTACAGACTTTTATGTTACTGTATTAAAGAGCAGTATAATTAAAATTTTCATTCGAAATTAGGGATTATACAGAATTAAATTATAATATTCAATTTAGTATGAAAATTATGAATACGAATAATCATCATCACCATCATCATCAACAGCCATCGTTTGTCCTCTGCTGGACATAGGCCTTCGCCAATTCTCACCACCACATTCGATCCTCACCTCTTCGGACCAATCCGCATCCCGCCAACCTCTTTACGAATAATATTCAAACGTAAATAATAGGTAAGTCTATAAAAACCTAAGCAATAGCATAGCTAAGGTAATAAATAACTAGGTAATTTTAGTTTTAATTTATTATATCTGTTCTGTTCCCCACTTTACTGTGAATTTTGAGTGTCGAGTGACCGTTGAGTTTGCACTCTTTGCTTTGGTGAGCAAAGAAATGAAAATGTTAATAAACTATTAGACAAAAGAGAAAAAGTGAAATAGAAAATGTTTTTTTCTATATAAACAATCGCATGGGATTCGAACCCGCTGACCCCGTAGAACAGTGACGTCACGTATTACGTCATAAGAAGGAAACTATAAACCGGCTCGGTGCTTGGATCTAGCCGAACGTTGCTATGAGTCTTGACTTGAGTTTATTATTAGTATAGTGAGGTTTGGTGAGATTGGCTGTTTATGTTTAGTTTTTTTATTAATAAGGCCATCGTAGCGCAGCGGTACAGCGTGTGGATGTAAACGTGACTGTGAATCTCATATTATTATATTGCTTATATTTATAAACTTTGTTTCTACTATTTCTTATGAAATACACATTTATCTTCGCTTAAAACAGAGAAAAAAAAACGTATAATATCTGTAATATTATATACCTAATTTAATATTACAGTATTTTGAAGTCATCATGGCACAACTACATAGCAATTGACTGCAAAAGCGACTACCGTGGGTTCGAATTCCACCTGAGGCAAATCGCTATTTTCATTTCTTTGCTCTATTAGTAATACAAATCGCGATATTCAGCTATGTCACTTAATATGCAAATCTCAGAAAAATCGAAAGAAAGTGAGAAACGGAGAGTCTTAACACAAGGTTAAGTACAGGAGCGTGAAACTAAAAAAAATCCAATCCCCAAGCAACCAATATCAAAAACGTCTCGTACAACCAGTAGTATCTGTTTAGCATACTAACTCACTTCCGGTCCCATATAGAGCCTCCAAATAGCCTTTTTATCGATGCGCTCATTGTAGGAATTATTTTTATTTGAGTAACGTTTCCAATGTTTTGATTTTTGCGAAACTATATTTTATTTTTTATGTTAGTTCACCTAGTTAGAGTGCCAAATTGTAGGTCATTTTGAATTGATTTAGTAGTAAAAGTTCGATTCCCGATTCTGTGTAGAATTCGATTTTAGAGGCCGATCGTGGAAATGAAATATTTAATATTTTCATTTCTTCGCTCTGCTGTCGATGGAAAACGCGGCGTTTAGTTCCGCTACTCAACATGCCGTGCGCACAGAATTTGGCGGAAAGTGGAGCGCGGAGTGTCTTAACCGACCCTGCTACATGCGAGACACAGCGTAAAGTTGAAAAAGAAATTGTAATTAAATATAATAATATTCATCCATTATTATATTAGTTATCTGTTTTATTATGGTAATATTCATCTGCTTGTAAATAGCAATAAAATTCGAAAAAAGTCTTATCTGTAACCACAAAAGACTATCTTCCTTACACTGTACAAATTTTATAAAGAAAATGTAATATGGCTGCTTCAAAAATTGGAATTTTATATTACTGGCAGTTGACAGTCTCGTAGAAATATACCCAAGGTATATGAAAAATATAAATTAGCGTCAAGTACAAGTTTATATTAAAAAAGTGTTCCGTATACATTTTTATTCTTAGCAAAATTTAATAGTTGGGTGCCGTGACGTAGTGGTAGAGTGTGGCCGGGCATACGATGGCTGCGAGTTCGATTTTCACTCTAGACAGAAGCAATATAAAATTAACCTCACCCAGACTCAGATTTATGACTAATCAAGCCACAGAAATATACCAAAAGTATTAGATAATTGGTAAAAGTAATTATAACGGTTGTGAGTTCCACTTCCACAAGAGGGCAGATTCCCTCTGCCTACCCTACCATATGCGGTATACAGCATGCACAATACCCGAACGCGGAACACTAAACAAAAATAAATTGACATTTCATTGATTTCATTTCCAAATAAATTGAATATCTCGAGGAGATCAGATTCTTTAGAATAAAGAAACAATGCTGCTTAATTTAGTTGGCGGATTTTGATCCGGCCGAGATCTATTACAACCGTTTTAATTCCTAATTGGATTTTGGTAGGAATACTTGAGGCAAACAGGCAGTTCTCGAATTTTATTAAAATTATTTCTAATTTTAGAGGCGATTGTGGCGCCGCCGTACAGTATCAATGCGACGATAGTAAGTTTGACTCTTAGGAAAGAGTTTGTTCATTTGTTCATCTCCGAAACTTGAGCGGAAAATAAAATAAGGAGAGTCTTAACACTATTCACCCTCCATATACTATATTATACGGAGAAAAGTAGCTAATATTTTTTTATGCATTTAAATTGCGATGATCAACATTTAGATTTAAAAATATTTTCGTCTTATTTTCTCATGGAACCCAAAAAATTATAACAGATATACGAAATTCACGAAATTAATTTTTAATATGATGTTATATGTTAAATATATTTTTGGAGGCTCTCGTGTGCCAACTTTCGACATATTACGTGTTGAGTTCCAGAATTCGACGACGCGCCTTGTCTTCTTAGAAAAAAGTGGAAATTAAAATAATTTCTCCCCAAGTGGGATATGAACCCACGTTTAAAGTCAAACGTTGTCCTACTGGGATATGGTACCTAGTATTTCATTTAGTTGCACAAAATATTGCTAATATACTAAGCAATTGACTGATTCAGTCAAAACTTCAATTAATTTCTATTTATTATTTTAAAATAGTTTACAGAAGAAACGAAACTTGTAAACAAGTAAGCGTTTGAAAATAAATAAAACGATTCGTTTATGAATACGAGCACCTTAATTTACATGTAATATTGCGATTAAAAGTTATTTTTGCTTTACGCTGCATCCCAGGGCAAGCAGAAGAAAACCTAGTGGTAAGATACGTCGGTCCTCATGCATGGCGTAACTCAACGCTGTATTTTCTTTTGGAGTCGCTAGTTCATAGGGGCCAATAGGATAAACGACGGTTATGGGTCGGATTCTCGTTCAGAAGATGTATAATTCTCATTTCGTCACTACTATAGAAGTTACAAAGAATTTAAGTAATAAAAATTAAACTATAATTTAATTATACTCATAGCTCAGCTGGACATATTATCCAAAAGGACACTCCTTCAAATCCCAATTTTTTATTTAAAAAAAAACCAACAAATGAAATATTTAAAAATATAAAACAAAACATCACACTGCACGACAGTACACCGTCTCCCACACTCCTCCCGTCGGTCACCCATCAATCATCCCATTATCACGTACTGCGCTTACCGTCGCAGCCCTGCATATACATACATACATACATTATAATTATATTAGAGATTAGCATAGAATACGTGGGCCGTTGGTGGATGGAATAATTTTGAGACTTTAAGACGAAAAATTTGTAAATCCTATGTTTCACCTACATGTCAAAACTAAGTCAATAATTTGGCGATGGTTGTGAATTAAATGCTCACTCTTATATATAATATCTTAATACTCTAGATAGTCAGGTTAATGCGGAAGATAACATTTCAAATCCACTTTTAACAAAATAATAAGTCCATTAGCAAAAACACAGAAACAAAAAGGCATGAATCAAAGTTTATGGTACCCAAAAAAGGTTTCCTCTGGCCTAACCTGCTATGCAGAAAAGCACTAAAGTTTTGTTTATGTGTTGACTGGCGAAACTCAAATCGGCGATATATCTTTCCAGCGCAAGGATATGAAACAATTTATAACTCCAAATGGGAATCTAACATACAACCACTGTGGCAATAAGCTTATGAATAAGAATTAATTTTGAACAAATATCAAGACTATTTAAATATTAAAACCGACGTAACCACAAGAAAGTGTAGTCCTGATATAATTTATTCTTTATCCTTACATTTGCTCTAAAAATATGACTATTTAATTTTTAATACTAGTTAAAAAAGTTAAATCTTACTATTGATTCCTACAAAAGAACATTTAAAAATACATAGAGAAACAAAATCATATTTACAAATGTGAGTCATATTACAAAACCAACAGAACTGGTTTTGATGAAACTTTCGTAAGTTTAAAACCATATAGCTATAAAAAGTCTCAGTTAGGATTCAATAGATTTTCAGTCGAGGCAATCAAATATGTAATATTTTAATTCAAAGCAATCAATGTCCCGAAAATTCATCAGAAAGTAAGTAATGGAGTATTTTAATACTAGGTTCCCATTGCCTTCCCTGCTTAATGCATCTCTCATTGACAGCGTGAAGCTAAAAAGTTAAATTATCATAAAATATCCGATTTTCTTACTCTTTTACACTATCAATGTCAAAATACAAATATTTCTTTTATCTACTTACGAGGATATCCGTTTCCAAAGAAACAGTATCTATAAATTTAATGAACCAATACGTCAAGTTATTTTACATGCTCTATCTTATACGAGTATATGCTTTTGGGCGACTCTATTTTTATATTTGATCGATGACTGTCAGTTCCATCTTCTTATAGAAATTCCTTGTGTTCGATATCCTTATAAATATAATACGTTTTAAAATAATAAAAAAAATGACCCACTTGTAAAAATTTTTGCATCTTAGAACAGGCTGATTTGACAGATTAGATGATCCAGGACCTGAATGGTGGAACTAGTAAACAACTCTTTGAGTTTAGCTTATAATTATAATAGCTTCGAGTATGAATATAAAAATATGTTACATATGTTTTTTAAACTATATATTTTAATTTTGATTCGTGGGGCACAAGCCTGTGACTGTAAACGCTTCGATTCTCACTTAAGGAAATGGAATATTCAATATTTTAATTTCTTGTCGTGGAGTGGAGTGTCTTAATAGTAGGCTGCCTCTGCCTACCCTGCTGCATGCAGGATACAGTATGAAGCTGGAAAAAAAAACTCGATTTCTCGAAATTCCTTTGCAAACGGGACAAGTATTAAATACAATACCTTCCTTTCGTTATAAAAGGATATACGTACACACCTCTCGAGTACATTGTTAGTTCACCACTATCTCAAATTCATCTATCTTGTCAACAAACATAAAGAATGATTGTCTGAAGAAGGCTTTTTATCTTCAAGTATGTGTGTCTTCAAAATTTAGTATGACCTTTTTCTAAAGGGTTTTTGTTATAAACTAAATAAGCTTCGGCAGCTTTATAAGTTCCTTTATCTTTTGATAAGTCAAGGTATAAGATAAAAAAGACAAGGAAGTCGTTAAAAAAGTAATATTAATATCAGAAATGACGCGTTAATATTGTTGCAAGCGATGGTTTTAGGTTTAAATAAGATTCACGCTTTATCGTGCACTATAATGGGATATTATGTTTATTCTTTAGACACATTCGTATATTTTTTTAGCTTCAAGCTCCTACTTCAAGCATCTTGCTCATAGATGGATAAGGAGAGATCCCAAGTTCCTTGGGAACCGAACCGATTAAGACACTTCCGTTCCCCACTTTCTGCCGAATTTTCAAACATTACATGTTGAGTGGCGGAACTCAACGCTTCGCTTTGCCTTGTTATCAAAGCAAGGAAAAATAAAAGATTAAATGTTTACCAGATTTTATATTAAAGACAAACATTGTCCTACTGCTAGTGCTACTATTACTTTTTTTCTATAAATTAATAAATTCTATACAATGAATGTTCTAAGTAAATGATGAAATGTAAGACGTTTAGATATAAGAGAAGAATATTTTTTCTTTATGAAGGTTGCTTTATGCGTCTGGTGTCCATGATTTTTGAGACTATTGGAACTATTGGTGACATTTTGGGACTATTGGTGACATTTTGTTGGTTTTTTTTGTAGTATGAAAATGGTTTTGGTCAATCTTTAAAAAAAATATTATCAAAATTAATTAATCAAAATATTATTTAAAATTTAATTTGACTATTGCAATTACTTTTGAATCGTGGGAATGTCAGTAGCGTCAGTCCTGTCGGAAGCTACCACCGACTTGGAAGGCAATTCTATGGAAAAAGAAACGCAAGAAACTCAATAGTTGCTATTTTAAAATATAACTTACGCACTATTATCATTGTAGTACCACTCAACTGGCACGCTCGGAACGCCATAATCATGGATCACCTAGTCATAGATTAAATAGTAAGCCTTATTTTAATATTTAATTGTTCAAGTGGCAAATCTAAGAACACCAGTTTTGGCATTTACACACAGGGTGTGTAAATACTACGATTGTAGGTTCAATTCTTAATCGGGGAAATTAAATACATCCAATTTATTGCTAGCCAATAAAGAATGTACGTCCGTGAATTCCTCTCACTTTCAACTTCTCAAAAATTGGATGAAAGAAGAAAAGTTAACCCTAATATATTTTCTGCTTATGCGAGATAAAGAGTGAAGTTTTAAAAATATTCTATATAGTTACATACAATTGTATAATATAAAATAGATTCGGCCCACGACGAACGATCCTATATTCAATTCCAAGCTAAAATAAAACTATGGTTGCCATACTTCGCCTTTTAGCTCCTTATTTTCGTGAGAGAGACGACTTCGTTGATCGTTTTCGTTTAAGTTATTTTATACAAAATATATATTACATCGCTTTTCCTGCCTTTGTATAACGTAATAAGTATATACATTATTTATATTAAAAACTATAGGCGCAATGGAATTGATTGGCAGCCTTGCTTATTTTGTTGTAGACTACTGATTCGATTTACATACTATTAGTAGAAAGCAGAGGCTAGTTATGTCGCAGGGGAACTGTTTCTTGTGCGCGCTAAAATTCGTTATAAATATAATAATTCCCTTAACCGGGATTCGAACTGCGACCTCGCTAGAATATGAGAAAACACGATATTTTCTCACTAATGGATGACACTTTGGGTCCAAAATTCTATTATTTTAAGATGTCAATAAAATAGAACTACATTGGAAGGTAGGAAGCAAACACAAGGGCGGTGGAGCGGTCTCTAATAGAGTCAACATAACGTCTAAGTACTCTGAATGTAGAGCTGGGTATGTGTAGAGCTTTCTGGTAAATGACCGGTTCAAATCTGTAGGAGTCAATGAAGGAGGAAATTGTATGAGAAATACAGTTTTTTTTTAATGTTTTTAGTTAAAAAATTCGTGTATAGCTTATGAGACTATTAAATACAATCACATTTAATTTCGTTAATAACAATTATATTTATATACCACATACATACATCTATACAACTTTTATACAAAATAATAAGTGCCTAGATTCTCTCTACCTTAAAAAAATAATAGTTCTATAATCATAAACACTGCGTTACTACATTAAACGACAAAACAAAAGACAGAAAGGAAAAAAAACAAATTCTGTAATTCTGACACCAACAGAAAACATTGTGAGTTTTGAACAAAATGTTACAAATAAGTAAAAATAAAATACATTACACACTACATACATTACTCGTGTTTCGGAGGGAAGGAGGGAGTCTAGTGCTAAGACACTCCGTCCCACCGTTTCCCTAAGTTACTGTGATACTGAATGAAACTCTTTGTTTAGTGGCGGAATACAATAGCACGCCTTGTCTTGTTACCAAAGCTGGTTATTAAAGCAAATGCATTCCCTCGAGTGAGAATCGAACCAACGACCATTATATTTTCAGTTAGAATCTTATAAAAAAAAGTAGTATAAAAATAAAATTTTAGCAATCACGTCTATTACTTCATTGCTCTGTAAAACTTTACCGCAGTGAATAAATAGGTAAATGTGTTTATACAGTGTTTCCCAGACGGCAGACGGTGGTCTGTTGACTCGGTCACACTAATTTGTATTTAGAGTTTTTACCACTGCGTTACGCATTTTTGAGAAATTCTTCACTTAAAAAGCTTTAGGGTGTAAATATGTAAAATTGTTATGTTTTTTTTTATATATGACTAGCTTTGACCTGTAGCTTCACATCCATTATCACATAGACATATCTAAGAGTTGTGTAAAGTGCTGTGAATGATAGTGTCTTAATGGAAACGGAGTGTCTAAACACTAGGTTCCCAGCTTTCCTCTGCCTATCCTTCTACATTCATCGGTCTTCGTATAAAGAAACATATAAAAATGTTATATAATATATTTTTGGGGCTGTTGTAGCGCAACGCCTAACAGAAATCACAGCGGTAGTTGGTTCGATTCCAACTTGGGATTATTTTGTATTTTTTTTCCTTCTAGTAAACGAGGCGAACGTAATGTTTCAAAAATTCACTGGAAAGAGTGTCTCAACACTAAGCTCTCCCATACAGCAGTAGGTACCCGTATACGGAAAAAAGATAGGCAAGGGACATAAAGTGCACACAAACAAATTTGCGGCGTCCATAGTTACCGTATAAACACGTCATAAAATTAAATACCATAAGTACTTTCAAAGGTTCCCCTCGGGTTCACTGTAGTGTACTGCAATAGTAACGTATTACACGGCTTCTTTAATTAGAGGCCCCCTATTAAGAGGGAACCGGGAAATGAACTGAACACCCCCGTTAGGCTATGGGAAGATTATGTTTCGCTTTTTTTCTTATTATCGTACATCTGATAAGAGGATTCAGTGATAAGACATACTTATCTATAGTAAGAAACGTGTTATAATTACTAGCGACCCGCTCCCGGCTTCTCTTATTTGAACTACACAATTAATTATTTTTCTTATCTGAATTGATTTCGCTTTTTGATATATTATTATGTTAAATTATTTGAAATATTTTAAATTGATATTATCTACTTTCTTTGAAGCCGTCTTTGTCTTGTCTTGTTTTTCCAGTCAACATGCAATGCTTCCAGAATTCGGCGGAAAGTGGTGTATGGAGTGTCTTAACACTAGCTTTAGCACTCTGCCTACCCTGCTGTGTGTGGGATACAGCGTGAAGCTTAATTTAATTTTAATTTATAAATAACAAGTCTTCTTTAACAGTATTAAGAAAAGTAAAAACAATCTCGATTTTTTTAGCTTCTCGCTTTATCCCGCACGTAGTAGGGTAGGCCTAGAGGGTAAACTAGTATTAGGACACTCCATTTTTCACTTTCAGCTTGATTTTTAGAAAAGAAAAAATATGTGTTCAGAAAAAGTATTAAATTTTTTTTATTCCCTTAATGCGATTCGAACCGACAATCTCTGCGTTTACAACCAGCTTTCTTATAAAACAATATTCGCGTTAAAATTTTGTTAGTTCAAGTATAAAGTAATAAAATAAATTGTGTTACAATTTACACCCCTGGAAATAAATATATACGTCTTGCGGGTTTCCAAGACGCCGGCCGCTTTGTATGGAGGTGGGATTAATTGTTATGGATTTTTTTATATATTATATTTATCTATATATATAAAATCAAAAGTTCACTCACTCATCACGAAATCTCAGAAACTACATGTGTACAATCTCAAATTTTGCATAGGACTTATTTATAGGACGTAGGCGCTCGCTAAGACGGGAATTTGCAATATTCGACTTCTAAGGGGCTGTTTTTAGGGTTGAAAGTTTGTATAAAACTTCGTTAACGTTAACTTAAAACGTTACTACAAATGCTAGGAGTCTCAAATTTTGCATGGACATCACTTATAGGACGTAGGTACTTATGGAGACAGAAATTAATGATAACGTAGTTCACGCGGGCGAAGCCGTGGGCGGGCCGCTAGTTTTCTATACAAACGAGAAAAGCCGTCGTGGTGGAGGTTACAACTTTTACGCGTTTGAATGTAAAACATAAAGGTTAAGATTGCGGACTTTTAAGGTAAACCATTTTGTATGACAACAATGAGCGTGGTAGGTGTGGGTTTATTTCTTGTTTTAATAATCCAACACGCGTTCAGTTCCACCACTCAAAAGCTATCATTTAAATTTAAATGGAAAGTATATAACATGAAGAACTAGATTCTATATATCATGAAGAAGAGTCTTGACACTAGGTTCTTACCTAACCAGCTAAGTGAAAAAATATGAATCTCACTATTAAATATTAAAAAAAAAAAACAAAATATAAAGATAATAAATAAAAATTTTCACTCAATAAAGAAATATATTATATGAAAAGCCCACTCTACAACCGGAAACCGCCAACATCGCGTGTACACCAAGTTATGGCCTCGTACGAACTGTTTCGTGACACTTTTTATCAGAACTTACAATACTGACATGTCTATTTAATAATTTATAATACTTCTATACTACATGAAGTATAA